>CM067342.1:54498063-54600563 GCA_034190875.2 Urechis unicinctus
CTTGCTGTACAATGACAATGCGGACATGGATAGAGCCGTGTTTGTCATTATGTACGAGATGTGTTGGGAAGAACTCATTTCATTTGTATATGTTAAGGGACCAGATAACAGCAAATTCTTAGCCTCAAGCGCCAATCACATTCAGCTCATTTCTATTTTGGTTTGCTAACGTTAGCTTATTATTGCACGCTTAAACCTGGAAACTAGCAGCAAACTGTCTCACCCATTATCCGGTCATTGCATTATTAGATTTTCACATGGTACATTTGTATGGTGCTCTCTGCCGAGAGCCTGGGACCTCCATAGAAAAGATAAATCCGTCCACAGAGATGCACTCTGTAATGATGGACCTAGACCTTTTTCTATGCAGTTGTCTTTCTGTGTGGGTGTTATGATCAAAGCGTTCAGACAGTAACTGCTTCTAAGGTACACCACTCCAACTAAGCTCACAGCGCACACTTTCATGACGCACTATCTATCATAATGAGCCAGGCTATTTAATAATTCAACCGGTCTTTGGTCGCTAATTTCACGCTTAAGGCTAGAGTGGCTTGATTTGAAATAAATGACGGGAGTTTTTAATCATTTAGGTTGGTAGATAATAGTTAACATCAAGTTCCATACAATAATGATCCACAACACAACCAGGCCCCTTGCAGCTCCTATATATAACTTTATATATGGTGTTAGAAGTACTTTGGTGAAACGTGCCGTTTGGTAGTTTGCAAGATAGTGTATTAACTAATGTCACACCTTTTCTTATTTAACACTTTAATGTCAATATAAGCTTGCAAATGAAAACCACAAACGGTCGTTTATTGTAAGCACGGACATTAAACTGCCTTTAATGCTCCCATATGTGATTATCTGCCAACAAGTGCGGTATGAGGCATATCAGTACTATTCGAGAGTCCATGGAGACATCATTACTGACAACCTGTTAGAAAAACATAGTTGATGCATCAGTTCATGGGGCTTTACTCACAAACTTTTATTTAAATTTAGTCGTAAATGTCATGAACTGAATAGCGAGCCGATGAACAGCATGATGTCTGGGCTGTGATGATTTGCTACGCGTGCATAGAAAAGGGCAGGGTTGGCTTGATGCTTGGCATGTGAATCGGGACTGCTCAACTTAACTTGAGAACGCTCTGCGTATTGTATGTTTCTCAATATTTTTCCAGTCGATGCATATGGCTGCGGAACTCAGATCATCATTCTAACGCCTGCCTTACAACTGTGATTTCATTCCGATAATAAAAAAGCCTGTGTTTGCCCAAGCAAACAGCAATGTGTCTTAATAAATGCCGTCTTAAGTGCGTTACAATCACAAAATAGGAGAGCTGTACTGAACGATAATATTTCCATGCATTAACCCAAAACAATTCACTGCGCGCTATAAGCCACACACATCACTCCAGACAGTATGCAATCAATGAATGAATTTAAGTTATAAAAGATGATACAAGTGACTTGACCTGATAAATACCAATGATTTGAGCTAGCCCGTTTGATGACTATTATGGTAAGGTGTAAATGTTACGGAAAAACAATCTGGTGATGAGATAATGCCTGTTTTACAGCGCAGATCAAATACCTCTAGACACGCGTGGTAAAATAACCAGATGGGTCAATACAACATTTACTACGTGCAGTAACGAAGAGATTAGTTGTATGCAACACACAACGCATTTTTGCTTGCGATCCTAATATACTCAATGTTTTCGAGCGCTGTATCGCGTCATACGTTACTTAAACATGGGCCATTAACGTCATTTCTGAGAATCAAGTTGGAACCCAGATTTTAGCCGTTCGTAAATGCCTGACAACGAAAAGTCTAAAATCATCTATCACAACTCGGAACAGCGTCGTTTTAGATTAGCATAAGTAACAACTCCGCATTGCCGAACAATGTAAGTGTCATAAATGGTCCCAACGAAATAAGCAATAGTTATTTCACCTCAACATAAGTGATATTATTAGCGAGGAAGGCATTCAGCTACTCAGACACATCCTGGATGGTATACTCCTGGAAACAATCTATGACAAAGCATATCTCACACATAAGTTTTAAAAGGAAATAAAAAACAGATTGAATCGTCCAAAATATTCGATAGTTTCTTGCTCAATATGCTCGACTGTCAAACAGAGAAAATAGATATAAGAAGAAAATGTGTTCCAATCATTATCAAAATAACCAAGAACACAGTTTTTTATTGGAATCATTACAACTGATGCTGCAGTACTAAAACATATATTCGTCGTTTCGGACGGAACATAAATGTTAACTTGCGCTCTGACACGATTTCCAACACCCAGTAGTGTAATCAGCCTGTGCGGGTTATTGGTTATGGGGCTGCTGTTGCATTCAAATACATTGCCACACGTTTATAACATAACTCATGTTCTGACATTGCGGCCAGGATAAAAAGAATACTCAATTAACTACTACGCATTTACTGAATCTTGTAAAAGTGAGCCATGCGTTAGGTAGGACTAATTTATTATTGTACATTGTCTTTTACTGAGCATGCTCATGTTCAGCAAACACTTTGCTGATATATCAGTGTAGCTTCACCAACCTCCGCTATTACTGATAAACCGACCAGGGAAATGTTGTGCTGCTCAGTGAGGACTCAAACAAACATCTCCACAAGCAAGTAATTGTCCTGCCATAAAACACCCCCATCAAATCAGGAATTCACATTCAATGGCAAAACTCTAGCTATCTACTTCACTCATGCAACCAGCTGTCGGAAGATGGCGAAGGATTTAACATAAACAGTCAGTTAACAAACGGTTTGGCAAAGGATCAGCTGTCATGCAGAAATGTTAGGTGCTTTTTGCAATGGTGCGGCTTCCAACACCATCATTGCAACGTTTCGCATGCTTAAGCTCGCTTCCTGTCCATCTCATTGAAGCATGAAATCGGAATAAATTCATGCTATGTAATGCTCCAGCTACATCCTATGATGGCATTGCGTTGTATTGGAATCTAGAACGAATCAACGCTCCATAACAGACAAATGCTATGGTGAAATAGAAGTAGTTAATACTGATATAAGAAGGAAACTATCAATTCAGTTTAGAAACAAAAACATATGCATAGTCATATTTCCTCATATGACATACGCAGTCACACACCCGTATGTATGTTTACGTGTTGTCGAACTGTTTCATATGCTTAATGCAAATAAGTTTGTAAGTGCCAATACTACCGCTACAAATATTTTGTGCCTACTGTTACTGGGCACAAGTAACAGTAGGCACTGGGGGGAGCGTTGTTGTTTCTAAAGCTCGGAAAGATTTATCTTCGCGTGAAGTATTGAAAGTCAAGATCAACATGGGTTGACCATTGTTGATAGCAAAAATTAGGTAAGGCCATCTGGTATTTTAAACTGGACACATTGTGACGTCATAGGTGGTCGTGGTTTTGTTGGTAAAATAGTCACGCCATGTGTATTATTCAGCTGCTACCATTTACCCAGCCTGTAAAGTATCGAAGCATTTGTCATACGAACATGTTATAATGATTTTTAGCATTTTTCGGAACACGGGATGCAATAGAACAAGGAATTATTACTATTCAATATTGGGCCTTTCGTTGCTGAGGTATTAATCGTGTTTAGAACGGAAAGGAAAATTGTTTTTCTGTAGATCCTTTATCGATATTGGGCTGGAAAGTATTTTCTATGTTGTTGATGTCTTCATTGGAGAGGAAAGCGCGGTTGTGTTCCAATAGACTTTCTCAGTTGTCCATATCTACTGTTGATCTAAAGCAGCCCAGAAAGATTCACACGGGCAAGTTCAAAACAACCCCCTGCAATTCCACATACTATTCGACTACTCATTTAATCGAGTCGTCATGGTATTAAGAGTTTAGGTCTTATTAATAATTGGTTTAATAGGATAGTTTGGGTTAGCGTAAAAACGCCTAAAGCGTAAATGTCCATAGCGATATCAATCGAAGTTTATAGTTGAATATTTACGGCCTGCGTAGTAATAGCTATTGTATGTTAGCTACTCCAGTCCAGATCTTGTGGGATATATAACGCCACAGATCAACAACATGCAAACAGCAGTCTGTAATACTATTGTATGTCAAAGTTCTGCAATATGCATGCTAGATATGTATGACTAGAATTGAAATGTTCAAGTTAAACATACAGGTATTTCCCAGGTTCACGTCACTACGTTTCTTTTGGGTTATCATTGGACGCTGTTTCATGTATACTCTGCAAAAGGGTTAAACCAATACCTGAATATATTCCTTTGCCAAAGCACGCTCAATGTCCAGCACATTCTCATTGAATATGCAGATCTGATGCTTACCAGATATCGCCTCGCCCATCCTCCAAGTCGCTGTGAATGCGCTCCATAGTGTTAATTCATCCATTGGTTTTATTATCATTAGGAAAATATTACAGATTTTGAGCAACTACTTCAATTCTGATGAAATTTGTCCCAGTCGAATAAATTGATGGTGTTGATGCGGCGTTAATCTCAATACTTACGGTACCTTACCTTCATGAATACTCTTCCGAATTCAACGTTTCCATGGAATACGATGGAATCATTAGGTCGAACTTACCATCTCGTCGAATTACGAGCGTACAGAAGGAACTCGGATATTTAAACATTCGCAAAATCACCTTCCGCCATTTAAATAAATGCTTGGGGTTTATTCATGTCAAATGGACGTACACCAATGTCGTAGTGTTTCAGCCAAAAGAGCTGGATGCGTCAATGTGTAGCTTGCTTTGCTTATTAAATCTTTCCACACTGTCATCGTTGCGTTAAGGAGGGCCCTTTCATCATTATGATTTAGTTTTCTCTTCGACTCCCTATGTCGAAGCAAGCAACGGCAAGAAGATGCTAGGAAGAATATTGGGCCATATTATTCCGTTATAGTTGAAAGCATGAGAGGCAGTATCAAGCAGGGATGTAGTTAAGTGCAGCTTGTCCAGCAACAGCTCAGGTAATATTTTCAACATCTAAAAGGACACAGAAACATTTATCACCAGGTCATAATCTCAAATTTAGCATGTTTTTGCTTCAGACTACACCCTGTTCCACTGACTCTCACTTATACGGCATTGTAGAATCATTGGCCTAGCTCTAGTCTGGTGGTTTAGAGGGGAGCTAGGCAATGATCGCGTCTTTGTCGCTCTCTAAACGTGAGTGAATTGGGGATGACAAGAATGACATTAGCTGTGTTCGAAGATGACATAAGTTTACCATGGTTACAGGAATGACGGAATGTTCTGTGGCCTTCTAGCTGGCGCGGTTTCATACTATTTCTGTTGGAAACAAGCAACATAATCTGGGGTGTCGAGAGTATACTCACTGTTCTGTTGGCCGCCCGTAAGAGAACGACTCTTGGTGATCTGGGAAGTACGGCGCATGATGAAAATGCCCTACTTGTGCAAATTCTACCGATAGTTTCATTATATTTATTACTGTATGCATGTGCAAGGGCTTGATATTTTATGGAGGGAATTATCGCCATTGCGTCGTTTTATACGCTTGGTGCGTCAGGTCGCGTTGGTTTTTGAAGTTACTGGCTGCTCCAATAACATTCAACGGAGTGATATACTGACCATATCTTACACCTAGCTGTATGGCCTCTGTATGGTTGTTCAATATCAGAGCAGGCAATTATGCAGGCAATTTCATAGCAACGGTCATCCAGAAAACATGTTTATAGATTTCTCATTAAAAAAACTTTTTCTCATCCATTACAGTCTGTGGTATGAAAATCTCAAACGTGAGGGTACTGCATTTGCTGCCATTTTTCAAATACATCATTTATACGACTTCATAAAGTACCTTATTTCATAGGCATTTGCTACATTACATTCTTCTGCACCAAGTACCTGCCCATGGCTATAATGATATTAAGTGATCATGCCCTTTTCCATCTTTTAATATATTATCGGAGGTAAGACGAGATTGGCCTCTACACTTGTGGCAAATGAGTTCACCTGTGTACTTAATCAATAATTGAATTGTAGTTTTGCTTGGATCCATCTTATGTACACAGGCTGTTTGATAAACTATGATTGTATGAAATCATTGCTGACAACGACTTTCGACGAGTTATGGTAAAATAGCCTTTATGAGCAAACAAGTTGGATTTACGCAGATTTACGGTTGTAGACGCAGACGTAAGGGCATTATTGCACTAACAGGAACTATGCACATTCTAGAGCACTATTATGGTCATTTGATAGACAACAAAAGGGCCAACAAATCTTTACAGATAAATAATTGATAGATGGCTTCTCTGCTTATTAATTATTAAAACTTTAAGTTCTATTTGTATTCGCGACATGCGTCACTCAGTGCCTTGTTCCTCGCTCTAACTACCTCTAGCGGGAAATTGACGGACTAACAATCGTCATCAGGAATAACCTATGGCAATTTACCTGGTCGTAGGGCATGGGAATAAAACTAAGCTCATGTTTGCCATTAGGCAGGCTATAAGTTTTATGAAGGGCCAGCTGAACTGGACTGACCCACGCTATATTGCAAATGAATCATGTATGCATGTGTAGCATCGTGACATCTAGAGCGATTAACAAATTCGTCCGGAAGTGACCCTAAGACCATCTACTCAAGTGCTTTTACCCCCGGATCCTTTTAGAGATATTTTCCGTGAAATGAGAAGCTTACTAGCTATTGATGCTTCCGGCACTTAGCTGCTCTGTATTAATCAATGATCAGTCCAATACACGTAGGAAAATTAATGACGCACTGGAATCATATTTGCGGGCCCTGTAATGATTGCAGACTGCGGCATCAATAGAAATTGCAAGATCAGTCTGACAGATTTATGACCTTTGCCGAAACTGTTAAACTCTCATTCACCTCTTTATCTTTGTCACTGTTATATGTATTATACATATGCAATCTTCTAGTTTCTATAATGACTAAAAGTCCGTTGAAAAAAAGGCGGAAGCAGTCAGACTCGTATTTCGGTTGTCGATAATGATTTCAGCACTTGGGTCATTGCTTTGTGGTTACTAGACACCCGTCTCGAGCTGAAAACTATCAAGTGTCTTATACATTTACAGCCTAGACTGAATCGTGAAACTGGGAAGGCTGATTCCGCAACGCCGCAGTACTGTTACGTTAATTTCACCCCTTTCGATATCGCATTTGCATTAACGCCTTTGGTTGGTCTGCAACCATAAGAATTTGAATGGGAAACCATAATTTGATTTTCAATCATTACCTACGGTATCCATCTCTATGATTTAGGTTAGAAGTATCTGTGCGTCTAGACCCTGTTGCCACCTAATAATACTGACATATTGAAGCAAGGACTTCATTTAATCATATTTGGACAAATGACTTTAAGAGCAATAATTAGATCTTAGTCGCGGGCTGTTTTTCTCTATGTAGATCACGTATATGGCATAAAGTCTATGTTTCAACTTTGTAACCATTGCTTCTCCTTAAAAATCATACATTCATAGTCACATTCACACGACTGTTTTCGCCGAAAATAAGAGGCAGCGAGCTTATTTTGTCCTCTTAAGCAGCTAACAATGTGTGATGCTATGTTTGGCACCTTGCCCTGAGTTAATGTGTAAAAAAAACAGGTGTTTTGAAGCAATATTCTAGATTGTAATGTTCAATAAGTTGATTACTGGGGCTGGTGCGATAGTTGAATCCTTAAAAACAACGGTCCACATTTTGTGGACCAGAATACTAATCGAACGACTAAGGCGGTTATAATCAATCAGTCACGGACATGAGTAGCTAGTCTACTGTGCTCCTTATTGGCGTGACACGCAATAAACCATCACATTCGGTTTTATTGTCACGCTTTTAGCGAGTAACAAAATACTGGCCCACGGAAAAAGCTCAATCCCACCTGCAGGTTCTTCTGACATGGTTACTTCATCCTCGTGCTGTGCTGGGAGGCACCAGCTTATGATATGCTTGTAGACCAGTCGAAGTCAGTCGGACAGATGCGATGCGTGAGCGTCTAAATAAAAAGCTTTCAGACTAGATCATCAGACACTGCGTAAGACACATCAAGTCGATGTTCATATATATGTCTTCCATAACCTTAAAATTCTAGGGTTTCTCCGACACTGAAAAATCGAATGTTGTGGGTGTATTGTGATAGAGTGTGAGACTATAGTCAGTGGCAAACATTTTCGCATAGTTATGTGCCGAAGTGTGTTATGCGTGGTTAGTATGCATACTTACAGAAATGAAAGTAGAACTAAAGTGTTTGCTTTAATGAGGTACTTGTGCAGGGTTTAGTAAATGAATCCACAGCTATGTTGATTAATCGAACGAAACGGCTCGCTTGCTCATTTTCCTGCAAGAGCCGTCGTTAAGTGAGGTTACTACTTTCACAATGACTCTATCTTCTAAACCGGAAGTAGGCAAAAAACCGCGACTTAATAACAAAAATATGCCCACACTTACTATCTTGGTATAATAGTGTTTCGGAATGCTGGCCTAAAGATTTGGAAGAAATAATTCTGTGTCAGATGTACATTGTTACAGTGCAATCAGTCCGCACGATTATCGAATACGGCGCATGGCGTTGTGATTATTCGGATACTTCCATCGCACATGCATCCACCGTCATGTGGTTTATTTTCAAGGTAGATGCAAATCTATGCTAGAGGGAGGGCTGGTTTGATGATTCATTAATTCTACCTCCGTTGGTTTGTATTTGCCAAAGCAATTAATGTCGCTGTCGTTCCCAAGCGGCGATCTTGTATACATGGTGGGTTGGATAAGTATCAATATCGATAGCAAAGCATAAACAGATCGAATACGCTGTTACTTATTACTTACTTGTTAGATACATAGCCATACACGCTGCCTGTGGTTTTGATTCAGCACTCAATGCTGTTTCATTGAGTGCTTATGTGAAATGCCAATTGGTTTTTTTGTTTTTTGTTTGTTGCTCGGCAATATTGAGCAGACATCAGCCAATAGATAGGAGAGCGTTTGATCGAGTACGGTCCACTATTTGTTATTCGCTGTAGATGTTGGTTGATTGTGGTACTAGATGTCGAGTATTGTCATTGTAAGTTTGCGCACACATACACATTCACACAAAGGCAAATACACAGACACAAACACATGCACACCCGCACATACACACACGCACACACATATGTTCAACGTCAGAAGACGCAATTCTAAGCTTCTTATCTTGCAGCCAATTAACGGAGGTTTTAGGCGTTATTGCGTCTCTGTAAGGCAGCTAAACTAATCGGACATGGAAACAGTCTGAACATATATGTAGCAAATCAAGGCAATATGTTCAGGCACATTACACACCGACATAACATGACATTTCACTTACCGCATTCTATCCCACAGGCCATCACGAGGCTCTGGCCTATCGCGTTATACGGTAGAGACATCCGTTGCCATATGCATTCCTGCCATACGTCAACTATGCTTGTTTGCATCCTTCTAGTACCAACATTGACTCGAAAACTACCCCAAAATCCTCACAAGAAACATGTTTTGCGCGCTCCAGGTATGAGGGATTTTGTCCCGTTGTTTCCTTTGTGATTGATTGCCTGGGAGAGAAATACGTAAACATAAACAAATGTGGAGGACAAATTAAGAGGCAATTTGTGTTATGTGTGCTGTTATGCATATCCGTGCATTTTTCATAGCACTGGCGAGAACATTTCCACCTCGTAAAGCCAAACCAGTACTTATGCAGATGGCTGTTTAGCAACTAAAAGCAATGTAAATCTGGAAGGTAAAAAAGCCCATCTTAATTATGCCACGTAAAAGTTTTCAACATCAGTCTGTGGTCATGGATAATATTCATCTCAATGTGTTGAATGGACCAAATAAGTCAAAAATAATTGTCAGTTATTGTCGCATTTCCCGCTTAGAATCTAATGTTTCACATGAAATCATGATTCTTAGTCTCACCGGGACTTAGATATAGTTTGGGGTAAGTTATAATCAACCACAATGATTCCAAGTAATTAAAGAACGATCACTGGCTGCGCCACAAACACCCAATCAATAGTTTCACAACCTGATGAATATCGCTATTTGCCCCGAAACTGTTTTAAATAGCAAACACAGGCAAGATAATTTAAAGATGGTTAAAGTTGACGGAAAGAAATAACTAATCAAAAAAGCAAAAATGAATAGATATATAGAGAGATAGATATAGAGATATATATAGATATATATATATATATATATATATATAGAGATATAGATATATATATCTATATATAGAGAGGGGTATATATAGAGATATATAGAGATATATATATAGATATATATACATATATATTTATATAGATAGAGATTACTATATATATATACAGAAATAGATATATATATATATATATATATATACATATTTATGTATAATATATATATATATATATTCATATATATATATATATATATATATATATATATATATATCTATATATATATATATATATATATATATATATATATCCTAATCATTATCATATTATCGCTGTTTCAAGGTTATTAAACCATCACACGCAGACAAAACCCTGCGGCAATTCTAGGGCTTGAAAACGGGATTGGTGTATTAATGCCCTACTACTTGATCAAATTAGGTATTGCCTCCTATGCTACTCTGACAGATACATTTAAACAAAACTGTTTTTCTTGTTTTCCTTATGAAGCTTTGTGATTCATTCAGATACATCAACCCATTACTATATCCGACTCAGCACTCTTTCTTTCTAAATTATTAGGTTGCAGCCGTAATTTATATCAATTGTTTCCCCATTCCTCTCAAAGCAGAGCATCAATCACACGACGGTTGGCATTTTGGGTATTTTAACGCAATAATTGTCGTGATGAAAACTAGGCACGTAGTGTGAGCAAAGATTCATTATGTGAAGTTCAATGAGGAAGGGGAACGTTGATATGCATTGAACACCAAGAGAAAGACACGTTTCACAGAAGTGTCTGATATGAATGTGTGAGTATGATAGATGTGGCAGCTTCCGTGCTATTGCTGTACTCATTCCACATGCAGCTGTTATGACAGGGTTAATGGCGCGCGTTCAGTCATTCTCTCCGCAACAGTGTTCAGTGCAGCTATAAACCATCCGTGTAGAAAAGGCACGGTATTTCTTCTTGTTGATAATTAGTTCGTGATAACAAAATCCCCTCCAACGATATGGCGCTGTCGAATACCCTCGGAGAACAAGTCACCCGGCAGCTAGGTCCAGCAGACTCGTAATGAAATACATGGTGGTGGTGGTGATGGTGGTAATCAGGGGTCAGCGAATGACACAAACGGTAGTGCATTACTCGTGAATGCAGCACTCGTGCCCCTCTAGAGGGTTTCGGCTTAGTTAGCATAATTATGCTGGGGTTATTTTGTCATTGACACTTATAGGGTCAGGTTACATGTTTAATTACCTCATTACAGTACGGATAACATATCATATTTATTACAAGCTTCAGTGTAGAAAGAGGGATCCGTTAGTTCACACATTATCACGTTTGTATTATAGATAGGTTGGAACTAGGACCGGTTTGCAACGTGCGATTCTGATTATTATATGCGATTCTCTATATTGCCGTTTGTACCATTTCTGATGTGCTTGACACAACCTGATATGCACCACAACCACCACCACCACCCACCACTACCACCACAGCCACCACCACCACCACCACCACCACCACCACACCACAACCACCACCACCACCACCACCACCACCACCACCACCACCACATCCACCACCACTACCACCACCACCACATCACCACCACCATCAAACACAACAACACCAACTACAATACCAACACCCCCCACACCACTATTGTCTGCAGGACAATGACAACACAACTGTGTGACATGCGTATGTTTAGGGAATATCATCTCATAGGTCTGCTGCGTGCCTTCGGTGCTCGCTCTGTGCGAGACGATCCTTTTGGTGTACACTCATGTTCAAACGAACTCAAAAATTACCGAAGACCTTATGAAATGGTTGTTCTCAGGTTCTTTACTGGGCGCAATAACTGATTCCAGAATATATTTAACTGATGACTTATACAAATATTTCTTCTCCAACAATTACGTACAAATAAACATTTCGTATGAAGTGCTATAAACGCAGTCCATCACCTCATATACCTTACAGAAAGAGCACATATGAAAGTGGCAACACGGCAGCACGTTTATCAAACTGCACGTTTATCAAAGTGTCAACAAGCACATTCCTTCTGCTTTGGGACTGTAGTGAAATGCTACAAATAATCCCGTAAAAGTGTGATTTTGTATTGGAATCCGACAAACTGACAACCCTTTGGAGTCAAACATCTATGTGCAGCAAAAGCAAATCTAACCTGTTTATATGTGTGAATAATACAAACAAATAATGTATAACTGCCTCCGACCGGTGATGTGTGTGTTGCCCTGTTATAGCCGCGGTGCACAAACATTTACTTTGAAAATGGATGGCAGGTTCATAATGAGTTTTGGTTTTTAATGGCCCCAGAGTGTGATGCTGGCCGGTTTGATGTTAATCATGATATAGCCGCTGTCATAAAATGGAAATGGTGTTTACCTGTGCTGAATATCTATTACTATAGACTTTTCAGAACGTCCGACTGTAAGGGTTTTTGTGCAGACGCCACGAAAATAACTGTGATATTCTGTCGAGCATCGGTAATATATGAGTCGAGGCTGATGCAGAAGTTCACAGGGCTTAACTCACACAGTCGCACTTCAATGAGTGGTTAAATGTGCTGCATTGCGATGAACGGCATCTGAATTGTTATGATTTACTCGGAACGTAATTATCTTCTGAAAGGTTCGCCTGATGATTGATTTATATGACACAATTTTTCATTAGAGAACGCCATATCATTACCAATGTTGTTTGTCACTTAATCCGTATGTTTGTAGACCAATGTGCATAACTCTAATGGCTGCCAATTTTTATTTACCGCTCAATGCAATTGCGACAATGAACCAATTCCGGGGGTAGAATAGGCCCACTGTATCGTTCTGCATGTCGTAAGTGGCGATTTATAGGGGGCAACCTGTTGGCCGTGGGCTGCGGCTAGGGTCTGTGGGCAATGGGTGGTTGGTGATTGAGTGGAGAGGTCCTGGAACACACCACTACGTCCGGATTTCTCCAAGACGAGAGGCTGAGATGGCCAGTGTATCTAGGCGCCATATAACACATTAACTCACTCATTCACTCACTCACTCTTTTTTTGGTGTACGGAATGAAGATGAAAATATATTTGTCACTCCTATTTGGCTAATTGTTTCTGTGAAGTGACTTGGCATTCTACTCAATCGGGCTTTGACAACCCTGTATATATATGATATATATATATATATATATATATATATAGATATAGAGATATATAGATATATATATAGATATAGATATATATATATAGATATATATATAGATATATATATATATATATATATATATAATAGATATAGATATATATGTATATATATATATATATATATATATATATATATATATATATATATATATATATATATATATATATATATATATATAAATAACAAAACGTACCGCGTGTATGCTCTGTGGACATTCGATGCGTTTACGTACGTCATAGGCCAAATGAAACAATGACGAGCGACCATCGGATTAAACTCGAAGTGTTTCTTGTACTCGCCGCTATTAAGAGACGTCAGGTCGAATGGTAGTTTTATATCGAATCACCAGGCAAACATATACAGCATTTTGGAATTACATGCGCCACCACTGCCAGCATCTAGTTATTAAAAAGAATGATGCTACGGACGGTCCACCCGCTTGAATATAAAGCCAATTGAATTTGCTAACGTACCTCGAAATAATTCCATGTAATTTTCTAGATGTCTGGCTGAGCTAGACGAATTATGTGAGTCATGTGACAATTAGATTAGTGCAGACAGTCACAGTGGTAGCTTGGTAACGCTTAGTGTTGCATGTAATCATACTGGCAACAACCATTATAAAGCAAGGTCACAGTAATGAGTAAACATTATATTTTTACTACAATAGGGATTTAAGATTCTGACCCAGCATAGCGTTCAGCATCGTCATTTGTACCCTTTACTGCATTCATGCCCGTAGCGTCAGCACAAAACAGTGGTTAAGTCTGGTTAATTGCTAAAGTGGCATTGGTTATCAATACAGTCGTACAATGCAGTCACACGATAAGTTAATTCGTGGTCGCCCAGAAAGCCTAACAAACAGATACAAAGAAGGCAACTTTCTAACTAACGGTTGATTACAGGAGTCCATATCTTAAACACCTGTGTGTCTATAGGCGGCTTGTACTGGTTTACATATAAAACGTGTACAGTATCATGCAACGAAGTGTTCTTCAAATCAAATAGATGTTTAGGGAGTTCGCTGAGTCTATCTGGGCAAATAGACTATTCTATGGGTCCACTGCTTTATGCGAGTTCCTATCCTGTATAATACTTGCCCTAGTTAGGTTTACCAGTGTGCTCCCTAGCCCTATTGTATAGTACAGTGTTTCAAAAGCTATATTTGACATGGGTTTAGACCAGTCCGTAATGTGAGTGCGCTTCCATTACTACGTCAGACATGGAACCAATTAGATGCCACCATAACAAATACCACACAGAGCATCTTTCATTCAAGAGTGTAATGCAGCAAGTTGCTAGATACTGGTACGACGAGCCAACAAACAACGAGATAGAATCAGACAATTAGCCAGTAGGTTGGCAAAGTCGGGGCTCCATCATTGAATTTGGTATACAACTCCTTGAAATACATGGCTCTGTACTTCGTGGAGCTCTAAGTTACCAATTCATGATCAAAAGCAGAGCTCGAATGTAGCCGATTTCAATCTGACCGTCACAATCTGAAGTAAAGACAGACGAAATTATCTATCGCATCGCTTCAAATACTGAACTGATCATTCTTCTTATGGTTACAGAACGGGAAACAGCAAATGTAGGCATCGGCTGACGCATGGTTAAGTAATAGGATGGTAAACCGAAACCCTTCCTATGTACAGCAACGAATGATGTATTGTGTATGCATTGGCGGCTGTATTTCTGCAAGCAATAGCGTACGATGCAAGTGGCGGTGTTACGCGTGGCGTCTCATAGCATGGCAACGATTGTGTTTCTGATAGACAATGAATTATACATGAGGGGTATACATTGAACCGTATTAGTGCAGCATGTGTGTAAGGTAGATTTATCAACGTTCGATGTGTACCCATAGTGATAAGAGCATGCGTTGTTGTAGCATTCGGGGCTGGCATTAGTATAGCGCCCCAGTATTGGACTTCTGATGCGGTTGGTATTGGACTTTAAAGACCCACGGTAATGTTCTAGATGCCTCATCAGAAGCTAAGTTAGGGTACTTCATATGCTGTAATACATTAAGTGTCAATAGTGTTAAAGTGCAGTAATACTATCAACGCTGGTCTATTATAACCCTTGCCGTGAACGTTTTAAGCATGTAGACATTTTTAATTATGTTTGCTCTTATAATAGCGGTAAGCATTGACAATTCGCAATAGACATGTGTGACAATCAGACATTAGCCTAATCTGAAACCCAAATCTAAGTAAAGGTGTTAAATTCAGCATGACATATGGGTTAATTCTCAATTGAACTACCATGCTATCTATAGTAATATCAAATGTCTGGCAGAAATAGTGAGTCGATGTTGGGAACGAATTTGGTGAAGCTGACATTCGACGTTCATATAATCTATTTTACGGTGAAATCGGAGCATTCACGTTTTTGTCTTCGTATCAACATATGCTCGACTATCATATTGCCAAAATAGATTGCAAATCTTTTATTACCATCTCCCCTTGATGCACAACACGTCGGTCGCCAAGAAAACCGCACGTGTCAGTTTCAATGCCTGTGGTCGGTGATGCTAGATTGATCTTCGACAGGATTCATCAAGTAGATGATTGCATCTGTAAATGAAAGTCACAGATCGGTGAAACTTATCAACTGGACCGTCTGCACCAGCTCGAATATTACCGTTCTTACCACAGACAAGGTAAGGGTGAGATTGATGATTCAATTTAGATCATATAGGCTACTATGAAATGATAGAGTTAGAAAATTGAAAATTGAAATAAATTTATGAGATACAGATATTAGGTTTTAGACGATTCTATAGTTACCAGTATAAAAGTAATTGAAAGGAACATAAATCCTATCTATTAAGACATCAGAGCACAATGCTATCTTGCAGCGACAGCAGCATTGCGAGGTTCTTGCCGCACGTACTGTCATTTGAAGCTCATTCCAATTGAACCCATTAGTGGATGCTATAGGCACAGTTTGATCACATATAACTTTAATATGATTCCCTTCATCCCTAATGGAATTAACTTGTAAGAGATAATTGAACGGAAGGTGTGTCATGATACATTTACATTGCCACACTCATAAGACACATATATAATATATAGAACACAGTAAGTTGTGGCAGTTGTCGTATTGAAGGCACTCAAAGTCGACCACGGCAGCCATCCTCGATCAGAAGTCGTGGCGGTGTCAGTCATTTGTCACCAGACATTGTCTCTTATTGCGAACTCTCAAATTCAGCCAACACTTGTTGCAGTGTCTGTGTAACGCAATGGATTGTCTGCTTTGATATACTGAACAACCCGTGCAATACAGGAGGTGCTATTGTGAAGTACAATGGGTTTTCCTATCGTTTGAGCAGCCCGCCCTAGTTCCGAGCTGCTACTGTTGTCAAAATTCCTTGAATCCCGAGAAGCTATATAACGGAATAAGAGGTTATCATGCACAGGTTGTAACTAGCAACATTACCGTTACCGTTATTGCGATGAATATTCCATGGCAATAGTCATGCGTAGTCGTCCTAGCCTCATGGATCTGTTCCGGCAGAGTGTTGCTGGCACCAGATATGCGATACCATCCAAGCGAAGGCCAGTAACCAGCAGGTCCAGGGCGGAATACAATACCTACCACAACGTGACAAACAAACTGGTCATTAAAATACAACTAATTGCGTATTCCAGCTTACTTGCTGCTGAGGAGCGAAAAGTCAACATTCAACGCTCTCAATTATATACCCGTCGAATATGATTTTACAGTGCATACTAGGCGATATATCCAATGCTGCCTTTGGTCTGTTCCATTACTAAGGCTGAGCTGTGTACGTGTAATTATTCTGCTAATTGTACACACAGGTAACATAAACGATAACCAACTAGAAGGCACAGAACATGCGAGAACTTGAATCCTTATACTGACAACTACAGGTGGATTATCGATATCGCACGGCGCAACACCACGGCAAATGGAATGATGCTGAGCCTATGTCTTTGTTCGGGCGAAGCCCATGAGATGAAATATCTCTGGATATTAGTTATGAAACAACATAAAATTTCGAGAGAAATGACAATAGGCTAGCCATAGCCGATGTTCCGCAAAAGCTAGTGACTCACCATGTTCACCAAACAACCCTTTGAGAACATACCCCTTTCCAATTAGGGAATGATATAACCATGCAGTTACTTAATGACGTAAACACAGACGATCAAAAGAATGCACTCGTTAGCTCTCCAGACATGTGTTCAACCCGGAGCAAGAAGAACATCTTATGGGTATTGCTAGCCGTACCAAATACGCCACTGTCTGTTTCAAGGTCACAAACAACTACCAAGCCACGAGCTTTGCGTGCACCCCAAACGACACATTTGTACCTATTATTAGGAATGGAATATACCGGCAGCATATACAAGACGAATTATCTGGCTATATGTTTGAGCAAGAGTGAAGGTATTGTACAAAAGGTTGGCAGAGTCATACCTATGTAGCTACTGCACTGTAAGTTCATACGCTTAAGATACTTCTCGGGTATAAAGCACCACAAACACCTACCATACCTAACAGCGCAGGTAATGTTACTGAATATTCCAATCACCCTGGTCCTGCACCGCTAAGCCGTTACATTCGTGCAGTGCCGTCTCCTGTCCAGGCCCATTACAATGCAGTCTAATACACTGTAGCTGACACTGGGTCACGATTAATGTAGATATAGGTTGCCCGAACGCACAGATGGAATTGCTCAGTGTCAACGGACGATCAGTTACCCATTTGCCTTGATTATGCTATCGCTGGGTTATCATAAGGAGTTGTTTTATAGATAGCTCTTCATTACAATGTTTGCTGCCAATAGCCTCATAAGATAGACCATGTGACTACATACGTATATTCCCATCGCGAAGATATGAGAACATATATCAGAAGATTTGGATCTAATCAGCGTTCATCTAAAGCATTTTAAGCTGAATGAGGTAGGTAGTCAAGGGAATGAGTCTCGAGATTATGTCGGCAATACAATGCGACAACAGGTTAGTGTGAAAATAAGTAGGTGTAATCAGATGAGTATGCCAAAGTCAGTTGCACCATAATTGAAACAATGTAATCTTTTCGTGCCGCTGGTAAAGCCGCTAGGCATCATGCCTAAACAAGCAAACTGGATATGGACAAAACTACCATTGATCCAGCAGATATTGTATTGCGCGTATTCGTTATCAATTGTATTGCCGACTGATATAAATTGGTTTATGAAGGCAACGGATGAACTGCAAAGCATTGGTTTCACCTTACATCCTGGTATTCAATCATGAACTGCATCATATATTGTTAAAACGAAAGTTGTTAAGAGTTGATTGTTAATTATAGCCAAGGGTATAGCCGAAATGTTACTTATAAGACAACAGCTAATCATAGCTTTCCATTATGCTTTTAGATGCTTCTGTATGCCATAGCAGGCACCGATGTGTAGCAGAATACTAGCTCAAAGGTTTCTTTTGTTATTGAACGAATAACACGAGGGATATCGAGTCGGGATAGCAATTGGCTATGTTGGTTTATGAACAGCTATGGTCATGAATTTTCACATATAAGAGTACAGAACATCTAGCGACACTCAATAATCAATACAGGTGGTACTGCTGAGTTCACTTGTGATGTTGGCCTGCGTTCAGAGGCCGTTAGATATCGAGACATGAAATTCATATTCTAATGATATTTCACTATAAACGTCTTCACTCGCTTGCAATATTCTTAACTTAAGCGGACAGATTCAGATTAACATAGCAGCCTGAAACCTATTTATGTCGTTTATCAGTATCCGCAACCTATGCTGTCAACAATTACTCAGTGAACTATATCGCGCTAATTAACTACTGATACATGCCACTTAATTATCACGCTAGTAACCCATGTATGGATCAGTTGGACGGCAAAATGCTATACGTACGTACTCATAGATATATTAATTACGTCACACAGATACAGTTTATGCATTTTCATTCATTGGTATTAGGCCTACATACAATCCCAGTCATTGGTTACATGACGTTCTACATATTCTGTGCAACCTTGCATCCATGATAAGCTGCCTTTCCTCTTGTTTATTCCAATACATTTCTATGCCATCTCGTTGCGTTTATTGGACCTAACAATACTTTGTCATTGGGTTTATTGCTGGGGTTACGACCCAAATAGATACGCGAGAAACCGACTATTATTATCGTCTTGTCGTGTTAGCAATTGAACAGTTATTCATCTTATCGACCAGAAATGAAAAGATGTGCATTTATGCATAGGTTTATGTGACAAACACCTTAACTAAACCAACAGATGAATGCGTAAAATCAGGTATCGCACAGAGGACCGGTATAGCACCGTTAACAGGTTAACAATGACTACTACGTCAGAAGCCTGCTGCAGGGAATAATTTGTCATCACGATTAGCCATGAAAAGTTGCCTTATCTCTAGAATAAATGAATCAATATTCATACACATTCGAAGGGTCTATGTTACTTATATGATTAGGCGGTTTCCCTCGGCACTGGGTGTAGGATTAGTTCGTCTAGACATACACGCTGATGAAATGCTTCAAACGCTACTTACTGCCAACACATTGAATTATGATGCATTACAAGGTTCGACTCGTCAGTCAAGTCTGCACCAGATGAAAATGAGATTTTCCCAGTTCTAAGGCCCTGCAATGTTTCTTATGAGGCAGTCACTCTGAATAGCTGCAAATTTGAAATGATATACTGTGTCGTTATGTAAGTAAATGGACATTTGAATAATATAGCTGCTTAAAGGTAAAACAAATATGACCATGAGACACCAAACATTTTGATTAAGTTTTCCCTTAAACAATCTAACGGATTACCTGCAAATGCAAGAAACGGACCATTTCCAGACTGACGTTTGCAGCTTTATATTTGCATGTCTTTTGTATCATCGTTAAGCAATCCAAGTCACACAGATCCGGGGATAGCGTTCAACATGTAACCGACATAGTAGCAGCTGCTGCACATGCCGTGAGACCTCGGCATGGGAATGCAAGCAGAAGACTCATTATGAATCTTGGCTGCAATTCATTTCATTTCACTTTAAGAGAAGCTTACACAAAGACGCGATCTACTCCCTGATAATGCTACAATGGAGTAGCGTGTACCGTAGATTTAATTTTGTTGTAAGCAACGTAGAGATGTATCATCTCACCATTACTTATACTGAACGCCGTTGCTGCTCATATTGACGGCGAACAGAAAAAAGCCAAATTAAGAATAGTGTTTCGTATGAGGTTAATGCTGTCGGAGGTATAATGATAGACAGTAAGACATATAATTATATACGATGCTTACCAATTAGTATGAATGAAAATGGTGGGCAATTGTATAATTGTTGTCACAAACGCTTATTGAATTTCGCACAATTTTGCTTCGGACGCTTCACTATATCTAAATATTCTGCGATGTTGTTCGGCGACTAATCGAATTCAGGCTCAAGATATATTTCAGAGCACGAGCAATCGCTCTGTCATGCTAAGTAACTCTGCAATATACCGTACACTGCCTGTAAATAGTAAATGGAGATTGGTATTAACATTTCTGTTTACATTCTATCGGAGTCATTCTGCAGAATGAACTTTGTGCCCTATTAAATCTACCAAACATCAGAACGCTGTGAGTGGTGCAGTGGCATGTGAAAGGTAATTGGCTCAACCGCCGGTCCCTAGGAATATTGGCGCTTACTCTCGCAACTTGTCTCCTGGAAATAATTGCCTTGCACACATCTGAGGCATGCATCCAACAATTATGCAAAGTCAACCGCGCACCATTTTTTTGCGTGGAAACAAAGATGCAAGCATCAATTAGCGCCTTAGATTATCCAGGGCACAAAATCGGTTGTCTGTGACAGTTTCAAATGCACATGCCAAACAAGTGCCAAATTATTGCTGCTCTGCAGATCTTAAATGTGATATATACGCCACATGCATCATTTGATGCGATTACATCCTTTACAATAAGTGGATAATTTCTTGCTGACATAAAATAGCAACGTCACTATATCTTAACGACGTTTTTGCCGAAGTTGTTTCTCATTTTTATAGAGATGAGTGACTCTGAAAATGAAACAGACGGCTACTGATGTGTGTGTGTGTGTGTGTGTGTGTGTGTGTGTGTGTGTGTGTGTGTGTGTGTGTGTGTGTGTGTGTGTGTGTGTGTGTGTGTGTGTGTGTGTGTGTGTGTGTGTGTGTGTGTGTGTGTGTGTGTGTGTGTGTGTGTGTGTGTGTGTGTGTGTGTGTGTGTGTGTGTGTGTGTGTTACTTACACGTACGATGTCGAAGGTGTGATTCTGATTAGCTTTGAGCGCCTCATGAAGAATCGACAAGCTAACTCCCTCAGATCAGTGAATCATCATTATCATTCAAGCTACACCATTTGTGATTGGCTAATATTTATGCCGATGGAAAAGGTGCCCAGTGATGTAATTTGGCTGGATGCATCGAAGAATATCAACAGCACACATTTGTTAAAAACATCTGAAATATTCGAACAATTGGATGCATTCGTATTTCAGCTTACATGCGAACCAAAGCATCGTTGTCGCTCTGAATCAAAACATTCGTTCAGTGTCATTACATATTCTTGCCCGATGAAGTATTACCTGAAGCTCGTTGGAGCAGGAAAGTGCAAAACGACCTTAACAAGGTCATTAACCTATTAAAGGTGAATGCAACGCTGGGTTAATTGGTTTCTTTAGCCTTGCTTTTCAACGCTGCTTCCCATAGAACCCTTAGTTGTCCTTAACAATGCAACAAAAAGCTGTTACAAATAACGCTTATTGCTATCATTCCGTGCAAGTCGATATGCAATTTACATGGTATTGTTGAATAATAATTTAGCAATGAAATGTCTTCATGCGTGGCGGAAAAGGTTCTGCGACTTCATGAAGTATCATTACCATTGGCTATTACCTGTTATCAAGATGAACTTCTATGTCATCCAATCAAATTGTACACACACTTGCAAGGTTAGATATCCACCGTTTTGTACGGGTTCAACTTCGCCCTTACATTGATATTCTTTTTTTACTAAGTTGTTTTTATCAGAGAAGACTAACGGATTTGTTAGCAAACACTCTCTTCCTCATCAATATTTCGTTTTGCTTGCAGTAACAGTAAGATGCGATACCATGGTTCTATTGTTGGCTTTATCATATATTAGAAGCTCTCTAAGACAGAAACAGGCACTCATCCTTTCTATGACTAACATTTGCCTGCTGCCTGTCATCTAACGACTGCAACAAACAATAACCACATAAGATCGCCACTCTACCTTAGCAAACGGTAAGTGCAATAACCACATAAGATCGCCACTGTACCTTAGCAAACGGTAAGTGCAATAACCACATAAGATCGCCACTGTACCTTAGCAAACGGTAAGTACAGTAACCACATAAGATCGCCACTCTAATTTAATCTTATGATATAATCTTAACAAATGGTTCATGGATAAATTCCCATCATGTTTGACTGCATTCAGCTCATATCAAGATACCCTGTTAGATCAATTAAGTAAAATAATCACTCGATGAACTTGACTTGCCCCGTTATTGAACTTCAGCGAGAAATCATGCTAATCATTGCTGGAGAAATCCTATAACTCAACTTGAATAACGTTCAGGGGCAGGCTGGAATATTGCTTATTGGATTTGGCACTGTATGTGTCGAATCCGTTTCCCTGAATAAAGTTAAAGAATATATTGCCATTATGCATGATGTTTTTACATATATAGACAGATAAATGCTGTGTGAGTGATTCCCATAGTGCCTAGGTACATTATTGCTCCACTTAAGCAAAGTGTCACGGCAATGGAATTGCACACATAAAGCTTTCCAAGCCATAAATGTTAACCTTATATTTAAGTTTTATCAAAAGCTCTTTCTACAACACAAAACGTCTGAGAACCAGGCCAATTAAATCAACAACAATCAGCTTACTGAACCAGACGTAGTTCATGCATAATGAATTGGATGGTTTAAATGGCGACTTCCCATTCGGCTCGACAGAGTTACGCCAAAACCAGTGGGTAAATATTGCTGGTGTTTATTTTCAAATAATTCTAGCCTTTGCAAATATCGCACTTGGTCTGCTTCTAATCATATAGTTCGACATCAATTTGCCCCAAGATAATATTGGTCACTATTTGGGTGAAGCTTCTGCCAGTTTGAGAAGCTCGGCGGTCATTCATTAAGCCACGTACTATTCCATTCGAGGTTTCTCGCATTGCATTGCACAATATATATCGAACGTTGTTGTGGAAAGATCTGTAGGGTAGTTAAATCCAAACAACGATGTATCTTACAAATGATTTCCCCTTGTTGCTTTACATTACATTTTTGCAAGAACAATCGGGGTTGCTTAGTTGCTGCATAAATCGCAAATTATTGCAGCATATCGAACATCACATTCATTTCCACTCCTGTTGAAAAGAATTGCTCGCAATATCGTTAATTTGTTCGTCCAAGGTTCCTATATGACATCCGCTTTTGTCACAGTCCTAGACATCTAGTTCGCAAGTCGTTGTTTTAGTAGCTATTCATAGAATTTGTGCATAAGGTCATAATGGGACACTATAAAGGTTGTTTCGAGGAATTGTTTGAATCTTCTGTTTCACCATCACCATGTATATGACGGCTGATTAGTGAAATTTGCTATTGGTTACTAGTGCAAAACATAGCTGTTGCTTTCTGTCATCAAGGACAATTATAAAACATATTAGATATTTGATGAGGTTGAATTTAGACGATGTCAGCATATGTGCACCGTACGTCAGCATGAACGTTGCGACGTGCGTGTTATTAATGTTGGGTTTACCTCCTCTCACCATGAAACGTGTGCTAATGTGTCGGCAAAGTACAACCATTTCATTGGTTTCCTACAGGCATTCATCTTCTATTCGCTATACAAACTATGGTAGCAGCTAGCTAGACTTAATCACCAAATGCTCTCTGTGTTATGCTAAAGATTCCGTGTCATCATTATACCCCTGTCAAATTACTGTGGCATTGCCCCCAGTGTGGTCGCATTGAACAAAATGCAAGTTTCCAGGCAGCTGAGAATGGTGTTATAGACACTAATGCTGGCGTCAGATGATACCAATTAAGAATGTTTTCATACGAATGATCCAGCTAATTAGATATGATGGGCAGAGAGCATACAATATGTGATTATGCTTGTTCAACCTAGATCATTCATATTTTGTTTTGATGATATATTCTATGTGGGAGAGAAAGCTGATCAAAGAGTCAAAAGAAATGTCATACAGTGAGCTGTGTTGGTACAGTTTAGTGGTGTAGGGGGAAGCTCTTCTCGGGTCATCGGCTGGCATTTTATCTCAAAATAACACTACCTCAATTAGCCTTCCCGGGTGTGCAACTTATCGGCAATGCACCACCACGCCTTTGCGTCAGCCGATTAGTCTGTTGTAAAGATTAACTATAAGTGATAATACTGAGCGATTTATGCATAATAATGGCCCATTTCAGCTGATTGCGATCTCTAGGTATCTAACATTTGTTATATTTACCATAGGCAATATTCCACACAGTTGTTATTTCTCTATGTGACATTTGTGTGCTGCGTTTGGAATACACCAATGCCCCTGTCTTACATGGGCGTAGTAGTCCGCGGAAGACCTCAGATCACCTCGGAGACGCCATCTGTGTAACATTCGCGGAGAGAAGTACGAAGGCAACCCCGATTCGACACGGATGTGGACGATGCCAAGACAGAGCTGATACAGATGCTCTGGAGACAACGCGGTACATCCCTGAAAAGGCAAGACGCCAGCAACCACATGGAGAACCCGCCAATAACACAGAGGACCCCAGCTAAAACAAGTAGGACGCCAAAAACAACACGAGTGTCACAGGGGACTCTGGCAGCAACACGGCATTAACGCGGAACAGGCAGGCAGCAACTCGGAACCGGATTTAGGGGTCCAAACATGTATAAAAGGCTGTTTCAACCTTTCTATCGCCCACTCCAGAACATGAAACCTAGATCCTGCCCTACCTGTTGTGTCAAGCATGCTTTTAGGTCTCCGTGTACACCGGGCTGTCTCCGCGTCTCTCCGTATTGGTTTCAGGTACACCCTGCGAACATTTCGTGCCCGAGAGGCAGCACGGCGATTACACAGACATGCCCGAGGATCCATGGATAATCCAGGTCTTAACACGGTAGCAACTGAGAGGCGCTCATCCATGTTACTGCCGTGACAAATTTGAAAAAAAATTGTGAATGTTTAATTTCTTGTTTGATGGCTTGCGAAGGCACACGGAAGACGTCGAAGGGTCGGGCTACATTACAGACATATGCCGGAGTCTACATGTTACATCACGGAGCACCACAGATGGCTATATGAAAACATAATCTATTCGACCTCGGTAACAATTGTGAGTGTCCCACCATGATGAACCAGCATCTCAATCGATTAGGTATGTGATCTCCGCTTTGTTAACCTCTCTCAGTCACACTCGGACATGTTGGTGCTTGGTTAATCTGATAATGTTTCAATTTTATGATCGCCAACATCTGAGAGAGTGTGCAGTTTATCATACAAATTTGAACTCGATACATCCTTTCGTCACACATTTAAAGAATGGATACCTACCAGGTATTGGAAGGCCTGTAAAACCCAGTTTCTTTCTAGCTTCTCACGAATCATGACTAATCGGGTAGTGTTTACAAATTAAGCCACGTTATGTTGCAGTCCGACGAATTTGACCTGTGTTTTATGTTCAGAATTAACAATCAATGTTAAGTTGTGCTGTACTTAAATGAATGCTTGGTCGATGATAGACTGGTTCTGCGCCAGGTAATTCGCGTTTGTCCGAGGTATTCGTCGTTTCGCTATTACTGTGAAAACACTTTTTATGGCTCTCAATAGAGAAAGAAAATTTGAAAACCATCATGCAGGCTCTTTAAGCAAATACTCTCTTGGTTGTAGATCGCATGTATGATATGTGCACGCGTGGCGGAGAAGTCCCAGTCATTATTGATAGAAAGGTTCAAAATAATATAACAGTTCTTAGTTGCCTATTATTTTAATGCAGTGCGGCAGATACCTGCCTTAATTCCGTTGATACTAATGAGTATATGTGGATACGAAAACAAGGTCATCAGCAATTAGGTTTGAATTCTGATGACTTATTCGTCCTGTAGATATTGTTGCTTACAATCAATGTTTTGCATATTAACCTCGCCTACGTTCACAACATATGTCACAGCTTTCTGTCACCCCTCGAGAATGGGAAGACAACTCGGGTTGCACCCATCATCAAAATGGTTAACCTAATCATTGTGTTAAAGAGATGGACAGGCGATAATCATTTTAACGATTTGTATGCTGTACAGTCATAATGTATCATGTTGGACGCATCAGAGGACAGCCCTGCGTTCCCATCACGCGTGGTTTGTGTCATGATCCATGGATTCGCCTACAAACCTATATCACCTGTGTGATCTCCCTAAATACCTCGATTATACTTAAGCTATATATCCAATACGTACAATTTAACCTTGATATTGTTACACACGTATGCACCAGCAGCCCTAGACATTCATAATTCATGCAATATGATGCGACCAGCATTTCCCTTGTTCTGCAATACGACAGCCCCTTTTATTTTTTCCAGTAATGTACCACCGAAATTATGCTATCGCTGGGTTATCATAAGGAGTTGTTTTATAGATAGCTCTTCATTACAATGTTTGCTGCCAATAGCCTCATTAGATAGACCATGGGACTACATACGTATATTCCCATCGCAAAGATATGAGAACATATATCAGAAGATTTGGATCTAATCAGCGTTCATCTAAAGCATTTTAAGCTGAATGAGTAGTCAAGGGAATGTGTCTCGAGATTATGTCGGAAATACAATGCGACAACAGGTTAGTGTGAAAATAAGAAGGTGTAATCAGATGAGTATGCCAAAGTCAGTTGCACCATAATTGAAACAATGTAATCTTTTCGTGCCGCTGGTAAAGCCGCTAGGCATCATGCCTAAACAAGCAAACTGGATATGGACAAAACTACCATTGATCCAGCAGATATTGTATTACGCGTATTCGTTATCAATTGTATTGCCGACTGATATAAATTGGTTTATGAAGGCAACGGATGAACTGCAAAGCATTGGTTTCACCTTACATCCTGGTATTCAATCGTGAACTGCATCATATATTGTTAAAACCAACGTTGTTAAGAGTTGCTTGTTAATTATAGCCAGGGTATAGCCGAAATGTTACTTATAAGACAACAGCTAATCATAGCTTTCCATTATGCTTTTAGATGCTTCTGTATGCCATAGCAGGCACCGATGTGTAGCAGAATACTAGCTCAAAGGTTTCTTTTGTTATTGAAAGAATAACACGAGGGATATCGAGTCGAGATAGCAAATGGCACTGTTGGTTTATGAGCAGCTATGGTCATGAGTTTCCACATATAAGAGTACAGAACATCTAGCGACACTCAATAATCAATACAGGTGGTACTGCTGAGTTCACATGTGATGTTGGCCTGCGTTCAGGGGCCGTTAGATATCGAGACATGAAATTCCTATTCTTTTGATATTTAACTATAAGCGTCTCGACTGCCTGCAATATTCTTAACTAACGCGGACAGAATCAGATTAACATAGCAGCCTGAAACCTATTTATATCGTTTATCAGTATCCGCAACCTATGCTGTCAACAATTATTTAGTGAACTATATCACGGCTAATTAACTACTGATACATGCCACTTAATTATCCCGTTAGTAACCCTTGTATCGACCAGTTGGATGGCAAAATGCTATACGCACGTACTCATAGATATATAAATTACGTCACACAGATAGAGTTTTTGCATTTTCATTCATTGGTATTAGGCCTACATACAATTCCAGTCATTGATTACACGTTATTCTACATATTCTGTACAACCATGCACCCATGATAAGCTGCCACACATTTCTATGCCATCTCGTTGCGTTTATTGGACCTTACAGTACTTCGTCATTGGGTTCATTGCTGGGGTTAGGGCCAAAATAGATACGCAAGAAAACGACTCTCATTTACGTCTTGTCGTGTTAACAATTGAACAATTATTCAGCTTATCGACCAGAAATAGAAAGATTTGCATTTATGCGTGTGTTTATGTGATAAACACCTCAACTAAACCAACAGATGAATGCTTAAAATCAGGTATCGCAGAGAGGACCAGTATAGCACCGTTAGCAGGTTAACAATGACTACTACGAAGCCTGCTGCAGGGAATAATTTGTCATCACGATTAGCCATGAAAAGCTGCCTTAACTGTAGAATAAATGAACCAATATTCATACACATTGGAAGAGTCTATGTTACTTATTATTGGATTATTTCTTGCTGACATTCAATCGCCATGTCACTGTGTCTTAACGACGTTTTTGTTTCTCATTATCAGAGAGATGAGTGACTCTGAAAATGAAACAGATCATGTGTGTGTGTGTGTGTGTGTGTGTGTGTGTGTGTGTGTGTGTGTGTGTGTGTGTGTGTGTGTGTGTGTGTGTGTGTGTGTGTGTGTGTGTGTGTGTGTGTGTGTGTGTGTGTGTGTGTGTGTGTGTGTGTGTGTGTGTGTGTGTGTGTGTGTGTGTGTGTGTGTGTGTGTGTGTGTGTGCGCGCGCTAAACGACTGCAGGAAGTGCCAATATCTCACAAAACATTACTTATCCATAGAAAGAAGAGCAAACAAGGCAGTAGTATGCATTCAAATTGGTCGCATATTGTGCTATAACATGATAACGTACCATTGGATGTTTATGCGTAAGTAAACAACTTTCGATTAGCGCTTCTTCTATATTAATCCAATCTTCGCGATAAAGCGGACGACAAAGTCTTAATACCAACGAAATCAATCAATTGCAGCAGTTTGTGTAGTATCTGTATATATTTGCACGCTTGTAGCAAATTCTTTTGGTTCCTGTAATTGTTCGGCGCCAACTTATCTAGATACGGCGATTCATATAAACCTTAAACCAAATGCTGGCTACGGTTATTTTAACATGGTATACGAACGCAAATAAATAAATATTTTTGTTGCCCCTATTACATAATACATCACATGGCTGAATCTTGATTCCCATGACACTACGTGTTACTTACGTGTGTATTTGTTTAATGGCAATGTATTTGGCGTTAAATCTTGTATGCCCTAGGGAGCTAAGGTTTGGACATTGAATAGCCTCAAGCATCGCCAGTTCTTCTTGAAGATACAGCCATCTACATGGTCTTGCGCATAACAAGCCAAAGCAATGCATCAGCCATGCTTACTGCTTTATGTTTTTCCCACTCGAAACAGTCACGTAACACAGTTCCCCAGAACGGTCATTTGCATGAGGCTTGTGTTCCTAGGTTTGTGAACGCATACTAAGGTTATGTTTGTTAGCATAAAAGTGCTCATACATTAATACTTGAGCCATGTTATCCGCCTCTGCACTTTATCAGTAAACACGTTGATAGAGTAGCATATAACTACTAGCACATGAGATTCTTATCTGCTGCTCGCTTGTCAAGAAATTCTTTATGCCAATAATTGGCGATCTTTTTCACTCACGCTCTCTGTAGACCTAGACTTACTGTTGGTCAACGAGCTATTTCTAAGACACAAGTGGTAAGTACTACTTTTGTATTGCAATTTGCTGATATTCAAGCTAAATGAGTGATCATGACGACCAGAAAGAAATTCTGATGTGGCCCTAGTGCCGTCACTGAACACAGGAGAGATACATATAACTATAGTAAGCCAGCTGACTCACACATTAAAAAGCCTAACCTGTTATACCCGATTAGCCGTACGATGTCGAAGGTGTGATTCTGATTAGCTTTAAACGCCTCATGAAGAATCGACAAGCTAACTCCCTCAGATCAGTGAATCATCATTATCATTCAAGCTACACGCTTTGTGATTGGCTAATATTTATGCCCATGGCAAAGGTGCCCAGTGATGTAATTTGGCTGGATGTATCCAAGAATATCAACAACACACATTTGTTAAAAACATCTGAAATAATAGAACAATTGGATGCATTCGTATGGTAGGTTACATGAGAACCAAAGCGTCGTTGTCGCAATGAATCATAACTTTCGTGCAGTGTCATTACATATTCTTGCCCGATGAAGTATTACCTGAAACTCTTTGGAGTAGGAGCGTGCTAAACGACTTTTACAAGGTCATAAACCAATCAAAGTTGAATGCAACGCTGGGTTAATTGGTTTCTTTAGCCTTGCCTTTCATCGCTGCTTCCCATAGAACCCTTAGTTGCCCATAACAATGCAACAAAAAGCTGTTACAAATAACGCTTATTGCTATCATTCCGTAGAAGCCGATATGCAATTTACATGGTATTGTTGAATAATAAATTCGCACGGAAATGTCTTCATGCGTGGCAGAAAAGGTTCTGCGACTACATGAAGTATCATTACCATTGGCTATTACCTGTTATCAAGATGAACTTCTATGTCATCCAATCAAATTGTACACACACTTGCAAGGTTAGATATCCACCGTTTTGTACGTGTCCAACTTCTTTTTTTACTAAGTTGTTTTGATCAGAGAAGACTAACGGATTTGTTAGTAAACACTCTCTTCACCACCGATATTTCGTTTTGCTTGCAGTAACAGTAAGATGCGAAACCATGGTTCTATTATTGGCTTTATCATATATTAGATGATCTCTAAGACAGAAACAGGCACTCATCCTTTCTATGACTAACATTTGCCTGCTGCCTGTCATGTAACGACTGCAACAAACGGTAAGTACAATAACCACATAAGATCGCCATTCTACCTTAGCAAACGGTAAGTACAGTAACCACATAAGATTCGCCAGTCTACCTTAGCAAACGGTAAGTACAATAACCACATAAGATCGCCACTCTACCTTAGCAAACGGTAAGTACAATAACCACATAAGATTCGCCAGTCTACCTTAGCAAACGGTAAGTACAATAACCACATAAGATCGCCACTCTACCTTAGCATATTCAGGCCGTTACTAAATCACGTCATAACAAGGCGTTATAATATATAACGTACGTGTACATTAGTTGTCACATAAGAGATTTAATTTTAACGAATGGTTCATGGATAAATTCCCATCAAGTTTGACTGCATTCAGCTCATATCAAGATACCCTGTTAGATCAATTAAGTAAAATAATCACTCGATGAACTTGACATGCCCCGTTATTGAACTTCAGCGAGAAATCATACTAATCATTGCTGGAGAAATCCTATAACTCAACTTGAATAACGTTCAGGGGCAGGCTGGAATATTGCTAATGGGATTTGGCACTTTATGTGTCGAATCCGTTTGAGTGAATTAAGTAAAAGAATATATTGCCATTATGCATAATGTATTTACATATATAGACATATAAATGCTGTGAGAGTGATTCCCATAGTGCCTAGGTACATTAATGCTCCACTTAAGCAAAGTGTCACGGCCATGAAATTGCACACATAAAGCTTTCCAAGCCATAAATGTTTACCTTATATTTAAGTTTTATCAAAAGCTCTTTCTAAAACACAAAACGTCTGAGAACCAGGTCAATTAAATCAACAACAAACAGCTTACTGAACCAGACGTAGTTCATACATAATGAATTGGATGGTTTAAATGGCGACTTCACATCCGGCGCGACAGAGTTACGCCAAAACCAGTGGGTAAATATTGCTGGTGTTTATTTTAAATAATTCTAGGTTTTTTTTTCAGCCTTTGCAAATATCGCACTTGGTCTGCTTATAATCATATAGTTCGACATCAATTTGCCCCAAGATAATATTGGTCACTATTTGGGTGAAGCTTCTGCCATTTTCAGAAGCTCGGGGGTCATTCATTAAGCCACGTACTATTCCATTCGAGGTATCTCGCATTGCATTGCACAATATATATAGAACGTTGTTGTGGAAAGATCTGTAAGGCAGTGATTTCCCCTTGTTGCTTTACATTACATTTAGTTGCGGCAAAAATCGCAAATTACTGCAGCATATCGAACTTCTCATTCATTTCCACTCCTGTTGAAAATAATTGCTCGCAATATCGTTAATTCGAGCGTCCAAGGTTCCTATATGATATCCGCTTTTGCCACAGTCCTAGACATCTAGTTCTCAAGTCGTTGTTTTTAGTAGCTATTCCTAGAATATGTGCATAAGGTCATAATGGGACACCATAAAAGTTGTTTCGAGGAATTGTTTGAATCTTCTGTTTCACCATCACCATGTATATGACGGCTGATTAGTGGAATTTGCTATTGGTTACTAGTGCAAAACATAGCTGTTGCTTTCTGTCATTAAGGACAATTATAAAACATATTAGATATATGATGAGGAAGAATTTAGACAATGTCAGCATATGTGCACCGTAAGTCAGCATGAACGTTGCGACGTGCATGTTATTAATGTTGGGTTTACCTCCTCTCACCATGAAACGTGTGCTAATGTGTCGGCGAAGTAAAACCATTTCATTGGTTTCCTACAGGCATTCATCTTCTATTCGCTATACAAACTATGGTAGCAGCTAGCTAGACTTAATCACCAAAAGCTCCCTGTGTTATGCTAAAGATTCCGTGTCATCATTATACCCCTGTCAAATTACTGTGGCATTGCCCCCAGTGTGGTCGCATTGAACAAAATGCAAGTTTCCAGGCAGCTGAGAATGGTGTTATAGACACTAATGCTGGCGTCAGATGATACCAATTAAGAATGTTTTCATACGAATGATCTAAGTTGTGCTGTACTTAAATGAATGCTTGGTCGATGATAGACTGGTTCTGCGCCAGGTAATTCGCGTTTGTCCGAGGTATTCGTCGTTTCGCTATTACTGTGAAAACACTTTTTATGGCTCTCAATAGAGAAAGAAAATTTGAAAACCATCATGCAGGCTCTTTAAGCAAATACTCTCTTGGTTGTAGATCGCATGTATGATATGAGCACGCGTGGCTGAGAAGTCCCAGTCATTATTGATAGAAAGGTTCAAAATAATATAACAGTTCTCAGTTGCCTATTATTTTAATGCAGTGCGGCAGATACCTGCCTTAATTCCGTTGATACTAATGAGTATATGTGGATACGAAAACAAGGTCATCAGCAAATAGGTTTGAATTCTGATGACTTATTCGTCCTGTAGATATTGTTGCTTACAATCAATGTTTTGCATATTAACCTCGCCTACGTTCACAACATATGTCACAGCTTTCTGTCACCCCTCGAGAATGGGAAGACAACTCGGGTTGCACCCATCATCAAAATGGTTAACCTAATCATTGTGTTAAAGAGATGGACAGGCGATAATCATTTTAACGATTTGTATGCTGTACAGTCATAATGTATCATGTTGGACGCATCAGAGGACAGCCCTGCGTTCCCATCACGCGTGGTTTGTGTCATGATCCATGGATTCGCCTACAAACCTATATCACCTGTGTGATCTCCCTAAATACCTCGATTATACTTAAGCTATATATCCAATACGTACAATTTAACCTTGATATTGTTACACACGTATGCACCAGCAGCCCTAGACATTCATAATTCATGCAATATGATGCGACCAGCATTTCCCTTGTTCTGCAATACGACAGCCCCTTTTATTTTTTTCAGTAATGTACCACCGAAACTAACATAGCAATCGTTGAGTCCGTACTAACTCAACAATCGTTGCATCCATGTCAACTTAATATTCGCGGCATAACGCGTGACCTCTTTGTCTCGTTTTGCACAATCAGCGAATAACATCCATACAGTGCATTTATTCGTGAAGTGTATAATTACTTTGTTCGTGCCTTGGTTCCAAAGAGTATCAGATACGAAAAGAAGAGGTACTACCATATTTTAATGCAACGAATTTGGAGGAGCGGGAAACCTTATATTGGTAAATGAAACACAGGTGTAAAGCCGGGTTTCCCTCACTTAAGAGGTGTTGAGGTAGAGCAAGCATGTACGGCAGGTGTGAGAGCAGTTTGAGACTGACAATCAATATAGGATGAAAACATTCACAAACTGCATGAAATCAAAAGCTCATCTGTCTATTTAAGGGCTGCCACTGCGTCCTAAAAAGCTCAAGGATGGTTAAATTGCCTATTGATAGCAAGCATTACGGCAAACAGTGCATTTTCGAAAGGTATTGATACCGCATTGTGATGTCTGTTTATAGCTAATTGATAAATTCAGCCATAAGCTAATGTAAGTTTCGAAAAGGCAACGCTATATAGAATCGGACAAATGGACGATAAATATAATGCATGTATCTGTGGTATGATAATAATCACAAACAATACGTTTACTTCCACACGAGTGAATCACCACACTGTCTGATATCACATGATCAAATCTCGCGATAGTCTCAGGTTTTATCTGTGAATGTTCGTCAGCTTCATACGCTTGTGATTCGGAATGTGAAGGATGCTACTACTGATATGATTTTACTGAAGGACTTTACATAGCCCACGAAACATTGTTACTGGTGCCATCGTAATATGAAATGAATCAAATATCACATCTACAACATCATTCACTGTACTTGTTCATTCAATCATTTAAATAAGGGACGTGATTTCATCAGTGAGTGATAGCCTAACGTAATCTTTGTTCAGATTTGTGAAGCGACGCAAGCGCTTAGGTACGCGAGTATGTGAATTTGAAAGTATACAATGAGGCTTCGATACTGTATGCCTTCACATTTTCACCATATTGCACAAAAACTTAATTGCGCTTGCTACTTATATTCAAGCACATCCACAATGGTAACCTTAGATACAGCCGCAGTAATGCGGGCGTCAGTCATGTCTGCGCTGACCAAATTGTGTTCAGAGAAAAAGAGACGGAGGCTCGAGATGAGCAAACCATACAGGAAAAAAACATATATCCAGAACCTGCATGAAATCACGATCCCAGCTCTCTGTGACAGGGTCGGAACGCCGTTGTAATAGGCTCAGGTTGGTTAAATCGCTGAAGGAAGGCAATTATTGATGCGAGAAAATGCCGCAATCCTTTTCATAAACGACTCCGATCTAAGAAAAATGGGATACATATCTGATTTATGTGTTACATTTATCATAAAATGCAAGCACATTTATCACAAACCATCGATTGATTGTCATTGACACACAATCGTAACTTCACTATGTCTTAAATGACATCAATAAATCAAGTACTCGTCCGAACTTTAAGCCGAGGTGGTTAATCATTTCCAGATCCCAGCGACAAATACTGATTCGTTTGTGTTATAGGAAAGCTATGAATGCCTCACAAACATCGCTTATTGTGCCACCTGTGAACGTTATCGACCATATGTTACATATACCATATTAGTCAATCTACTAACATACTTAATCATGCAAATGACGTAATCCAATTATAAAATCAACGCAAGAGCTTGCGTTCAGAGCACCATTCACATAATAATGTTATCCAAAGTATTGTCAAGTCGCCCAAAAATCATAACTGATCGCATTATTGGCTATATATGTACGATGGTCAAAACCTAGAACATTTACCGCTTAACCGTGGTGTGTACCTCACGGAGCTCCTCAAGCAAGCCTTCTTTGTGGTCGTGGCTGTGGAGGACCAGGTTGATGTCATTTACGCTCTGTGTTCATGTACGTGGTCACCTTGACAAGCTGGATCCAGCTCGCCTTACAGAGTTTGAGGTTGACTTCCTCTACCATGTTCAAGGCTCTCACCAGACTTCTCGACACCATCCGTACAGAGGGTCAGACAAGGCCAGACTCTGACGCCAAGAGGCGGATTAGTTGGCAGGCGTGTATAACAGCGCTGAATCATTTAGCTAGAAGATATTGGCTATGCAATAACTATTCGCAGTCATTGATTGCATCAAGATAACTTGTTGTGTTTGGAACGGCGGTTCGTACTATGGCTCTGCCGCAGATATACAAGTTGAAACAATGCTCATGGTGCGAATGCCGCGGAAATAAGAAAAGACGCAAACTTGTAGGATAACTGTATTACTGCATTAGCATAAGGATAAGCATAAACATTAGAATAAGCATTTGCTGTTCTGGTGAATACATTGAATACCATTGTCATAATATATCTGAAAGTAGACAAAATCGCAAGATTTAAGTGAATGTTGGCTTTATAACATAGGCAGCTTGTTTACGCGGTAAGTTACGTTATATTTTTCCATTAGTAATAAAATCACTTTACACAGCAACAATATTGTTTAAGATTCAATCCAACAAATGTCACTTACAAAATCGTTCTGCTGCTACTGTTTGCCGCACATAAATATAAGCGACATGTTGACAAAAGATGGCTATAACAGTCCCGGGAATGACATAACCCTTTCAGACTTCAGACACCAACGTGTTTATCTCAGTCATGCATGAAACATCGCTAGAGTTGTCATCGTAACTTGACTTGACTAGATGGAAAACAAACAATGAAACCACTGTTGTTTGCGTGTTATTATCTACGTTCAATAGAAGCTGACGCGAATGGATATCGAGTTCAATAGTTCTTGTCGTTTCTCGCTCATCTATCATTACATAGCGCAGATTAACTCGTTGCCTACACCACACGTCCTATATTGCTTCAAGGTGAAAACATGGTATAAAGGGTCATTCATGCGGTAAGTCGTGCCATTGTTGGGTTTGCTTTGCCAAATGTTCTGGGTTTCATCGATAACATCCAAGCTTCAATTGTGTAACTTTTTGGCCACTTCCCCCATCAAAAACATCGTCGTTGTTATGGATGAGGCACGTTCATTGTGCATATTGCTTTATTACTACCGGCATTAGTGCTTATATCTATTCATTTCAGATACGATCACAAAAACACCCTCATTGACCGAGTCTCGTCATTAGCGAAAGTATCTATTTTGATGCATGTTATGAGATGGATACATGTCTGTTGCAAAAACGACAACGAATTTAATCATTGGTATACAAGCTGCAGACGTACGCTGACGAGTTGTATTTTAGGTTACATAACTTGCTTTGAGCTGCATTGCTACATCAAGTACAATTTACAATTTAACTCTGCATTTCGACATTCTAACACGAAAACACATCAATACCGATTTCCATCTACTTTAGCGACCATTTAGCCTACATTGCTGGCATCTGTTCTTTGTCATGACTGCTGCGCATTATTTACAGAACGTGAATCAAATATGGTAGATGATATAGAGCATTAGTAGGCAAAGTTTTGAAGCTGTTTACAAGACTCTAATTTCGATATATGGACGATACGTTATTCCTGATGCTTAAATAGGTTATCAAGAGCAGACAATAAGAATATAAACGAATCACACAAAATTCATCTTCAAGTTATTGCGTTTTACGGTTACCTCCCTTGTTCCAAGTACAGTGTAAACATTTCTACTGGTTGTCTAAAAGATTACCATTAAGTCTCGATATGCATTAATTTGATTAAATATGGGTTGATGACTTACGTATTTACTATCGCATTAAGGATATAGAAAGAGTGGAGAGGATTTGGATGCGCGGATACCCAATGCGATTCCACCCAAAAATAGGCGCACAGTGGACAAGTTCACTATTATGTTTAATCCAGAGTGTTTTCCCAATATGGACACTCTGGCTGGGTCTGTTTCAAGGCGGCAAGATAGTCGAACCGATTAATTATGTAGCACGGCATTCGTTGTATGCTCGCTAGACTTCGTTGCCCTTCTTCTTTAACCTAGGAGTTACTTCTGCTGTTTTCATCGTCTTGTGCAGTGAGTTGTTGCTGATCTTGGTCATAGCTGATAATGACGCTTGAAGGTATTCATCAATACAGTATAAGCCGTGATGGGGATAGTTTGCTTCTGGTACATGATTCCACTGCTTCTTAATGTTTGCGTTTCGAAGAGTATATATGATTTAAGTTGAATACACACCCCATCGCTTTATGCAACACCGAATCGATGTAACGAAATTGATAGGTCAGGCTAACTGTTTTCTAGAACATCGCAAAACATTTCATTAATCAGAATATCAACTGTCGCATAGGATATGCCGTAAGGTGGTGACATACTGTGCAAATACCTATAACTACCATTTAGGAAACGCAATGCAAACTGCGCATGTTTGCTGCCTTCATCAGTGAATCCACTGTGATGTCATCATTATCTATGCATAACTTGACCAATACTATGAATAAAACCGGTTCCCTTATTTAGCTCATCACGTATTATGACGACCGCACGCTACCCGCTCATCAGTAACATGTCAGTGTCAGTTGTGTTATAATGAAGTTGAACGGGGCATTAGGCAGTCGCTATGGGCACAGCGCCATGCTTTGCACCCCTCGATATTTCCTGTCGACATTATGATCACACATGCATTACATAATGTTTGCACTGTTCCAAAACGTCAACTCATCAGATCGAACATTGACTGGAGGTATGCATTGTAGAAGCCCATTTTAAAACGAAAACGCCCACATAAATGACTAATGATGAAAAATATATAACCAAACACGTTTTGTTTACCAACAAATCTGCCCTAATCAGCTCGTCATGTCGCCATTCTCCCCAGCTACGCGTTCTAATACGTGCATGCAGGATGGCACAACACACCCTATCATGGCGCCTATGATGCTAGAATGGATTCATACATAACTGAACCAGGCTAGTACGTGATGCTATATGAGTATCACCTGTTCAGACACCCTTGGGCTAGTTTCTGTTACTGCTCTAGCGCTCATTAGCCAAATGACACGCTTCAATGTACTGTTCCGGGATGTAGGTACAAAGGAAATACCAAACATTTTACTGCAGAAACAAATTCCTGTGTGAAGTGATTGTTATTCATGAGCATCCATTTAGTTGTAAGAGACAATGAAATGATTAGAATAAGAGTATGACATCTCGTCAATCTCTTACATTGCACGAAGATTTCCGTTTTGTCGAAAGCATCAACAAAATACATGCGTAGCGGCAGCTTTCACAAACCTACTCCTGTCACGTGGCGCTGGTCTTTTCCCTCGTTGTACAAACTGACCGGAGCCCAATTAATGTGCCTGTGCTGCATTCATAGATCATAGAGTAATTATCTGAATATCTAAAAGGCATAGATTATACTTACCGGTTCCAATGGTTTTGCGGAAACTGTGCGCATCAATGACCTTTGATGACCCCGCGCATTTCGATTTAGCTAGAGGCACAGGTGGTGCGTGCCTCATCAGGGATAGCAACACAGGTCGAAAGCATGGTACACAGTTTATATTTCTAAGCATGTCAATAGTAGCCACTAACTGGGGGAAGGGAAGAACAAATATGAGTATCTAGCAACGCCTACTCACTTGACTTTGTTACTCAAATACTCAAGTAAAACATTGCGATAAGTAATGTTAGTGCTGACTTAACTTTGGTCTTTACATTTAGTTTACATTAATTGTTATGCCACAGTTCCGCCTCCTATGTTTCAAATTACTTGATACAACGTCAAGATATGCCCATACTAATCAAGACATTTGACGAGTGCTAGGCGTCTGAAATCATTAACGAATCATGTGGCGCATTATATCTCATTTGCAATCACGTGCTGCAGATTAGTCTTATACAGGTAATTTAGAAGATCTTGAATGGAATTAATTGTGATTGCTTAGATCGTTTGGATGTTCTGGGAGTCTTGTGAAATGATGAGAGTCTGGCTGATGATAGAGGGCGGTGTTATTACCACAATATGGGTTTCTGCTTACATGCTTTTATCTATGATTGATAAATAGCATGTCTAATTTTGCTTTACTCTAGATTTAGGCTTCGGGTCATAGAGTATATTGCTGGTTCCCTGATGGAGGTCATTTAAATAACTCAACATTTAATCGCAGCATTTGTGATAATTGTGACCCTTTTCATCTAAAATATCGGGAATCGTCACAGATTTAGGTTTCGGGTCATAGAGTGTATTGTGTGTTGTGTGTGTGTGTGTGTGTGTCATTGTAAATGTGTGTGTGTGTGTGTGTGTGTGTGTGTGTGTGTGTGTGTTTTGTGTCTGTGTGTGTGGGAATGTGCCACAGCGTGTGTGTTTGTGTGTGTGTGTGTGTGTGTGTGTGTGTGACAATTGAGCTACCAACTGTCGTTTGTATTAATATAATATAGTTAAGGTCTCTCGTGTCAATTATTTTACCATAACCTGGTGCTGAGGTGTGTAATGACGGAAGGATTCTGATGTTTTGTAAAGTCAGGCCACCCGATTCAGGGTATTTCAACATTGTCGTTTTACCTGTGCAGGAGGAATTGCAAAATGCAGTCTCCTCAAAAATTATAAAACAACACTAACTATGCAAATTATATACTCCATTTACTCATATGATTAGTGGTCGACCTGGCAAATAGATAAGAAGCACTGAACATTTCGGACAAATTGCCTTCTTTTGTTTTCAACTTAACAGCTTGTTTACGTTGGACTGGGTACAAAATTAGTCCAATGATACGTCGTTGATGTGACCAAGACTGGTGATGTGATAGTTGTTTGATATTTGGGCTCATTGATCAGAGGAATTGTTGATACTCAGCTAAACTGACATCGACAGAAAGGGCATGAAAAGGATGCTATGATGATGAGTGAGTTAAGGGAGAATCGTGAACAGCACTCAATGCTTAAATACTTGGCACAATCTATATTTACATCAGATGATTTAAAAAAGGACATATTCTTGAATAACAAAATGCTGCTATTATAGGGATTATAGGGATTACCATGGTAGCCACAATATATACCACATCGCTTCTGCTGATCAAGACGTGGCATGATAGGCGATCGATATAGCTACTGTTTCTACAGTACATGATCATCTTCCATTACGCACACAGATTAGTTTTTAATAACGGCGACAACATACATTGCATTGTTAGCTGTACATGCAACATCCGTTACTTAGGATAATACTTCGGTCAAAATACTTATACAAACACATTGAATGATACCAACTCAAATGTCTGTTTATAAACATAAAGGGCGTTATTTAACGTTAAATTACATCTGCTTTATTGTTCAGCACAATAGAGTTGCAAAACGTACGCCTTATAAAATTCGATTTAGTTTTCGAACACCGAATTGTTTTTCAAAGGGTTTACGTATAAATTGGCTCTTAAGCTTAAGTTTATGGCATAATGTCCTATAAAGCTATTATGCTATAACAAGTTTGGACCGACATCCTCCTCAAACAGCGCCAATAGTTTATACACAGGCAGATTCTGATTTGCTACGACAATTGAACCTCAAATAGTGGACGGTTGATACTGTATCGTCTGTGGCATGTAACCTCAACCTCCGACGGTAATGTTGAGGATTGACAAACGGGAAAATAGCTTCAGGTAATGGAAAATATTTTCCCAGTACAGGCTCAACATGCTTACTGTCGTCATCGCCGATGTGTTTCATGAGCCATACCTGCAACGCAAAATGACACTTTATCCCGTTCAGCTCTTGAAGCTCCGCATTTAGAACTTTACAACGGTTTACAACGCCTCTTAAGAATATGTGTGTCCCTGTCAAGAGGGGTGACCGGCATGGAACGCTCATCACCCACCCACGCATTCATTTCTCAACAGCCCACTTGCTCGTCTTGAACTTTAGACGTGGCGTGGGAAATGACTTGCGTGGTGCGGGACCATAGGCCTTGCCGCTGTGGACGAAAGTCTAACAGTATGTCTAGCAAGTATGACAAATACTTCGTTTCTCCATCGTTAATGGTCGTATCTTATATATTTATATTTTCACCTGACAGTAGCCCATGCTATTTGAAATCGTAACAATTACATCATATTATATATTCTCTATAGTTTCCTCGCAAACTATGATTAAGCCTCAAAACGCCCCAAGCAATGCATTAGCACCCCTAAATCATTATCAATACTTGAAACATTTTGAAATGTTTCCATGTATTAGTTGTTAAATTTGTTTTCCATGTATTTGTAGATGGCGTTTTTATCGTTGGCAATATGTCAGCATGAATTAAGCGTAGTTGTTTTATGAATCACAGGTAAAAGGCAGGAAACTTTCGATTGCTAATAGAATCGACAATATACGTTCGATGGTCATAAAATTCGGTCAAATGTCAGCATGAATAGCGTCAAGCTAATTGTAAGTTTTTATGGATGTAGTTTGCATCACTTCTGGTTAAACGAATCAACGTTAAAGCGGGACTGAAATCTGAAGTTAACGAGTCGTTTCTCAGTTGTTAATTATCCCACCCGTAAATTGGTTTACATCATCAGACAGTATTTCAAGCTGGTCAATTGTCAGGCGTCCTTCATACTGCGCACCAAGGTACTGACAGAACTGACTACCCGCTATGATCGCAGCAAGCTTACAGTCAAAACTGCATGTAGGTATGTAAACTAAGTTACTCTATCATCCTATTGGCAAACTTAACCATGATTCTGATATTAACATAATTGACTACGATAGAACGAGGAGTATGCTATTATCCAATCAGAAAAGATAATGATTAATATAATCCCATATCAATACATAGATGACTGATTGCGATGACTACGATTGAAGCAGGCAGAAGACTTGCGTCTATTATTATCCATTCATTACCTTGTCATATAAATGTCGAACGTGAGTACGTCCAAATCAATAACAACGCTACAGAAAGCCTCCAGCGATTCATTATATTCGGTGTTCGCTTCCAAAGAAGGCACATAAATCCTTGGTCACAGTTATGAATTTCACCGTGAAGAAGCTTGTTCCATGGCGTTAATAAGTATCTTAAGGTCGAAGATGGTCGCATTTCCTGTTTGCAACAAAGGAATGATAAAGCATTCACGGCAAATTACGGGTAAAGTGATCAAATACGAATACACAGCAACTCATTGAAACAATTGTTAAGCAAATGTATTAATCACATTAGGACCATATCAGGGAACATTTTAAGGTAAGCATGACGCCTAATGTGTTGATATTGTGTGCTTGTTTGGCGCTCAGTGATTTATCTCCGCTGTGACTATGGAATGGTCAGGATATAAGAAAGAAAACTTGGTCCATAATCAAAAGGTATATGATTTGACATACGTACTACACCGCGACCAACGGGTTTAAATTAAAAGCGCCAACGTAAAGGTGTGTCATCAGCCTGCCCGTACCATAACGTCAAAACGATGAGTACCTCATCGGCCACCTAAAATAGCTCTCTCCATTCTAATCATCAATACTCATGTTCACGGCAAAGATTTTTGTACTGGCCCCGATTATTATTTCTGAAAACTGCGAGGGATCATACAGTATTTGTCGAGTTGGCCGCATTGATACCATTTGTAGCTGTGCTAAATTATACACGTGTGACATGTACAGAATGATCCATGAGGTATATCACCAAATGTGACTAGGCTTCATGCAAAAAGAACTTTTGCATCAGTGCCAGATATCTTTTACATGACATTTAGCTTGGAACATGCACTGCGTATTACCTAGTCATTTCTTATAGACCAACAGGACTACGTAGACAAAACGTATTAGTTCACAAAGAGAACAGAGGGTACACTCATTTACCGCTTTATATATAGTAGTGTTACAGTTAGTGCCTAATCAGGTACTGTGGAGGTGCATTGTACAATCGATCGAGTCGTTGGGTACAAGTCAGATGCCTGATGACGTTACAACACCAGGTTACTTTCTTCGACTGCCTGTTTAAGCTCGAGCTGAAATATTGATGTACAGTTAACGGTCGACAGAGATATATACTGAATGATTTAAGGGCCTAATTTACATGCTTTCACTTCGTTATTGCTGCCCCGTTTATCAATGTTAGGCTATGTCATCAGATTCAAATGAATTACGGTTTTAAACCTCGCTGGCACGAGTAGGCATTGGGAGGCACAAGCGCCAAATGTGTGCCACTTATTATCACAGACTCCCTCAGAACTCACCACAGCAAAGGTGTTACTACTACCTATCAGTCCCGAAAATGCTTTCAATTACGCTCACACAGAGCAAGAGATCAGTAATAACAGATAGTAACAAACCTAATTTTGTAACCAGACACTGTCTGTTATATCTGCAATTTCCTCAACTTAAGCCAACAAGTGCAAGCCATCACGTATAAGCAAACGGGACAAATAATGACGCCAGCATAGCGAATGTTTGGTGTGCCTTCTCGAATGATGAGACGATATAAACTACTCAGATTAACAAGTCTTGTTCTGGCAAGTTTTAGGGCAACAATTGCTGCCAATGCGATGTATGTATGCAATGATAATTCTGTCGGTATTGATAAGGAGGTCTTAATGCGGCCTCGATACTCACGAAACACATAACAATTACTTTTTCAACCGGACTGGCTCCACAGTTTGGTTAAAGGCTGAAAATCACCCACCTACATCCTGTCTATAGATTAGGGATTAACTTATTGTGTTCCCTTAAAACTGCTTTATTGCTTCACTTGTTATATTATGGCATTGTGCGTATATATTTGTTAAGCAACTATCGTGAAGTCATAGCAATGAATCTTATTATTATCAAAACAGAAATGTTTTATGGTCATTTCTAATTTTATAGGTAGGGACCAGAACTAGCTTTCAATTGCGGAGCACTGGACGATTTTTCCCATCTACTAAATCCTTCATCCCGTATTGTCGGATCTAGAACATAACAGATGGAGTAGGAGTTCTGCTGGTGCTTGTTGACATCACTGTTAGGAAACATATTACTCAGTTACTTCTAAGCCAATGAAATAAATGATATGCAATGATAAGGCAATGTGTGTAATTTATGATAGATGGTTAGGCGAGTATTTCCTATTCGCTAACATGAGAAGAAACAGTATATGATCCAATGGTCCAGGCAAAGATATAAAACATGCGTACTACTTCTTATAAGTTACAATTCAAAAAGAAACCAAGGATTTTGTAGATGACATGAAATGCAACGAATGCCCAAAAAACCGAAGGCTCCTGGAGAGAATGCACAGCATCGCTAGATGTGATAACCCTAACAATATGTCACCATACATAACCTGGTACCATATTACTTTGCTCACCTGATGTTTATATAAACTGTAATATCAGGGTACTGACCGAACAACACCCATTACTTGAAACACACAAACTTAATATTTCAGTTTGTATCGAAAAATCGAATATTCCTATATTCATCCTTGTCCTCTTATTTTCGGGTAATCTAGCCGTTTCGATTTGATGTATGACTTGAATTATCTGGGAGGGGTTGGTATCGTTATTCCGTTAGTACCCCGACGCTAGTTGAATCTATGCATCTTGTCGGATGAGACTGTACTCGAAAATGGGCGATTACGTCGATCTTTTGGCATTTTTATCCCTTATAATTTGTCAAATTCTGCTGAGTGTACATTATGGCATTGCGAAACAGACGAAAATCGGTGCGCGTGTGTGTATATGTGTACAAGCGTGTGTGCATACGCGCGCGTGTGTGCCTATTGCCATGCCTGGTCAGTTATAAACGACCGTCAAAGGTTGATTATGACATCTCATGTGGCATTGCGTGTATGACTCGCGCTGTGGATTGTGGTGAAAGTTATATTTAGTCTCTTAGAATATTTCATCTTGATTTCATTTGGTAGTATTTGTTGTAAAAGGATATTGACTTTGATAGCCATTGCTGACGACAATTGTCAGAACGTACCCATAAGATATGCAAGGCCATACACATAGAGAACTACGGGAAGCAGGTATCTTGTAACTCGAGGCTATGCAGCAATGCCGCTCCTAGCAAACACGTCGCCAAAGCGTTGCCGTTGCAATGTACACACACGTATAGTCCTGCACGTTATTTATAACAGAGCTGTCGAGTGTGTGCCGATATACAGTCGCTTCATTACACTTGTTGCATTTGAATGACTGAGGAAATCTTAATACTAATTACATCAATTTGACATTTCATGATATTATCAAAGCATTATATTCCGGGAAAAACCCCAAGCATATGCTAAAGTTGGATGTTGTATTGGTTGTGAGCTTGCACCGCATTGGTACTATTGAGGTTGATGGAATAAGTCACCAAGCGCTCTTTTAATGAGGTAGCTCACATTGTAATTGTATGATTTTATGTAAGTCAGCTCTAACACCACTTATATTTGTGCTTTCACAAATAGAGACATAGTCATCGTTATATATTTTGGTCGAAACTTTCAAATGGATATTTCTAAACAAGCGAGAGCAGCACTAAGGGCGGCTTGTTTTTTAGACCCAGTCATTATTATTCCATAGTCCATTGTGTCCGTGTTCGACACAGACTCCCGGACGTCGGCTAGGCAGTAGGCAGGAGATGCAACGATAGCTTCCGATTAATGTTCTAGAGCCCCATTCGTTATCTTTGCAACATCAAACTGGTGCCATCAAGGCCTATTGACAAAATATCGCTTGTACCTATTTACCCATACATCACTCAACTATCTTCTGATTCCATCAAGGTGGAATCGAGTTTAATATAAAGTTCAAGCATTATGTGTTTCATAAGTATATAAGCCATATCAGTCATAGTGTACGATATATGTGGAAAATTAGCTCCGTTAAACCGTGCATGCCGAAAGGCCGGCTAACTGCGCTGCATAATCTTAGCCTCGAGCGCCAATCAAATTTGGACTTTGGAAGACCCATGTTAGCACACGTACATTATTTTTTCAGCTAGTTTCCATTCCGAGGAGATACATATGTGACTATGTGGTTTGTTTTAAATGGTGCATGCTCTTACATAATTGTAAATATATATGCGCATCATTATTTTCTTTACCTCATTAGGTTCAATGACTTCTCCAACCTGGGTAATGTGTGCACAAAACTTCAAACATCTCATAATGAATAGAGAACATGCTCGCCTTATAACATATCTCATAAATTACTTACCACGACGTGTCCCATCGCTTCGTAATTATATGGGGCACAGGATGCTCTAATTACATATCTTAAAGGAATATTATTAAATCGCTGAAAAATTAGGATGCAGGATTGCAAATATTTGCAAAATAAAGATGTCTTACTTGATGAAAGGATCGTGCATCGGATTTCATTAATACAGAAATATGTACCGTCCCATTTTACTAATTATCCTCTCGCCGCTAATTTCAGCACGTATGTATGCCTTTGGAGAGAAACATATTTGTCTCATATATTATATCCCTATGTACATATTTATATATTCGTATGAATTAATTATATATATGTCCCTGAAGTTTACCTTTATGTTTCGCCTAAAAGTACACTTTTGGTAAAATATATGCGTATAATATATGTGTATATATATTGAGACAATATATAGCATATATATATATATATATATATATATATGTAAATATATATTTTTATAAAAATATACATATATATACAGATATGTATATGTTTATATATGTAAATATTTATATATATATATCATATATATACCATATATATACACATATATGTCTATATATATATTATATATATATATATATATATATAGATATATTTACATATATATACTCTATCTTTTTATATAGGTCAGCCTATATATATTATACATGTTATACTAATTGTATGTAAATATTTACACATATATGTAGACATACATATGAATATATATGTCAATATGCATGTATATATATATAAATATATATATATACAAATATATTTATGTATATTTTGTGCATATACATTTATATGTATGAATACACATGCTTATAATATATATATATATATATTCATATGCATATAATATATATATATGCACATATATAATTATACTATATATATGTACATATATTATATACTATATATATATGTATATATATATGTATATATATTAAATATATAATACATATATATATATATATATGTCTATATATGTATAATATATATATATACATATATATACATATATATATATATTGTATATATATGTATATATAATATGTATATACATATATATATATATATATATGTGTGTGTGCATGTGTGTGTGTGTGTGTGTGTGTGTGTGTGTGTGTGTGTGTGTGTGTGTTTTGTGTGTGTGTGTGTGTGTATGTTAAGGTGTGTGTGTGTGTGTGTGTTTGTGTGTGTGTGTGTGTGTTTGTGTGTGTGTGTGTGTGTGTGTGTGTGTGTGTGTGTGTGTGTGTGTGTGTGTGTGTGTGTGTGTGTGTGTGTGTGTGTGTGTGTGTGACCCGGACGTTGGCTATGTGGCCAAACTATCCCCTCTTATTAAAGACTGTAGAAAGATACCATTGCGAAATGCCTCATAACCATTCATGTTCGGCTTTCCAATTGATAATGTATAAGGAATACGTCGTGTTATTGGACCTGTGTGTGTGAATAGCGAGATGTTGCTTCAAAGGATTAGACACATTGATCATCCACCGTCTGACAAACAGTGAGACAGCTTATTTGTGCCGAAACTACATCTACTACAATGACGACTTTTACTTTGTCATTATGAAGACTAGACTATAGCCGATGTGTGTCCTATTTAAAGTTCAGATAAAATGTCTGCAAATAGCCTGTATTCTCTACATAGCCTGAGAGAGCAACTATTCAGCAAGTCGGACTTTTCAAAATACATGCGACTGTTGGCCGACTAGGACCTACAATCTTAGCATGGCAGGAAAATGATCCACTTCGGCAGGACGTTTCTTATGACCATAGAAATCATAATATATATTAACACGACCCGAAGCCGGCCTTTTCTTCCCACGTTTACATACAGCCAAGGTGACATCGACCAGCAGATTGTATTATGAGGAATAGTCTAATACCTGAAGCTCTAGTCAACATATTTTTCAGACGTCATTTGTAATGATATGGTTTTATGTTGGGTAATATGATACAAATGCTCCGGTATCATTATCAGTCTATGAAGCAGGGTTCAGTTTCGGAATTTTTATCCTCTTCAGCTAGAAAGTACTTATCTCTTAATGTAGTCCTCACCAGTCGAGTAATATGAGCAGAGGTCAAGGTCATGTTCAGAAGACGCCAAGAGGAGCGACACAACGTGCGGACTTGCTCAAGGTAACAAGGATTGACATTAGGGCTACGCGAGTGAAGCAGCCGGACACATGCATGACGACAATAGATGACCATTTTGCTGAACGCGCCATGCGAACGGCTTCAATCATGATGAAGAAGTCGGGTACAATTGTAGAAATTGTCTGGGCGGCCAATACGATCTCCATCATGCACACAGCCATTGTAACAGAGAGATATACGTTGGCAAATCTTTTTACAAGGCTGACAGCTGACTTTGTATACATTTATATATTGGATTCTAATACTGGCTGTTCTTCATCTTCATAAACGTTTATTATTTCAAGATGGCATGCTTCCACGGCACCATATAATCTAAGACATCTCGAAAATTACAGGTAACATAACTTTTGATAAAATTACGATGATGGTACTTGTACTTGCCATGATACTGGGTATTTAACACAAGCAGAAACTCCTAAAATAATTGAGAAGGGCAGGTTCGTTGGCAAAGTCGGTCGGCCGAGGACACGTTAACTCACTGTTTTTAATGATATTCTATAATTAGGCAAATCAAGTACGTCGCAGGATATAGCACACAGAGAATATTGAGCAACAATATGCTGAATATTACATCCTATGGACTGTATACTATCCTTTTCATATCTATTATGGTAGTACAGGGGCAACACCCACAAGGTATTTGAACTAAATACAAGAGCTCGGTGCATTCGTTGATGAGTTTAGAGAGGCAGCCACAGGTTCTAATATTCGCACCACAATAAGTTGATTGACAGTAGAAATGCCACTCCCAGTTTGACTACCTCATTAATTCAGTGGCTCACCAGGTCTTAATCGCAGTAAATTAGTGCCAATAGGCCCATCTGTACATGATGCGGTCTACACTTAACCACCAGCCGCTGACATAACTGACTTCCTAGCGGAAATAGGGCCCATCAGTATTTACAATAATAACATACATTACACGGTCCGCAAATAGCATAGTAGATGCCTCAAAGCCACAGCCGTTTATTCAAATAGATTTAAGCATGTTTCGTGAATTTATTTGACCTAAAAGCTAGTACGCATATAAAAGCATCAAAATATAAGGAAGAAATTCGAAAACGCCGCGCGAAAACTGGCTACATTATACTGCAGCTTAATCAGTATGCCGCGAATATTGCAGCGCATCTTATTTATATCGGATGTGTCTGAGACAGGATCTATAAATTTGGATGATGTTTCTTTTCCGTACATACGATAGCTAAGCATCGCTTAATGGGCCCCTATCTCGCTCATCAGTATCTGATAAGTCAACCAGCTCAATTTCAACCATTATTATTCACATTGAACTAGACTCCTAGTCTGAAACTATGTTAGGATCCGATATTATTTCGTTATTGTAAGAACGTATGTGGGTTTTCTTTATTTAGCACCGAACAGACCTCGATTTCAACCACATTATTAAATCAAAACGACAATCACGCCGTGTGATAAAAGATAATAGACGAGCAAGCATTCGTGGTAATGTTTTCAGCACAGTAAACCATTATTGATATGGTCGTCATCATATCCAATGCATATACATATATATATACATATATATATATATATATATATATATATATATATATATATATATATATATATTATATATATACATTTATGCATATATATATATATATATGTATATATATATCTATAGTTATATATATATAATATATATATATATATATATATGCATATATATATATATTTATATATATATATTTATTATATTTATATATGTATATATACCATGTATATATATATATACATATATATATTTATATATATATATATAGATGTATATAAATATACATAAATATATATATACATCAATTCATATATATATATTTGTATAAACATATATATATATATAAATTTATAAATATATATTTATATATAAATTTATAGGTATATATACATATTTATATGTATATATATGCAAATATATGATCATATGCATTTATATATATATGTATCTATATATACATATTTATATAAATTTTATATAAGTATATATATATATACAGATTTATATATGTAACTATATATACATATGTATATCTATATAAATAAATGCATCGTAATACATAGATTTGAATACATATATTTGCATATAAACATACATGTACCTATATATATGCATATATATATATTTATATGTATATATATACATATATATATATATATATATATATATATATATATATATATATATATATATATATATATATATATATATATATATATATATATATATATATATATATATGCACATAATATTTATGTACATATGTATGTTTATATATTCGCATAGTTAAAAGCAAGGTGTGGAATAATCATTTGCTGCCTCGCAAATTCACAACGAATTTAGAATTTAAACACCTCTCTCTAGTATCAAACTATTCACCACCCCCCCTCCCCGCTCTACCTCATACTAAACGCGATTGCATATATCTGAAAGTGATTTTAAATCGTGGTTAGATCACTCTTCCATCCATATTGCCGCGCTAGTCATATATTCTACATCCCTCGTTTGTGATCTTTATCTCCATGACAAGCATGTGTGATAAAAGATAATAGACGAGCCAGCATTCGTGGTAATGTTTTCAGCACAGTAAACCATTATTGATATGGTCGTCATCATATCCAATGCATATACATATATATATATATATATATATATATATATATATATATATATATATATATATATATATATATATATATATATAGATAGAGATATATATATATATATATACATATATATTAATGCATATATATATATATATATATATATATCTATAGGTATATATATAAATATATATATATATATATATGCATATATATATATATATTTATATATATATATATATTTATATATTTATATATGTAGAGATATACACATGTATATATATATATACATATATATATTTATATATATATATATATAGATGTATATATAAATATATATAAATATACATATACATCAATTCATATATATATATTTGTATAAACATATATATATATATATAAATTTATAAATATATATTTATATATAAATTTATAGGTATATATACATATTTATATGTATATATATGCAAATATATGATCATATGCATTTTTATATATATATGTATCTATATATACATATTTATATAAATTTTATATATAGGTATATATATATATATACAGATTTATATATGTAACTATATATACATATGTATATCTATATAAATAAATGCATCGTAATACATAGATTTGAATACATATATTTGCATATAAACATACATGTACCTATATATATATATATATATATATATATATATATATATATATATATTTATATGTATATATATATATATATATATTTATATATATATATATGCACATAATATTTATGTACATATGTATGTTTATATATTTGCATATATGTTTATATATATATCTAAACATTTTCATTTAAGATCCCTTCCAGGCTTAGTACCGTCGGTCCTCTGATAGTTATACCGCCTTCTAGTCATCGATAACTGTATGGCCTGTAGAAACGAAGTTAAACAAGACCGTCATGAGCGACTTTGTTATCCAGTTAGTAAATTGGCAGCAGCAATGTATGTTAAGTTAAGGTACATACTTGAGTTGTTGAAAACTTGTAACATACCTTCCATCTATGCGGCATAGACAAAGGCCTATTCACGAGATTTATTTGATCGTATTACAGTGTGTGGAAGTGGAATGTGCGAGAAGGAGATGGTTTGTGGTATATCGGTCAATAGGTTAAGGAATGGACGTGCGTTATGTGTGTCACTTGCAGGATGTATGGAAAACTGCAATGATAGATAAGTAGCCTTACAGTTTGTGACAGCTGACTGTGTTACCATCTTGTATACCTTACCTTATATCTAAAGCATTCACATTGCTATTGATATCAATAAACCAAACAAATCTCGCTACCATTCTTCCGTCGGCTATAACTGATTTCGGAAATGACAATCCGTTACCGTTTAGTCAGGGTAACATTGAATATCAACATACACTTTCAGCTGGTACGCTGGCCCAGGCGTAAGACGTGTATACGTAACACTGTACAACGCACTGAAAATGGGTCAGATAAACTGGGTTACAATGTAGTTAAACTGACAAGTAGCAACAACATAAGTCAGCTTGAAAGCTGCAGACACTAGCATTGAGATAAGTAACAGTATTGTACGAGCTGTCACGTACAATGATTATGCTATTCCTGGAGGCATTGTGACAAGGATCGCTACTTACCTAGTCCTTTCAAGTCAGTGGATGTTGTCAGGGAATAGAAATATGATATGACAGTAAGAATATATAAACCCCAATAGCAGCGATAGCCAGACCTAACTTGAAAACTCATAGTGCATCCAAAAGACGTTATGTGAAACGACTACTGGTGCTATTGTAATGATCCTAGTTGATTACACACGACCGATTATGCTGTGACTAGACAACTATTTTTGTGCATTCATATATATAGCGATGGCAAGAGTAACACATACCGGCAGCTTCAAAACTGTCGTCGGAATTTGTATAATTGAAATAAATAATTTAATGAAATATATCGCCAAACTACAAAAGAAAGATGCTCAGTATCGGTGCTATGTATCCAGAGATTTATCGCCCTTGGAGCTTAACGCCAGGGAACTAACGACGATGCTTACCAGGTACACATTTGCTTGAGAACTACAGGTACATCCATTCGAGAACAACATGTACATTCATTCACATTTATTATATATATAGACACAAATCGCAAAACATACTCTCGCCGACTATGGCGTTGAAGGTAAATTATTGGACAACATTCGATCTGGAAGTAATGTTGGCAAATTTTATACCCTCCGCTTGCTTCTTGGTGTTATGGAAGATTGTGCTTCGGGTGATAAAATAAAGTCGTTTTTATATGTTGCAGGTGTATGCTCTACCACCTCCGTTATTGGTTAAATATATTGGTATTGTAGACAACTTGTCAAGTGTCATACAGATCGGCAAATGTAGAATGCCTAAAAAGAGGCAAATTTAGTTATTTGACACCGGCTCGCCTCCTCCAGGAACCGGTTAGGTCCATGGTTGCAGATTACAATAAATCATGACTAAAATATTTTCTCTTGAAAACATTCATGTTCCAGCCACAGTGTTTGAGGAGAAAAACTCGATGGGTCAATTGCAGGGCAAAATGTGAAATCGACCACGTGCAAGAGCTAGTGCAACCTTGTCTCATTCATCATGTGACCAAGTACCAAAAACAGAGCGAGCTACCACCCTATATCAACGTCTGGACTTTTCGTTTGGCGTCGTTTCATGTTTTTGCTAGATGAGGTATCACTTGAAGTTCAGCCATCTACGAGCGTGCAAACGGATTTAGACTAGGTCGCAAAGACAGCTTCTTTGAGCTGACAAACATCTGCTAAAGAAACGACACTTACCGGGGCATAATGAAGACAAACCAGGTCATAGCCTGTTCGCATCTTATATAAGCGGCCAGGTAAAAATTCTGCAAATATAGCTCTTTAGGCTTTTGGTGCATTACATTCGGGTTGTAAAAAGTGATTTGATAAAATAGCCTAGCTCATCACTATCCTATCGTTTAATTACTTTATCGTTATATGGAGCCTGTATGTAATTTATTACGTTCTGCATTAAACATAGCGGTAATGCTGAAAGATATATCGGCAACGAGGAATGGGTAGACTTGTACCACCGGGTGATGTTAAATATAGCTCTCATTCTCACGATGTATGAGGTTTATTTCCCCGTTGGACCCTTTTGATATAATGCCGGGCCATCTTGTTGTGTAAGTAATTTACTGGTATGGGTATATTGCATGCAACCACATAGCAAGTATCAAAATATTATGCGGGGTATTGTTAAAGACAGGTGTGCGATACATCTATTATCGGAAATACTATTTCATGTTTTGTTTGTATCTTTCAGGCAGGAATGTAACAATCTTGCATTTAATGTGACATTAATGTCATTCAGTGGTGACTGTAGAGTTGTGCAATGGTGTGATCAAGCTAGTATAATGGTGTTTCTATCAGCTTTACCAGTGAGCTTTGTGATTCATCTGCGTCCTGTCTGCTAGTCTACAAACACGGACAGTATACCATGGGAGCCTTTTGAGTTAAAGACGTCGTTTGAACTATTTTTATAATGCTGTTTGCTAAAAGCTTTCATGGCGAACAACGGTTACCCTTCTACATTTTGTCTTTAGCCAACCATAAGAGCGTCCACTGAACATCATACCAATAATGCGAATAAAATGCGACGCGCGACCATGTGAATTGGGTGGACAATTGCATTAGGAAATGGAAGCCAATCAGACACGGTCGCCGTTCAGCTTTGTGGATCAAACTGACGAGACAAAGATGGCACATTGATTGTACTCTCTGCTATTTACGTGCGGGAACAGTGAATTGTCAGACAATATACCCAATCTTTATGCCAGCTTAAAGTATATTTCAAGTATTCTATGAGGATTGACATTTGACGAAACACTATTCACCGATTTCAGTGAATGCCCTGTCCATATATAATATACTTGCCTATTGGTAACTAATTAAATGTATATAAGTTGTTTAAATATCGATGAGGATAATGCATATCACGTGTCGAAGTCTTTTATGGGCGTAGCCATCATTCTATATCATATTGCTGAGGTGCGTAACGGATTCTCGCCACAATAAACCATAAACACAGATCCAATGCAGTGTATTTCTGTTCAGGACCGTTTAGAGAAGCCGCCAGCTATACGTATAGGACAAGCATATTGACAAAACGTCAATAAAAATTCTTGATGTCACGTTTTAATTGTATTTGATATTTTGTACCGATTACTAATGCTTTAGCTTCGTTCGTCTGGTTTAATATTTTGCCACAATTAAGGTAGCTGACCTTTGGAATATTTTAAAGTGAGAGTAAAGACTTTGCCATGCTAATAATTCTTGTTTATTTTGTATTCCTTTGAAAATAATGTGGCTCGATAGAAAAAGCCGGCGTTCCTTAGTTAACAGCTTGACCATTCTAAGTTATTATGCTCAACGAGTTTCATGCCTGGTTTTGGTAAAAAAAAAATGCCCGGCAAGCAAACCATTGCGCTTGATAACCTGGCATTTCGAGTCGCCTCTCCAGCATGAGCTGCCCAAATTAACTCTTTCGCTGTCACAGGTCTGACGTGTTTGGATCTAATTTGACAATGCGACCAAACGTTTACATTTGTGAGCGTTCCAACAAACTTGCAAAAACACGCGAGGGAATTATAACATTCTGCTGCCATAAATAAAATATACCACACATTCTCGAGTGCTCGGTTTCTGTATCTGTACGCGTTTTGTTCAAAAGGCGTATTGTCCCAAGACCACAGCCCGGCCAAGTGCCCTGGCCACCGAGTCCAAACGCCCTTACAGCACTCTATCTGGGGGCGATGGTGCGATGTATGGTTTCTCTGAACTGTAGACATAATGCTTTAAATTTATTTCATATCAACAGATATAAAATCATTAATACTGTTTCGTTAATAGATGAAATATGTAGCATTCAGTATATTCATTTCTGTAAAACGAGGGCGTATCATTGCAGAGGCATTGTGTCAAATCATTCAGCCGGATAGTAAAGCACATGTTGTATTGCCAGATGTCACGAGACATTCGGAGTTTAGCTGAAGGTTTTGTCATTATTAATTAGATATCAACAAATTGTTCTTGTATAATATTCCCCATTCTTCAATGGCTCTGACGCTCTCATGAAGACCTACTAGAACAAATTTACAAGCAATGTGGAGTCCTATATTATTCTGCGTTTTTTTTTTTCGTAACAAACATGAGTTTGTTACCACCGAGTGGGCCTAGATTTCAACCAAGTCGCAACACATATTCCGTCCATTCTCAGATGCCTTTTATATAGTGATGGATGTGATGGTAATCTAATACGGGAGAGTAGGACGGGTTCAACTGTCCCGGTGTTGGGGTGTTACATCACTTATTGCAATATCTTATCTCGACGGTGGGCGGCAACAATTCTGTATTCATTGATTGACTACAAACCAGCGGCTGCTAAAATGGACCTCACCACAACGCATAAGCCGATTTCATGAGTACTTTATTAGACTGGATATCATTTAGACATCGTACCTTCCCTCTTTTGCATATATCTGTCATATCTGTAAATCGACGATGCCTCAAATATATTTACTAACCTATATCGGCAAGCATGACCACACGCTTTGATATAAGCGAACCGCAGCACGCTTAACTGGATTCATCTACATATTAGAGTCTGAATGGATAATAGAAAGGCAGCAATCCGTTGGTATTTTAATGTGTATTAAAGGGCAGTCATCATCGCGCTGTATCTGAGATCATGAATATATTTGCCTACTTCGTAGACGTAATAATTGGGTTCGGTTTCCTACCAGTCACCAACATGTTGACAACTTGCACTCACCAACCCAGCGCATTATGTTCTTTTGATTGCGAATGGCACCCGAACGAAATAGAACATATCTTCCCTGGTGTGTTGTCGATGCATATCCCCCCCCCCCAAAGCCCATCCTCTATCTTAAAAGCCCATTTTCCCTAAACTATATCTGGCCAAGACCTCTCTAACTGTCGAGTACTGGGCATCACCCAGGACACTCCATAATAGTTATGACCTTGACATTTACGCAGCTCTCTATCTGAGCTTTGTCAACTAATATCTTGCCTAACAAAATTTTGTCTACGCCTCAGAAGGTAACATTACTCGTGTGTCACCATTCATTTTGTGTGTCAACATGACTTATTCAACAAATATCAAGATAGCGTATGTATGATCGGCTACGAGCGGAGTTATTGGTTATGTAATGTGCATTGTACTGCAAGCAGAGCATCAATAGTCATTAGTCTTGGCTTGTAGCTGTTGTAATGTCAAGTAGGAGCAGTGGCTAATCTTCCGCACTGATTTCCTCACTGTCGACATCTCCTCTGACATCTTAGATAATGTCAGCTACCTCCTTAGGTTGAGGATTATCTTTTACTACTTTTCTTCCTGTGTACTCTTCTTTGACTATCGTGTTAGTGAGCTAGCGATGAGAAATATAGTATTCAGTCAGATACTAAGGATGAACCGTTTTAGAATGCGGCGTATTATGTGCTGATGCTAATATGCGGCATTCCATTTTTGTCCAAATTTGGTAAAATTATAGACGGTATAAGACCGTTTTGACGGTGTATTTGAGCATCTCAATTTAAAGTCATTCATATTTCATCTCACTACATTTAACATCCATCTCTGACAGTCAAAACACCTCAATTACCCGCCACCCAAAAACATGAAGAATACGATATCCCTTGCTATATTGCAATGTGTAAATGATTAACGTGCATACCATTGAATACGCAAATTGCTAAACGGCAATTGTGTCGGGCTACATATAATAACCCATTGAAGATAAATACTGCCTACATAAGCCCCTGTGCATCTTATGAGGACGACTCACTGTCAATAGCTTTTTATGACGCTATCACTGTTTTTAGGACACGCTGTTTGTTTAATATATGCTATAATCATACTCGTTTTGAATCGTAGACAACTACATAACGCATCCTGCACTGTTGAAGGTGCTATTTACGAGTTACTCGATTTTGCCAATAGTTAGGTCATAATAGCAGCGGCGGCACCTTGCTTGCGATTAGGTGAAACTTTTATTTTTCGTCAGTTGTTGTGGAGTTGTAAAATGACACGTTTACAATCCATACGTGCTATTGGGAACGCCAAATTCTCGATGGATTAATAAATGGGCATTAAAACATCCTCCGAGCTTTGTTTACAAACATATTCTATTGAATAGCAATCCGGACCAGTAACTAAGCATTCGCGACTCTAAAATGTTCCTGTGTTATCGCTCAAACTCCGCCCGTTGTCAGCGCTGTATGTATTGTAGCGTCTACCGTGTGCCAAATATGGGTTAAAATTCAAGTCCCTTCGCAAGTAAGAAATCGAATCTTACATAGGCTTAAACACAGCTAGGGTTATCGATTCGACTCGAGCTCTTTTATACGATTACTAGTCGTAGTAAGCAATCGGTCGATTAATCTTTTTTCAAAACAGAATTTTGGAAGGGTTTTGATTAAATGCACCTTTCAACTTTTATTGATGATAATGTATTTATGGTTGGCATGGCTACACGAGATTGAGTTTTTACCCGTGATATTCCGTAGCCTAACCCTACATACCGTTTGTACAGTCACGCTTTCTCAATATGAGTTTATTGGCACCCACAAGGAAAGTTAAAGACTTTTGGGGCCAGACTTCTGTAACGTGCTGGTTAGATGATACATAACGTATGGAAAAAGCGAGCGACATAATCACAGCCCTGACATACACATTAGCCGAATAAGCCTATAATTGACGTTAATTGTGTAAGTCACAGGACGACCCCCATGGTTGGTACGTTAAACATCATTCCGCTGCAAAATTGTCACGCGGTCTTGGCAAACACTTATAGGGTGCTTAACAATGAGGAAGAGGGATCAAAGCCTATTGCTTCGATATGCATTGATAATCAATGCGTATAAATGTTTCTGACAGAACTGTAGAGGTATTGGTTGATTTTCTTGTTATTGCTGTCGAACACTCCACCCTGAGCTTCTACAACGGGGTGAAACGCGAAAGTACTTTCCTTTACTGTGCAGCGGAAACTGTCCAGCATTCAACTACTGTGTAAAAAGCATCTTTCAATGAAGAAGTAATCAATGCGCGGCATTTTATGCTTTTTCTGTCCTTCGAATAGCAATGAACGCAATACCTCGGTCATAGCAACATTTCGTCATCACTTCAAGATGAAGACTAAACAGTTATTTTCTAACTTATGCGATACCTGATGACACATCATAAGCGTGGAGTGGACTATTATTGAAAGTGTAGCTTGCGTAATATAGCCAAGCAGTACATATCTGGCTGGCCCTTTCACTAAGGCAGACTTAACAGAGCAAAAAGAGGAAGAGGAGCTATACCGAGTCTTCGTCGATGCGGGCACGTTAATTAGTCTTCCGGTTTTATATTGTTCGGAAATATGTTATTGGCCAAACGATAATACGGAACATTGCACATTCTATAATCTATAATGTTTGGATTCATCAGCTATTATTCAAAATCAAATCGCAGAAGCATGTTTTATAGTTTTTATAGTAATATTTGTAGGGAGTGGAGCTAGCTCTCCGTAAAGAAACGATTGAAGAAGTAAAATATGTGAAATCTCACGTCAGATTTTGAATATTTAAGATGAATTATGTTAATTAGGGTTCACATTATTATGGGCCGTTGTACTTATGCGATAATGCTTCATTGTTAGAAAAGCACTGATCATTTTGAGAAGCCGGTAACCTATGATAAATGGTTGAGCGGAAACGAGATGTGTTCTGAAGACGAGGCAGGTAGGTTTAAAACACACACAACGCTTTAAAGGCATTGTCACGCAGTCATATGGAATTGACATTTCGTTCATATATGGGTTTTGTTACGCATTTTGTAGGCAGCAACAACTGGTAATCTTGCCGTTTTCGCTTCCTGGATTCATTGGGATATCAATGGTGACCTTATTCCGTTATGACAGCGACTTAGTTGATCCCATGGACCTCGTCTGATGTGACTTTGTCTAAGACGAAGCAAATATGATCTGTGGCTGATAATCAACAACAACCGAGTCACAGCAAAATGCGCCATAGGACATGTCAATTCTCACTTGCTGAAAGCGGTTAAGGACTTGTCCTTGCCATTTATATCACTGTCTGTAACCCTGCACATTTATAGCAATCGCGATAAAGCCATCCGGAGAGGTACGATGACTCGCGAGGTATAGTATTGCAATCAGTTGGTCATTACAACATTGAGGAAAAGTAAATCGCAGGTTGTCAATTAGGTTATCGACGTTTTGTAATCATAATTTCATCATTACCAAGAAAATGAATAAGGGTGAAAAGAGATTGCGCTATTAATACAAATTATTAAGCCATAAATGGACGACCGTAAACCAGGCGCATTGTCAGCGTTAACCATATTTCTCGAATCGTCGACTAATGGACATGACATCTTTGAAGAATGCAGATGATCATCCCGTAAACTAGCCAATTATCAAAGAAAGCTGAAACTTGTCATGAAGCCATCATAATGCATCGTAAATCGGTTACAGAACCTCGCAGTCGCTTTCATAGCTCAGGCATAATAGAACCTCATCGTTCTAATCTATCAGACCCAACAGTGTATAAAACACAAACAACCTCGTCATTCTAATCTATAAGGCGCCACCCAAACCTGTTATTCAAATGTTCAGAGATAGAAGAGCACCGGCAGATATGATGCCACACAAACTATTCGGCAGATGCAGGTTAAGAAATGTCCCTTGTGCCGAGCTCGGATACCTTATCAGAACCGTTTGCACTTTGGTCTCCTGTATTCAGGACTCGATCCGTGTTTACCACATATTTACAAGGTCGCAAGGTTTGTTGACGCGCTACACAAGGATGGATATTGTGCTCCCGATATTCTCATACTTAATCGCATGGACAAAGGTCGAAATTGGCACAGTCACGCTACCCTTAATACGTCTTGATTACATGCGGGTAAAATCAGACTTGTGTGTCATGCTGCTCCAATAATGTTTCGTGAATACCATCAACCTTATACATAAACATAACCCAGCCAATTTAATTCGATCCAAGTATTCCTTTAATTGACATTAATTGTGTTGTTGGTCCGTTCAAAACCATTCTATTAATCACACGACGACTCCATGGTTCAGACATAAAACGCCTTTCATCTGCTTGCTGCAAAACAGGTCACGTATCCGGATGAATATTTTCTGTGTTGTGAGATGTGTGACAGCAGCTCAGCGATGCTTTATGAATTTCTTATAATGGCTGTCAAATAGCCAAACCCTGAGCTTTTACCGCAGCGTATAATGCACAAGAAGAGTCATATATCATACAGCGGGAACTTTACAATTATACTATTGTAATTAATGCTATCGTTTGTTGATGAATGTTTTAATACGCTGTATTGTGAGCTGTTTGCACTCCTCATAGCAATGACGACAATGCCCTGGACGTCGTTACTTTTGTAGGAAGACAATAGTAATCATTGTTTAACTTATGTGACACTCAATAACCTATGAATGGATGGTGCAAATTGCTGGGCAATAAACCACACTGTTGTACAAAGCATTAACACATTCCATAGTTCATTAGATTTGCGAATTATTAGCTATAAATCTAAGGACGGATTATGGTCATGGCTAATTTAATGCGAACTACATGCATATGTCTTAAAGCCTAGGGGTTTCCAAGTCGAACGACGTATTACGAGTTGTGGTGATGATCGTATATATCATTGCCAGGCATAATATCATTAAGCTACTTCAAACATTTCTGACAGCGCTTTAATGGTAAGGAGAGCAATAGTAAGGCGCAAAATGTTCGTTTGATATAATCGAGGTTACCTCGGATATCAGTTATTTGTGAACATGAGCTGAAAAGTTACGCGTCCTAAAGGATTAAGCTATTAGGTTAATAATATGCTCAACACCGTCGAACCTTTTTATCGTACTTAAATCAACTATGCATTATTATTACCTGTGTTAATTGCTTTAGCCATACTGTGTCGGCATGCACACCTGACATGACAGCGCTCGTTGAGTGGCGTTACTACTAAAATAAGTGCTTCAGAACGCCGTTTGACTATGGAATGTTTAATTGGGAGTGCCTCTGACGTGTTGCAAACCCATTGCTTTGCAACTTCCCTTAAATATGCCAAGCAATCACCCACCGCGGAATCTCATTTGCGTTAATATGACTCGAATATGAGCTATAGTTCCTGTAACATGCTTTCGAACGGCACATCTTACCATTGGACTGATGCACTGTGACAAATATGATATCGACAGAGTCGCCTATATCGCTGGGTGTCCATGGCAAAAGCAATAGTGTTGAATGACAAATTTACGAATAACATTTAGATGACCATAAATTTGTCCACTGGGTCTGCAATATCTCAAACGACACGGAGTCGTTGCCGATGCTTATTTGGTTATCTGTTGGTTTTCTTCAGCCTGACCCTCAGGCACGCAATATCTACAAAATCTATATGGGAAGCTAAATGAAATATCACATTCTGCTTATATCAAATACGTTGCAACTAAGCATATATTTCATATCTAGCTCTACATTCAGCCTACTTTTCCTCCACTTCTTTCTGATGAGGTTGTAGTCATATCAACTGTCAAGGAAGGTCCGGTCGCTTCTGGAAGACGGTTGTAGGAGATTCCTGTTCGCATTGTTTTGGAAAGAGAATTGCGCATTCGTACATAACAATAATGCTCGTGGGTGGGTTCCCGCTGAATTCAGCGACGCGTATGTCTTTGCTGACAGATTTAGCTCTCTTGAATGCTAAAAAATAACCCTACTCCACTTTGTAGAGATTGTGACATGCTCCCTCCACGCGGTTGATGTGATGAGGTGATGGTCTTCTATATCGCTGCATATGTATGTCTGTGTTACTGTATTCTAAGGATGTCCTGAACATGCAAACTTAGCACTGTAGCAGTGTTATCTCTTACTTGAAAGTGTTTGCATTGTAGGTAGCCACAGCGAATGGTCGCATGCAACGCAATTGCGATTTACCCGATCCCGTGAGGGTAAAGCTCGATTTATAGATTCGATTTGGTGAAAATAATAACGGCAAGTAATGAACATTCTTTAATGCACAACTCGTTGTTCTCAGACAGTTGTTTTGCTATAGCGTTAGAGATAGCACAGCAAATCTGTAAAGAACAATTCAACTGTGTAAATAGACTGGACAAGTATATTTATGTAACGATCCAAATAAAAAAATAAGTCTGAATTTACTGCAAAGGACAGTCAGAGCGTAAAACTGCGAGGCAACGATATAATGGACGCTTCAATATTGGCTGATGGTAAAATTTCTGGCAATGTATGACACTATAATTGACGTATCATTTACCTAACTCCTTTAGTATGGGTTAATCCCAGGTGGCATTATTTCGCTATTGGCGCATTAGTTGATTTAAGGATTAATGTTGAGCAATACAACCTATTTAGGTTAACCTCAAGTACTCAGTTGGTAACATTATAAAAGAACCCCTGCGATTATATTTGTGTTAACGATACGATTTATTTTGCATACTCTTAAACCCCCACCAACGTAGGAATAGTGCAATATTGTGAGCTTAAGCGTTGATCAAATATGCTTTATCACAAAACTGTAGTCCTACACATAGTAATGGGAATTATTCCTTCCTACTTTGACTTCCGCATACAATTGTGTTATAGACAAAAGTAGGACAGCACTTTAACAGTCTACTTGTCGGAATGACAAATGGCTAACATAATACATTAAGAGGATAGAGATTTCCAATTATGGATTTACATTGTCCCTCATCCGCACAGCCATGGACGAAAGTGCCATCTCTAACCTTATCTCTGTAAATTGTTTAACACGATATCGTTCTATGCTGCTACACGAACTTATTACTGGTAAATAACAAGATAATAAGATGGATGCTACGGTTATGTTACCGAGACTAACATATGCCACTTGTGTTTCAAGGCCAACAAGATAACCAAAGCTTTTATTGTTCAACACATGGGACACATACTGTAATATTATAGGCCCTAATAGTACTGTAGGTATGGGAGCGATTCTACGTGTAATATGCTTAGAGTAATGCAATAACACAAACTGATGCTATACATATTTGCTTACGTACCTTCGTTCATCCATGTCCTATCGTTGGTTGGCCATCCTGCCGTTCTGTCTTCATGCGCGCATAGAAATATCCGGAGAATAGTGTCAAACATTCATAAGGGCCATAACGCATGATAAAGGCATGAATCTTGCCTGATGTGCGTGTGCTCGAAGCTGCACGATTACCCAAATCAAGTGGATTTTAAGGCAATACCTATTGTAGTTCATTAACGCAGTTGAAAAACGTGTTAAAAAGAACGTTCACTTTATATCGATAAGGCTCGTTACTTGTCAGGAAAAACAATGTTTTCACCTGGTAAATTATTACATTAATGGCGGCTCATCCTCTTGTCAACATTCAAGGTAAATACAACAAACCAAGGGTAATCACGACAAATAATCAAGAGTATGAACAAGAGTGCTAGGAGTTCACTTTGACCCGATGTTGGAGGGTCTGGATTAATAATGCTTATGGCCCAGTTTATTGTCGACTGTTGGCCATAGTATCATCTGAGGATGCTAACTAACCGCCAACTCGAAGTCACAGTGAATGAGATTACTTAAGGTGATAATTAAACCTCATCTTCACCTACACTGTTCATATTATAAAAGTTAAACGAAGCCAAACTCTTGTATCATAACATCAGCATCCATAATTAATAAGATACATCAGCAACAGTCGTTGTAATCAAACACGCATACTACAACTCTCTCGCTTAATTTGAGTAGACACAACACAACTCTGCTATCCTATTTCATCAGACTCTACCAATGACTGATGTCGATTCTATAGCATTTCGGTTTGAAACTAGAACTTTAATCGCGCGATGGCTCTCTTGGGTGATACGTAAAGCACCACTCTTCCTCACTACATGTTCTGCCGTGATATCCACGAGGTGGCGTGTACTGTGTAATAATCAAGATAAACCGCAGCATTACAACGTCAGAAACATTGTACATTGATGTCGATGTCGATTTGAATGATGCAGCTATATGTTGAACATGTTGTTCGGATTGCCGGCCACTTTCTCCTGTTTATGTGCGTGTATATGTATATCCGTGCATGTGCATGGGCATCCCACAGCACACGAATACCTTATTTCTAAACGACATCAACCCGTTGGCATATTGCGTGTTTTGCTGTGCAATGACAATGCGGACATGGATAGAGCCATGTTTTCATTATGTACGAGATGTGTTGGGTAGAACTCATTTCATTAGTATATGTTAAGGGACCAGATAACAGCAAATTCTTAGCCTCAAGCGCCAATCACATTCAGCTCATTTCTATTTTAGCTTGCTAGCGTTAGCTAATTATTGCACGCTTAAACCTTGAAACTAGCAGCAAACTGTCTCACCCATTATCCGGTCATTGCATTATTAGATTTTCACATGGTACATTTGTATGGTGCTCTCTGCCGAGAGCCTGGGACCTCCAAAGAAAATATAAATCCGTCCACAGAGATGCCCACTGCAATGATGGACCTAGACTGTTTTTATGTAGTTGTCTTTCTATGTGAGTGTTACGATCTAAGCTCACAGCCAGTCCAAGCGCACACTTTCATGACGTACTATCTATCAGGCTATTTAATAATTCAATCGGTCTTTGGTCGCTTATTTCACTCTTAAGGCTAGAGTGGCTTGATTTGAAATAAATGACGGGACGAGTTTTGAATCATTTAGGTGGATAGATAATAGCAAACATCAAGTTCCATACAATAATGAGCCACAACACAACCAGGCCCCTTGCAGCTCCTATATATATAACTTTATATATGGTGTTAGAAGTACTTTGGTGAAACGTGCCGTTTGGTACTTTCGCAAGATAGCGTATTAACTAATGTCACACCTTTTCTTATTTAACACTTTAATGTCAATATAAGCTTGCAGATGAAAACCACAAACGGCCATTTATTGTAAGCACGGACATTCAACTGCTTTTAATGCTCCCATATGTGATTATCTGCCAACAAGTGCGGTATGAGGCATATCAGTACTATTCGAGAGTCCATGGAGACATCATTACTGACAACCTGTTAGAAAAACATTGTTGATGCATCAGTTCATGGGGCTTTACTCACACACTTTTATTTAAATTTAGTCGTAAATGTCATGAACTGAATAGCGAGCCGATGAACAGCATGATGTCTGGGCTGTGATGATTTGCTACGCGTGCATCGAAAAGGGCCAGGTTGGCGTGATGATTGACATGTGAAACGGCACTGCTCAACTTAACTTGAGAACACTCTGCGTATTGTATATTTCTCAATATTTTTTTTCAGTCAACGCATATGGCTCAGATCATCATTCTAACGCCTGCCTAACAACTGCTACTTCATTGTGATTGTGACAAAGCCTGTGTTTGCCCAAGCAGTCAGCAATAAACACATGTGTCTTGATTAATGCCGTCTTAAGTGCGTTACAATCACAAAATAGGAGATCTGTACTGAACGACAATATTTCCATGCATTTAACCAAAACAATTCACTGCGCCCAATAAGCCACACACATCCACACCTCTCAATAAACAGCTATTTCCGCCACCTAGCGGTAATATTTGGATGTTAGAAATGCGATGTTCTAGTAATATAGTTTTCAATGGGAGCAGCAGCATTGTAAAATTGTTCCGATCATGGGGTTATACTTGCACTCACATTTCGTCGTTTGAAAATGCGGTTACATTCGCTTTATATAATTTTGCCAGGGTACGCCGCGCTAGCTATCTTTTATTGCCAACGACACTGCAATTTGTTTCGGTGATAAAATGCATCTGGTGACGAAATAATATCATCTGCAAACACTCCTCGCCTTGATGCCTTAGTCTTGCCATATAAATGGATCAATTGTAGCGTGTCGTCAAATACATTCAATGAAATTATGCAACGACGATGGTTCTGGTATAAGACATTCGTTGAAACAGATTGAGCTAGTACAGCATATAGATTAACCTAAGCACAGGCGCCAGCCATTACCCGATGAAGACAGTACCCCATTACTACGCTATATTTAACGTCCATTAAGTTGTGTCACCTTTGCATGCACCATTGCGTCACAATCAACATATCCATGGTAAAAATAATACTTCTAGACTAACGTAGTCCTCAGATTCCTGCTTCTTGTTGTAGCGAAACTCAAAGTTTGTGATTTACCATTTAAACTCGGTCCAACCCCTGACAGTATGCAATCAATGAATGAACTTAAGTTGTAAAAGATGATGGACGATACAAGTGACTTGACCTGATCAATACCAATGATTTGAGCTTCCCCGATAGATGACTATTATGGTAAGGTGTAAATGTTACGGAAAAACAATCTGGTGATGAGATAATGCCTGATTTTACAGCGCAGATCAATTACCTCTAGACACGCGTGGTAGAGTAACCAGATGAGTAAATACAACACTTACAATGTGCAGTAACGAAGAGATTAGTTGTATGCAACACACAATGCATTTTTGTTTGCGATCCTAATATACACAATCTTTTCGAGCGCTGTACCGTGCCATAAGTTACTTGGCCATTAATGTCATTTCTGAGAACCAAGTTGGAACCCAGAATTTAGCCGTTCCTAAATGCCTGACATATCCCACAACGAGAAGTCTAAATTATCTATCACAACTCGGAACAGCGTTGTTCTAGATTAGCATAAGTAACAACTCCGCATTGCCGAACAATGTAAGCGTCATACATGGTCCCAACGCAATAAGCAATTGTTATTTCACCTCGACATATGTGATATTATTAGCGACGAGTGCATCCTGCTACTCAGACACATCCTGGATGGTATTCTCGTGGAAACAATCAATGACAAAGCATATCTTACACATAAGTTTTAAAAGGAAATAACAAACAGATTGAATCGTCCAAAATATTCGATAGTTTCATGCTCAATATGCTCGACTGTCAAACAGAGAAAGCAGATATAAGAACAAAAATGTGTTCCAATCATTATCAAAATAACCAAGAACACAGTCTTAATTGGAATCAGTACAACTGATGCTGCAGTACTAAAACATATATCCGTCGTTTCGGACGGAACATAAATGTTAACTTGCGCTCTGACACGATTTCCCACACCCAGTAGTGTAATCAGCCTGTGCGGGTTATTGGTTATGGGCCTGCTGTTGCATACAAATACATTGCCACACGTTTATAACATAACTCATGTTCTGACATTGCGGCCAGGATAAACAGAATACTCAATTAACTACTACGCATTTACAGAATCTTGTAATAGTGAGCCATGCATTAGGTAGGACTCATTTATAATTGTACATTTTCTTTTACTGAGCATGCTCAGAAAACACCTTGCTGATATATCAGTGTAGCTTCACCAACCTCCGCTATTACTGATCAACCGACCAGAGCAATGTTATGCTGCTCAATGAGGACTCAAACAAACATCTCCACAAGCAAGTAATTGTCCTGCCATAAAACACCCCCATCAAATCAGGAATTCACATTCAATGGCAAAACTCTAGCTATCTACTTCACTCGTGCAACCAGCTGTCGGAAGATGCCGAAGGATTGAACATAAATAGTCAGTTAACAAACGGTTTGGCAAAGGATTAGCTGTCTGCGGAAATGTTAGGCGCTTTTTGCAATGTCACAGTAGGTAGTGGGCTGTATTAAGCCACTACCGACTGCGCTGCTAAAGAAGCTTATTAGAGGGGCCTTGCTTACATCTGGCAGGCCGTTACCGACGCTTTTCTATGGCTGATTCGGTTGGCGTTATGATGACGTCTCCTCAGCGTCCTATCATAGTGATATGTGTGTGGTGCCATGTTACCAGCTGCTACCATTTAACCAACCTGCAAAGTATCGAAGCATCTTTTGGAACCCGGGATGCAATGGAACAAGGAATTATTACTATTCAATATTGGGCCTTTCGTTGCTGAGGTATTAATCGTGTATAGAATAGGAAGGAAAATTGTTTTTCTGTAGATCCTTTATCGACATTGGGCTGGAAAGTATTTTCTATGTTGTTGATGTCTTCATTGGAGAGGAAAGCGCGGTTGTGTTCTAATAGACTTTCTCAGTTGTCCATATCCACTGTTGACCTAAAGCAGCCCAGAAAGATTCACACGGGCAAGTTCAAAACAACCCCATGCAATTACGCATACTATTCGACTACTCATTTAATCGAGTCGTCATGGCATTAAGAGTTTAGGTCTGATTAATAATTGGTTTAATAGGATAGTTTGGGTTAGCGTAAAAACGCCTAAAGCGTAAATGTCCATAGCGATATCAATCGAAGATTATAGTTGAATATTTACGGCCTGCATAGTAATAGCTATTATATGTTAGCTACTCCAGTCCAGATCTTGTGGAATATATAACACCACTGATCAACAACATGCAAACAGCAGTCTGTAATGCTATTGTATGTCAAAGTTCTGCAATATGCATGCTAGATATGTATGACTAGAATTGAAATGTTCAAGTTAAACATACAGGCATTTCCCAGGTTCACGTCACTACGTTTCTGTTGGGTTATCATTGGGCGCTGTTTCATGTATACTCTGCAAAAGGGTTAAACCAATACCTGAATATATTCCTTTGCCAAAGCACGTTCAGTGTCCAGCACCTTCTCATTGAATGTGCAGATCTGATTCTTATCAGATCTCGCCTCGTCCATCCTCAAAGTCGCTGTGAATTCGCTCGATAGGGTTAATCCATCAAAGTACCATTGGTTTTATTATCATTAGGATAATATTACAGATTTTGAGCAACTACTTCAATTCTGATGAAATTTGCCCCAGTCGAATAAATTGATGGAGTTGATGCGCGTTAATCTCAATACTTACGGTACCTTACCTTCATGAATACTCTTCCGCATTCAACGTTCCCATGAAATACGATGGAATCATTAGGTGGAACTTACCATCTCGTCGAATTACGTGCGTACAGAAGGAACTCGGATATGTAAACCTTCGCACATTCACCGTACGCCATTTCAAATTATTGCTTGTGGTTTATTCATGTAAAATAGACGTACAACAATGTCGTAGTGTTTCAGCCATAAGAGCTGGATGCGTCAATTTGTAGCTCACTTTGCTTATTAAATCATCGCGTTTAGGCGAGCCCTTTCCCCACTATGATTTAGTATTCTTTACGACTTTCCCTATGTCGTAGCCAGCAAAGGCAAGAAGATGCAAAGAAGAATATTGGGCCATATTATTCCGTTTAAGTTGAAAACTTGTGAGGTGGTATCAAGCAGGGATGTAGATAAGTGCGGCTAGTCCAGCAACAGCTCAGGTAATATTTTCAACATCTAAAAGGACACAGAAACATTTATCACCAAGTCATAATCTCAAATTTAGCATGTTTTTGCTTCAGACTACACCCTGTTTCACTGACTCTCACTAATACGGCATTGTAGAATCATTGGCCTAGCTCTAGTCTGGTGGTTTGGAGGGGAGCTAGGCGATGATCGCTTCTTTGTCGCTCTCTTAACGTGGTTAGGAGTGAATTGGGGATGACAAGCATTACATTAGCTCTGTTCGAAGATGACATAAGTTTACCATGGTTACGGGGATGACGAAATGTTCTGTGGCCTTCTAGCTGGCGCGGTTTCATACTATTTCTGTTGGAAGCAAGCAACATAATTTGAGGTGTCGAGAGTATACTCACTGTTCTGTTGGCCGCCCGTAAGAGAACGACTCTTGGTGATCTGGGAAGTACGGCGCATGATGAAAATGCCCTACTTGTGCCAATTCTACCGATAGTTTCATTATCTTTATTACTGTATGCATGTGCAAGGGCTTGATATTTTATGGAGGGAATTATCACCATTGCGTCGTTTTATACGCTTGGTGCGTCAGGTCGCGTTGGTTTTTGAAGTTACTGGCTGCTCCAATAACATTCAACGGAGTGATATACTGACCATATCTTACACCTAGCTGTATGGCCTCTTCACGGAAAGCAGATAACAAATATCTATGCCGTCAAAGTTCAATGTCTGGCATCTATCAATGTCATCTATTCAGGCCACGCCCTAACATACTGTCAATGAATATCGCCGGGCACTGTTAATTGTGGCAATGAATGCTATCTAGTTGCTGACACATGCCATCTATAGGTGACTCCCTAACTGATTCAATGTGTCATGGGGTTCATAATCCATGTAAATGACGTCTGTGAAAGGTATACCGCAACAAAACGACTGTATCTACTGTATCGTTCACCGGATATATATCGGTCAATCGGGGAAATTTGATCCACTTAAGAAACATGTAGCCTCCCCAAAAAGACCACTACGTCATCCCTGACGGACAATGAGACGTACCTCTTACGCAAGACGCAGACAATTAATATTTTGGAAATGCGTCATCACCACAATCATCCATTATACGCTACAACGAGTCTGTATATCGCAGAATGCAACGATAGCTAGTCCATAAAAAGTATTGTGTCATTAGTTACCTGTGTAACTAAAGAGGTTATATAGGTTCAGACAAGACAAGATGTCATGCTAATACAAGAATATTAACGGCAACATCATCCACACAACATCAAATTGTCATCGCCCACGCAACCCAATAAATGGTTGTTCAATATCAGTGCAGGCAATTATGCAGGCAATTTCATAGCAACGGTCATCCAGAAAACATGTTTATAGATTTCTCATTGAAAAAACTTTTTCTCATCCATCACAGTTTGTGGTATGAAAACCTCAAATGTGAGGGTACAGCATTTGCTGCCATTTTTCAAATACATCATTTATACGACTTCATAAAGTACCTTATTTCATATGCATTTGCTACATTACATTCTTCTGCACCAAGTACCTGCCCATGGCTATAATGATATTAAGTGATCATGCCCTTTTGCATCTTTTAATATATTATCGGAGGTAAGACGAGATTGGCCTCTACACTTGTGGCAAATGAGTTCACCGGTGTACTTAATCAATAATTGAATTGTAGTTTTGCTTGGATTCATCTTATGTACACAGGCTGTTTGATAAACTATGATTGTATGAAATCATTGCTGACAACGACTTTCGACGAGTTATGGTAAAATAGCCGTTATGAGCAAACAAGTTGGTAAAATAGCCTTTATGAGCAAACAAGTTGGATTTACGCAGATTTACGGTTGTAGATGCAGGCGTAAGGGCATTATTGCACTAACAGGAACCATGCACATTCTAGAGCACTATTATGGTCATTTGATAGACAACAAAAGGGCCAACAAATCTTTGCAGATAATTGATAGATGGCCTCTCTGCTTATTGATTACTTCAGTATTAAAACTTTAAGTTCTATTTGTAATCGCGACATGCGTCACTCAGTGCCTTGTTCCTCGCTCTAACTACCCCTAGCGGGAAATTGACGGACTAACAATCGTCATCAGAAATAACCTATGGCAATTTACCTGGTCGCAGGGCATGGGAATAAAACTAAGCTCATGTTTGCCATTAGGCAGGATATAAGTTTTATAAAGGGCCACCTGAACTGGACTGACCCACGCTATATTGCAAATGAATCATGTATGCATGTGTAGCATCGTGACATCTAGAGCGATTAACAAATTCGTCCGGAAGTGACCCTAAGACCATCTACTGAAGTGCTTTTACCCCCGGATCCTTTTAGAGATATTTTCCGTGAAATGAGAAGCTTACTAGCTATTGATGCTTCCGGCACTTAGCTGCTCTGTATTAATCAATGATCAGTCCAATACAAGTAGGAAAATTAATGTGACGCACTGGAATCATATTTGCGAGCCATGTAATGCTTGCAGGCTGCGGCATCAATAGAAATTGCAAGATCAGTCTGACAGATTTATGACCTTTGCCGAAACTGTTAAACTCTCATTCACCTCTTCATCCTTGTCACTGTTATATGTATTATACATATGCAATCTTCTAGTTGCTATAATGACTAAAAGTCCGTTAAAAAAAGGCGGAAGCAGTCAGACTCGTATTTCGGTTGTCGATAATGATTTCAGCACTTGGGCCATTGCTTTGTGGTTACTAGACACCCGTCTCGAGCAGAAAACCATCAAGTGTCTTATATACTTGCAGCCTAGACTGAATCATGAAACTGGGAAGGCTGATTCCGCAACGCCACAGTACTGTATGAGCATAAATATGTTACGTTAATTTCACCCCTTTCGATATCGCATTTGCATTAACGCCTTTGGTTGGTCTGCAACCATAAGAATTTGAATGGGAAACCATAATTTGATTTTCATTCATTACCTAACAGTTTCTACATGTTGTCAGTCATGTCAATAAGATACGGTATTCATCTCTATGGTTTAGGTTAGAAGTTTCTGTGTATCTAGCCCCTGTTGCCACCTAACAATACTGACATATTGAAGCAAGGACTTCATTTAATCATATTTGGACAAATGACTTTAAGAGCAATAATTAGGTCTCAGTCGCGGGCTGTTTTTCTCTATGCAGATCACGTTTATGGCATAACGTCTGTTTCAACTTTGTAACCATTGCTTCTCCTTACAAATCATACATTCATAGTCACATTCACACGACTTTTTTCGCCGAAAATAAGAAGCAGCGAATAATGTATGATGCTATGTTTGGCACCTTGCCCTGAGTTAATGTAAAAAAACAGGTGTTTTGAAGCAATACTCTAGGTTGTAATGTTCAATAAGTTGATTACTGGGGCTGGTGCTATAGTTGAATCCTTAAAAACAACGGTCCACATTTTTTTGGACCAGAATACTAATCAAACGACTTAGGCGGTTATAATCAATCAGTCACAGACATGAGTAGCTAGTCTACTGTGCTCCTTATTGGCGTGACACGCAATAAACCATCACATTCGGTTTTATTGTCACGCTTTTAGCGAGTAACAAAATACTGGCCCACGGAAAAAGCTCAATCCCACCTGCAGGTTCTTCTGACATGGTTACTTCATCCTCGTGCTATGTGTTGGGAGGCACCAGCTTATGATATGCTTGTAGACCAGTCGAAGTCAGTCGGACAGATGCGATGCTTGAGCGTCTAAATAAAAAGCTTTCAGACCAGATCATCAGACACTGCGTAAGACACATCAAGTCGATGTTCATATATATGTCTTCCATAACCTTAAAATTCTAGGGTTTCTCCGACACTGAAAAATCGAATGTTGTGGGTGTATTGTGATAGAGTGTGAGACTATAGTCAGTGGCAAACATTTTTGCATAGTTATGTGCCGAAGTGTGTTATGCGTGGTTAGTATGCATACTTACGGAAATGAAAGTTGAACTAAAGTGTTTGCTTTAATGAGGTACTTGTGCAGGGTTTAGTAAATGAATCCACAGCTATGTTGATTAATCGAACGAAACGGCTCGCTTGCTCATTTTCCTGCAAGGGCCGTCGCTAAGTGAGGTTACTACTTTCACAATGACTCTACCTTCTAAACCGGAAGTAGGCAAAAAACCGCGACTTAATAACAAAAATATGCCCACACTTACAGTCTTGGTACAATAGTGTTTCGGAATGCTGTCCTAAATATTTGGAAGAAATAATTCAGTGTCAGATGCACATTGTTACAGTGCAATCAGTCCGCATGATTATCGAATACTGCGCATGGCGTTGTGATTATTCGGATACTTCCATCGCACATGCATCCACCGTCCTGTTGTTTATTTTCAAGCTAGAGCGAGGGCTGGTTTGATGATTCATTAATTCTACCTCCTTTGGTTTGTATTTGCCAAAGCAATTAATGTCGCTGTCGTTCCCAAGCGGCGATCTTGTATACATGGTGGGTTGGATAAGTATCAATATCGATAGCAAAGCATAAACAGATCAAATACGCTGTTACTTATTACTTACTTGTTAGATGCATAGCCATACACGCTGCCCCGTGTTTTTGATTCAGCACTCAATGCTGTTTCATTGAGTGTTTATGGACTATTCACAACCAATGTGAAATGCCAATTGGTTTTTTTGTTTGTTTGAGGCTCGGCAATATTGAGCAGACATCGAGTACGGTCCACTATTTGTTATTCGCTGTAGATTTTGGTTGATTGTGGTACTAGATGTCGAGTATTGTCATTGTAAGTTTGCGCACACATACACATTCACACAAACGCAAATACACAGACACAAACACATGCACACCCGCACATATACACACGCACACACATATGTTCAACGTCAGAAGACGCCATTCTAAGCTTCTTATCTTGCAGCCAATTAACGGAGGTTTTAGGCGTGATTGCGTCTCTGTAAGGCAGCTAAACTAATCGGACATGGAAACAGTCTGAACATATATGTAGCAAATCAAGGCAATATGTTCAGGCACATTACACACCGACATAACATGACATTTCACTTACCGCATTCTATCCCACAGGCCATCACGAGCCTCTGGCCTATCGCGTTATACGGTAGAGACATCCGTTGCCATATGCATTCCTGCCATACGTCAACTATGCTTGTTTGCATGCTTCTAGTACCACCATTGACTAGATAACTACCCCAAAATCCTCACAAGAAACATGTTTTGCGCGCTCCAGGTATGAGGGATTTTGTCCCGTTGTTTCCTTTGTGATTGATTGCCTGGGAGAGAAATACGTAAACATAAACAAATGTGGAGGACAAATTAAAAGGCAATTTGTGTTATGTGTGCTGTTATGCATATCCGTGCATTTTTCATAGCACTGGCGAGAACATTTCCACCTCGTAAAGCCAAATCAGTACTTATGCAGATGGCTGTTTAGCAACTAAAAGCAATGTAAATCTGGAAGTTAAAAAAGCCTATCTTAATTATGCTACGTAAAAGTTTTCAACATCAGTCGGAGGTCATGAATAATATTCATCTCAATGTGTTGAATGGACCAAATAAGTCAAAAATAATTGTCAGTTATTGTCGCATTTCCCGCTTAGAATCTAATGTTTCACATGAAATCATGATTCTTTGTCTCACCGGGACTTAGATATATTTTGGGGTAAATTATAATCAACCGCAATGATTCCAAGTAATTAAAGGACGATCACTGGCTGCGCAACAAACACCCAATTAATAGTTTCACAACCTGATGAATATCGCTATTTGCCCCGAAATTGTTTTAAATAGCTAACACAGGCAAGATAATTTAAAGATGGTTAAAGTTGACGGAAAGAAATAACTAATCAAAAGAAAAACAGTGAAATGATATATATATATATATATATATATATATATATATATATATATATATATATATATATATATATATATATATATATATATATATATATATATATATATCCTAATCATTATCATATTATCGCTGTTTCAAGGTTAGTTAAACCATCACACGCAGACAAAACCCTGCGGCAATTCTAGGGCTTGAAAACGGGTTTGGTGTATTAATGCCCTACTACTTGAGATACATCAACCCATTACTATATCCGACTCAGCACTCTTTCTTTCTAAATTATTAGGTTACAGCCGTAATTTATATCAATTGTTTCCCCATTCCTCTCAAAGCAGAGCATCAATCACACGACGGTTGGCATTTTGGGTATTTTAGCGCAATAATTTTCGTGATGAAAACTAGGTCACGTAGTGTGAGTAAAGATTCATTATGTGAAGTTCAATGAGGAAGGGGAACGTCGATATGCATTGAACACCAAGAGAAAGACACGTTTCACAGAAGTGTCTGATATGAATGTGTGAGTATGATAGATGTGGCAGCTTCCGTGCTATTGCTGTACTCATTCCAAATGCAGCTGTTATGACAGGGTTAATGGCGCGCGTTCAGTCATTCTCTCCGCAACAGTGTTCAGTGCAGCTATAAACCATCCGTGTAGAAAAGGCACGGTATTTCTTCTTGTTGATAATTAGTTCGTGATAACCAAAGTCCCCTCCAACGATATGGCGCTGTCCAGCAGACTCGTAATGAAATACATGGTGGTGGTGGTGATGGTGGAAATCAGGGGTCAGCGAATGACACAAACGGTAGTGCATTACTCGTGAATGCAGCACTCGTGCCCCTCTAGAGGGTTTCGGTTTATTTAGCATAATTATGCTGGGGTTATTTTGTCATTGACACTTATAGGGTCAGGTTACATGTTTAATTACCTCATTACAATACGGATAACATATTATATTCATTACAAGCTTCAGTGTAGAAAGAGGGATCCGTTAGTTCACACATTATCACGTTTGTATTATAGATAGGTTGGAACATGGGACCGGTTTGCAACGTGTGATTCTGATTATTATATGCGATTCTCTATATTGCCGTTTGTACCATTCTCTTATGTGCTTGACACAACGTGATGTGCACCACAACCACCACCACCACCACCACTACCACCACAGCCACCACCACCACCACCACTACATCTACCACCACATCCACCACCACCACCACTACCACCACCACACAACCACCATCACCATCACCACCACCATCAAACACAACAACACCAACTACAATACCAACAGCATCACCCCCACACCACTAATGTCTTCAGGACCCCGTTGTCTGATTGACTACAATCACAACACAATGAGAAACTGTGACATGCGTATGTTTAGGGAATATCATCTCATAGGTCTGCTGCGTGCCTTCGGTGCTCGCTCTGTGCGAGGCGATCCTTTTGGTGTACACTCATGTTCGAACGAACTCAAAAATTACCGAAGACCTTATGAAATGGTTGTTCTCATGTTCTTTACTGGGCGCAATAACTGATTCCAGAATAAATTTAACTGATGACTTATACAAATATTTCTTCTCCAACAATTACATACAAATAAACATTTCGTATGAAGTGCTATAAACGCAGTCCATCACCTCATATACCTTACAGAAAGAGCACATATGAAAGTGGCAACACGGCAGCACGTTTATCAAACTGCACGTTTATCAAAGCACATTCCTTCTGCTTTGGGACCGTAGTGAAATGCTACAAATAATCCCGTAAAAGTGTGATTTTGTATTGGAATCCGACAAACTGACAACCCTTTGGAGTCAAACATATATGTGCAGCAAAAGCAAATCTAACCTGTTTATATGTGTGAATAATACAAACTAAAAATGTATAACTGCCTCCGACCGGTGATGTGTGTGTTGCCCTGTTATAGCCGCGGTGCACAAACATTTACTTTGAAAATGGATGGCAGGTTCATAATGAGTTTTGGTTTTTAATGGCCCCAGAGTGTGATGCTGGCCGGTTTGATGTTAATCATGATATAGCCGCTGTCATAAAATGAAAATGGTGTTTACCTGTGCTGAATATCTATTATTATAGACTTTTCAGAACGTCCGACTGTAAGGGTTTTTGTGCAGACGCCACGAAAATAACTATGATATTCTGTCGAGCATCGGTAATATATGAGTCGAGGCTGAAGCAGAAGTTCACAGGGCTTAACTCACACAGTCGCACTTCAATGAGTGGTTGAATGTGATGCATTGCGATGAACGGCATCTGAATTGTTATGATTTACTCTTAACGTAATTATCTTCTGTAAGGTTCGCCTGATGATTGACTTATGAGACACAATTTTTCATTAGAGAACGCCATATCATTACCAATGTTGTTTGTCACTCCATCTGTATGTTTTTAGTCCAATGTGCAATACTCTAATGGCTTCCAAGTTTTATTTACCGCTCAATATAATTGCGACAATAAAAGAATTCCGGGGATAGAATAGGCCCACTGTATCCTTTTGCATGTCGTAAAAGGCGACTTATAGGGGGCAACCTGTTGGCCGTGGGCTGCGGCTCGGGTCTTTGGGCAATGGGTTCCTGGTGATTGAATGGAGAGGTCATTGCGAGGGATTTCGTCTAGACGAGAGGCTAGGATGACCAGTGTATCGGCTGATGATGAATTTACCTTTTTCATCGTCATCCATGTGTTTTCCGCTTTTTTACCCCAATTTATCCTAGAAGGCGGCTGCTCATTCAGGCCACCCGTTTACCTTTCTAGGCGCCATATAACATATTAACTCACTCATTCACTCACTCACTCACTCACTATTCACCATTACTACGTCAGACATGAAAACAATTAGATCCCACCATAACAAATACCACAGAGAGCATCTTTCATTCAAGAGTGTAATGCAGCAAGTTGCTAGATACTGGTACAAGAGAGAGGAGCCAATAAACAACGAGATAGAATCAGACAATTAGCCAGTAGGTTGGCAAAGTCGGGGCTCCATCATTGAATTGGGTATACAACTGCTTGAAATACATAGCTCTGTACTTCGCTGAGCTATAAGCTTTCCATTCATGATCAAAATGTGATCGAATGTGGCCGATTTCATAAGACCGTCAAGTAAAGACAGAAGGAATTATCGATCGCATCGCTTCAAATGCTAAATTGATAAGTCTTCTGATGGTAATAGAACGGGTTACAGCGAATGTAGGCCTCGTCTGACGCATGGTTAAGTAATAGGATGGTAAACCGAAACCCTTTCTATGTGCAGCAACGAATGAGATGTTGTGTATGCATCAGCTGCTTTATTTCTGCCAGCAATAGCGTAAAAGCAAGTGGCGGTGTTACGCGTGGCGACTCATAGCATGGCAACGATTGTGTTTCTGATAGACAATGAATTATGCATTACGGTATACATTGAACCATATTACTGCAGCAGGTGTGTGAGGTTGATTTATCAACGTTCGCTGTGTATCCATAGTGATAGGAGCATGCGTTGTTGTAGCAGTCTGGGCTGGCGTTAGTATAGCGACCTAGCATCACACATCCGATGCGGTTGGTATTGGACTTTAAAGACCCCTGGTAATGCTCTAGATGCCTCAACAGAAGCTAGGTAAGGGTACTTCATAAGCTGTAATACATTAAGGGTCAAAAGTGTTAGAGTGCAGTAATACTATCAACTCTGGTCTATTAAAACCATTGCCCGGAACGTTTTAAACATGTAGGCATTTTTAACTACGTTTGCTCTAACAATAGCGGTAAGCATTGACAATTCGCAATAGACGTGTGTGACAATCAGACATTAGCCTAATCTGTAACCCAAATCTAAATAAAGGTGTTAAATCCCGCATGACATGTATGGGTTAACCCTCCATTCAACTACCATGCTATCTATAGTAAAGTCAAATGTCTGGCAGAATAATTGAGTTGATGTTGGGAACGCATTTGGTGATGCTGACACTAGACGTTCATATTATTTATTTTACGGTGAAATCGGAGCCTTCACGTTATTGTCTTCATAACTGGGATAACGCTAAAACATGGCAACATACGCTAAACTATCGGATTACCAAAATATATTGCAATTTTTTTATTGCCATCTCCCCTTGATGCACAACACGTCGGTCGCCAAGAAAACCGCACGTGTCAGTTTCAATGCCTGTGGTCGGTGATGCTTGATTGATCTTCGACAGGATTCATCAAGTAGATGATTGCATCTGTGAATGAAAGTCATAGATCGGTAAAACTCATCAACTGGACCAACTGCATAAGCTCAAATATTACCGTTCTTACCACAGACAAGGTAAAAGTGAGACTGGTGATTCAATTGAGATCATATAGGATAATATGATTTGATTGAGTCTGCTTGATTAATGCATTAGAAAATTGAAAATAAAGTTTCTTAGGCAAGCGAATAAATTTATGAGATACAGATATTGGGTTTTAGACGATTCTATAGTTACCAGTATGAAAGTAATTGAAAGGAACATAAATCCTATCTATTAAGACATCAGAGCACAATGCTATCTTGCAGCGTCAGCAGCATTGCCAGGTTGAACCCATTAGTGGATGTTATAGGCACAGTATGATCACATATAGCTTTAATATGATTCCCTTCATCCCTAATGGAATCAACTTGTAAAAGATGATTAAACGGAAGGTGTATTATGATACATTTGCATTGCCACACTCATAAGACACATTAATTATATATAGAGCAAAATAAGTTGTGGATCGTATGGAAGGCAATCAAAGTCGACCACGGCAGCCATCCGTGATCAGAAGTCGTCATGGTGTAAGTCATTTATCATCAGGCATTGTCTCTTATTGTGAACACTCAAATTCAGCTAACACTTGTTTCAGTGTCTGTGTAACGCAATGGATTGTCTGCTTTGACTGATTGCGCCATCAGAGACATGCTGCACAGTGATAAACCGAACAACCCGTGCAATAAAGAGGTGCTATTGCGAGGTACAATGGGTTGTCCTATCGTGTGAGCAGGCCGCCCTAGTTCCGAGCTGTTACTGTTGTCAAAATTCCTTGAATACCTAGAAGCTATATAACGGAATAAGAGGTTATCATGCACAGGTTGTAACTAGCAACATTACCGTTACCGTTATCGCGATGAATATTCCATGGCAATAGTCATGCGTAGTCGTCCTAGCCTCATGGATCTGTTCCGGCACAGTCTTGCTGGCACAAGAAATGCGATACCATCCAAGCGAAGACCAGTAACCAGCAGCTCCAGGGCGGAATACAAAACCTACCACAACGTGACAAACAAACTGGTTATTAAAATACAACTTATTGTGTATTCCAGCTTATTTGCTGCTGAGGAGCGAATAGTCAACATTCAACGCTCTCAATTATATAACCGACGAATATGATTTTACAGTGCATACTAGGCGATATATCCAATGCTGCCTTTGGTATGTTCCATTACTAAGGCTGAGCTGTGTACGTGTAATTATTCTGCTAATTGTACACACAGGTAACATAACCGATAATCAACTGGAAGGCACAGAACATGCGAGAACTTGAATCATTATGATGACAACTACAGGTGGATTATCGATATCGCACGGCGCACCACCACGCAAATGGAATGATGCTGAGCCTATGTCTTTGTTCGGGCGAAGCCCATGAGATAAAATATCTCTGGATATTAGTCATGAAACAACATAAAATTTCGAGGGAAATGACAATAGGCTAGCCATAGCCGATGTTCCGCTAAAGCTAGTGACTCTATCTCACCATGTTCACCGAACAACCCTTTGAGAACATACCCCTTTCCAATTAGGGAATGATATAACCATGCAGTTACTTAATGACGTAAACACAGACGATCAAAAGAATGCACACGTTAGCTCTCCAGACAAGTGTTCAACCCGGAGCAAGAAGAACATCTTATGGGTATTGCTAGCCGTACCAAATACGCCACTGTCTGTTTCAAGGTTACAAACAACTACCAAGCTACGAGCTTTGCGTGCACCTCAAACGACACATTGTACCTATTACTAGGAATAAAATATACCGGCAGCATATACAAAGACGAATTATCTGGGTATATGTTTGAGCAAGTTAAGGTATTGTACAAAATGTCTGCAGAGCCATACCTATGTAGCTACTGCACTGTAAGTTCATACGCTTAAGATACTTCTCGGGTATAAAGCACCACAAACACCTACCATACCTAACAGCGCGGATAATGTTACTGTATATTCCGATCACCCTGGTCCTGCACCGCTAAGCCCTTACATTTGTGCAGTGCTCATTACAATGCAGTCTAATACGCTGTAGCAGACACTGGGTCACGATTAATGTAGATATAGGTTGCCCGAACGCACAGATCGAATTGCTCAGTTTTAACGGACTGTCAGTTACCCATTTAACTTGTTTATGCTCTCTCTGGGTTATCATAAGGAGTTGTTTTATAGGGTTGCAGGTCAGTTCGCCCCCGGGACGGTTCGCCCCCGGGACGATACGCCCCCGAAATGCTACGCCCATGTTTTACAGAAATGAATATATTGAATGCTACATATTTCATTAAAAAAAGGAATAGTATTAATGAATTTATTATCTTGATATGACTTAAATTTAAAGCATAATGTCTACCGTTTATCGTAGAGTGCTGTAAGGGCGTTTGGCCGGGCCGTCGTCTCGGGACGATAGGCCCCTTGAACAAAACGCGTACAGATACAGAAACCGAGCACAAGAAGAATGTGTGGTACATTTTATTTATGGCTGTAGCATATGTTATAATTGTTCACTTATAAAACAACAGTAAATAAAACAAGAATACGAAGTAATTAGAGAAATAAAACTTAAAGCGCACACAAAAAACATATCACTCAATACGACACGGGCTCTTTATTCAACATTGATAAAACATACATCAAAACAAACCAGTGAAATAAAACAAGAATACGAAATAAATAGAGGAATATTAACTAAAAACGCACACATGCATACACAACTCAGGCTCTTTGTTCAACATTAATAAAACATACATGACAAGAATATCAGAATAGAGGAATATGACCTAAAAGCGCACACATGCATTCATATAACTCAATACAACCTGGGCTCTTTATTCAACATTCATAAACATACATCATAACAAACATGATACAAGTCTTACTCTACATTCATACAATTACGCAATTACATTTTGAAAGATGGAGTGGATAGGCTGAACACGTGGATACGATCAAAGTGCTCTGCGACGTGACACTTGGTGAGTTGTGAGCGGGAAGCGTCATGAGTATATATATATGTATATATATATGTATCAATATTCAAATATATATATATATACATGAATATATACATGCATATATAAGCAGATTAATATGCATATGCGTATATAAATATATATATATATTTATATATATAAATATATATATAAATACATACATATATAATAATAATTGTAATAATACAAAATATAGTACTATTTTTTTAATTATATAAATATACGTATGAATATGTATATATATATATATATATATATATATATATATATATATATATATATATATATATATATATATATATATATATATATATATATAAAAATACATATATATTAAGGCCTATATATACATTCATATATCTATATGTTAATTTGAATTTGCACACATACATATATGTATTTATACATATATAGAAGTATTTACATATATATATATATATATATATATATATATATATATATATATATATATATATATATATATATAGTATGTATACGCATATATATGGATGTATATATGTACATGTATATTCATATATATATATACATATATTTAATTGATGTCCAATTGACAGAGAGCTTGCGTTTAAATATATATATATATATATATATATATATATATATATATATATATATATATATATATATAGATATATATATATATATATATATATATATATATATATATATATATATATATATATGTATATATATATATTAATATATATATATATTTTTAAACATATATATATATATAAAATATATATATATAAATATTAATACTGTTCGTTTATCAAATGAAATATGTAGCATTCAATATATTCCTTTCTGTAAAACATGGGCATCGCATTGCGGGGGCGAACTGACCCGGGTGCAAAATGTCCCAGCGAGGGTGAACTGACCCGGGGGCGAACTGTCCCAGCGGGGGCGAACTGACCCGAGGGCGAACCGTCCCGTGGGCGAACTGACCCGATACCGTTTTATAGATAGCTCTTCATTACAATGTTTGCTGCCAATAGCCTCATAAGATACACCATGGGACTACATGCGTATATTCCCATCGCGAAGTTCTGAGAATATATATCAGAAGATTTGGATCTAACCATCGTTCATCTAAAACATTTTGAGCTGAATGAGGTAGGTAGTCAATGGAATGTGTCTCGAGATTATGTCGGCAATACAATGCGACAACAGCTTATTGTGAAAATAAGAAGGTGTAATCATATAAGTATGTCAAAGTCAATTGCACCATAACTGAAACAATGTAATCTTTTCGTGCCACTGGTAAAGCCGCTGGGCATCATGCCTGAACAAGCTCACTTTGTTGAACTAGATATGGACAAAACCACCATTGATCCAGCAGATATTGTATTGCGCGTATTCGTTATCATTTGTATTGCCGACTGATATAAATTGGTTTACGAAGACAACGGATGAACTGCAAAGCATTGGTTTCACCTTACATCCTGGTATTAAATCGTGAACTGCATCATATATTGTTAAAACGAACGTTGTTTAGTGTTGTTTGTTAATTATAGCCAAGGGTATAGCCGAAATGTTACTTATAAGACAACAAATAATCATAGCTTTCCATTATGCTTTTAGATGCTTCTGTATGCCATAGCAAGCACCGATGTGTAGCAGAATACTAACTCAAAGGTTTCTTTTGTTATTGAAAGAATAACACGAGGGATATCGAGTCGGGATAGCAATTGGCACTGTTGGTTTATGAACAGCTATGGTCATGAATTTCCACATATAAGAGTACAGAACATCTAGCGACACTCAATAATCAATACAGGTGGTACTGCTGAGTTCACTTGTGATGTTGGCCTGCGTTCAGGGGCCGTTAGATATCGAGACATGAAATTCCTATTCTTTTGATATTTAAATATAACCGTTTCGACTGCTTGCAATATTCAGATTCAGATTAACATAGCAGCCTGAAACCTATTTATATCGTTTAGCAATATCCGTAACCTATGCTGTCAACAATTACTCAGTGAACTATATCACGGCTAATTAACTACTGATACATGCCACTTAATTATCCCGTTAGTAACCCTTGTATCGATCAGTTGGACGGCAAAATGCTATACGCACGTACTCATAGATATATAAATTTTTGCATTTTCATTAATTGGTATTAGGCCTACATACAATTCCAGTCATTGATTACACGTTGTTCTACATATTCAGTACAACCCTGCACCCATGATAAGCTGCCATACATTTCTATGCCATCTCGTTGCGTTTATTGGACCTTACAGTACTTCGTCATTGGGTTCATTGCTGGGGTTAGCGCCCAAATAGATATGCAAAAAAACGACTATCATTTTCGTCTTGTCGTGTTAGCAATTGAACAATTATTCAGCTTATCGACCAGAAATAGAAAGATTTGCATATATGCTTGTGTTTATGTGATAAACACCTCAACTTAACCAACAGATGAATGCGTATAATCAGGTATCGCAGAGAGGACCGGCATAGCACCGTTAGCAGGTTAACAATGACTACTACGTCAGAAGCCTGCTGCAGGGAATAATTTGTCATCACGATTAGCCATGAAAAGTTGCCTTAACTCGAGAATGAATGAACCAATATTCAAACACATTCGACACTCGGCACAGGGTGTAGGATTAGTTCGTCTAGACATACACGCTGCTGCAATGCTTCAAACGCTACTTACTGCCAACACATTGAATTATGATGCGTTACAGGGTTCGACTCATCAGTCAAGTCTGCACAAGATGAAAATGAGATTTTCCCAATTCTAAGGCCCTGCACTGTTTCTTATGAGGCAGTCACTCTGAATAGCTGCAAATTTGAATATACTGTGTCGTTTTGTAAGTAGAGGGACATTTCCATAATGTAGCTGCTTAAAGGTAAAACAAATGTGTCCATGATACACTAAAAATTTTGATTAAGTTTTCCCTTAAACAATCGAACGGATTACCTGCAAATTCAGGAAACGGACCATTTCCAGACTGACGTCTGCAGCTTTATATTTGTATGTCTTTTGTATCATCGTCATGCACAGGTAGCATAGCTTGCAAGCTGTATGCTATAAACAATCCAAGTCACACATAATCAGATCCGGGGATAGCTTTCAACATGTAACCGACATTGTAGAAAAAGACTCCTCATGAACCTTGGCTGCAATTCATTTCAATTAACTATTAGAGAAGCTTACACAAAGACGTGAGCTACTCCCTGATAATGCTACAATGGAGTAGCGTGAACTGTAGATTTATTTTTTTTTGTCACCAACGTAGTGAAGTATCATCTCACCATTGCTTTTACTGAACGCCGCTGCTGCTCATGTTGACGATGAAGAGAAAAAAACAGCTCAATTAGGAATCGTGTTTTGTATGAGGTTATTGCTGTCGGAGGTGTAATGATCGACAGTAAGATAATGCATATAATTATATACGATGCTTACCAATTAGTATGAATGAAAATGGTGGGCAGTTGTTTTATCGTTGTCATAAACGCTTATTTTATTTCGCTCAATTTTGCTTCGAACGCTGCAATATTGTTTGGCGACTAATTGAAAAACGCAAATTTAAACAAAGCGTTCCTTGCAGTGGTGTTAAGTCCTTTGCCATTCATTGTTAGCTATTGAATGCTTATGTGTGATTTTCTGAACCTATGTTGCATTATGCTTATTTGCTTTTTCACAATTTTTCGCGAGAATTCACGCTCACGATATTTGTTGCTCTGTCATGTTAGGTAACTCGCCATATACCGCACGGTACCTGTAAATAGTTATTAGAGATTGGTATTAACATTTCGGTTTACATTTGTTCATCGGAGTCATTCATACACGGCAGAGCATGAGACTTTATGACTGCAAAATGAACTTTGTACCCTATTAAGAGCTACCAATCATCAGAACGCTTTGAGTGGTGCAGTGGCATGTGAAAGGTAATTGGCTCAACCGCCGGTACCTAGGAATATTGGCGCTTACTCTCCCAATTTGTCTCCTGGAAATGAATGCTTTGCAAACATCTGAGGCATGCATAAAACAATTCTGCAAATTCAACCGCGCCCCGCGTTTTGCGTGGAAACAAAGATGAAAGCACCAGTTAGCGCCTTGGGTTATGGAGGGCACAACATCGGTTGTCTGTGATAGTTTCAAATGCACATGCCAAACAAGTGCAAAATTATTGCTACTCTGCAGATCTTAAATGTGATATATGCGCCACATGCATCATTTGATGCGATTACATCCTTTACAATAATTGGATTATTTCTTCCTGACATTAAATCGCCACGTCACTATGTCTTAACGACGTTTTTGTTTCTCATTATCAGAGAGATGAGTGACTCTGAAAATGAAACAGATGATGTGTGTGTATGTGTGTGTGTGTGTGTGTGTGTGTGTGTGTGTGTGTGTGTGTGTGTGTGTGTGTGTGTGTGTGTGTGTGTGTGTGTGTGTGTGTGTGTGTGTGTGTGTGTGTGTGTGTGTGTGTGTGTGTGTGTGTGTGTGTGTGCGCGCGCGCGCTAAAGCAATGCATCAGCCATGCTTACTGCTTTATGTTTTTCCCACTCGAAACAGTCACGTAACACAGTTGCCCAGAACGGTCATTTGCATGAGGCTTGTGTTCCTAGGTTTGTGAACGCATACTAAGGTTATGTTTGTTAGCATAAATGATAAAAGTGCTCATACATTAATACTTGAGTCATGTTATCCGCATCTACACTTTATCAGTAAACATGTTGATAGAGTAGCAAATAACTACTAGCACATGAGATTCTTATCTGCTGCTCGCTTGTCAAGAATTTCTTTATGCCAACAATTGGCGATCTTTTTCACTCACGCTCTCTGTAGACCTAGACTTACTGTTGGTCAACGAGCTATTTCTAAGACGCAAGTAGTAAGTACTACTTTCGTATTGCAATTTGCTGATATTTAAGCTAAATGAGTGACGATGACGACCAGAAAGAAATTCTGATGTGGCCCCAGTACCGTCACTGAACACAGGAGAGATACATATAACTGTAGTAAGCCAACTGACTCACAAATTAAAAAGCATAACCTGTGATACCCGATTAGCCGTACGATGTCGAAGGTGTGATTCTGATTAGCTTTAAACGCCTCATGAGGAATCAACTAGCTAACTTCCTCAGATCAGTGAATCATCGTTATCATTCAAGCTGCACGCTTTGTGATTGGCGAATATTTATGGCTATGGCAAAGGTGCCCAGTGATGTAATTTAGCTGGATGTATCCAAGAATATCAACAACACACATTTGTTAAAAACATCTGAAATAATCGAACAATTGGATGCATTCGTATGCTAGCTTACATGAGAACCAAAACATCGTTGTCGCAATGAATCATAACTTTCGTGCTGTGTCATTACATATTCTTGCCCGATGAAGTATTACCTGAAGCTCTTTGGAATAGGAGCGTGCTAAACGACTTTTACAAAGTCATAAACCTATTAAAGTTGAATGCAACGCTGGGTTAATTGGTTTCTTTAGCCTTGCTTTTCATCGCTGCTTCCCATAGAACCCTTAGTTGCCCATAACAATGCAACAAAAAGCTGTTACGAATAACGCTTATTGCTATCATTCCGTGCAAGGCGATATTCAATTTACATGGTATTGTTGAATAATAAATTCGCACAGAAATGTCTTCATGCGTGGCAGAAAAGTTTCTGCGACTACATGAAGTATCATTACCATTGGCTGCTACCTGTTATCAAGATGAACTTCTATGTGATCCAATCAAATTGTACACATACTTGCAAGGTTAGATATCCACCGTTTTGTACGTGTCCAACTTCTGTTTTTACTAAGTTGTTTTGATCAGAGAAGACTAACGGATTTGTTAGCAAACACTCTCTTCACCACCGATATTTCGTTTTGCTTGCAGTAACAGTAAGATGCGATACCATGGTTCTATTGTTGACTTTATCATATATTAGATGATCTCTAAGACAGAAACAGGCACTCATCCTTTCTATGACTAACATTTGCCTGCTGCCTGTCATGTAACGACTGCAACAAACGGTAAGTACAATAACCACATAAGATCGCCACTCTACCTTAGCAAACGGTAAGTACAATAACCACATAAGATCGCCACTCTACCTTAGCAAACGGTAAGTACAATAAGCACATAAGATCGCCACTCTACCTTAGCAAACGGTAAGTACAATAACCACATAGGATCGCCACTCTACCTTAGCAAACGTTAAGTACAATAACCACATAAGATCGCCACTCTACCTTAGCAAACGGTAAGTACAATAACCACATAAGATCGCCACTCTACCTTAGCATATTCAGGCCGTTACTAAATCACGTCATAACAAGGCGTTATAATATATAACGTACGTGTGTATTAGTTGTCACATAAGAGATTTAATTTTAACAAATGGTTCATGGATAAATTCCCCTCATGTTTGACTGCATTCAGCTCATATCAAGATACCCTGTAATCAATGTCAATTGAGTAAAATAATCTCTCGATGAACTTGACTTGCCCCATTATTGAACTTCAGCGAGAAATTATACTAATCATTGCTGGAGAAATCCTATAACTCAACTTGAATAACGTTCTGTGGCAGGCTGGAATATTGCTTATTGGATTTGGCACTTTATGTGCCGAATCCGTTTACCTGAATAAAGTAAAAGAATATATTGCCATCATGCATGATGTATTTACATATATAGACAAATAAATGCTGTGTGAGTGATTCCCATAGTGCCTAGGTACATTAATGCTCCACTTAAACAAAGTGTCACGGCCATGAAATTGCACACATAAAGCTTTCTAAGCCGTAAATGGCACAACACCAAACGTCTGAGAACCAGGCCAATTAAATCAACAGCAAACACGTTACTGAACCAAACGGAGTTCTAGCCATACAAGACGTCTGAGTAGACGTCTTACTCTTACGGAAGACGACGCAATGTCAAACATTTTGAGATCGATTCAGATAACTACCAAACACCAAACATACCCACGCGATTGAGTATTAGAATGAAATTATGTTCACGGACAATTTTATCTCTTTTCGGCGGGGATTTCATCCATGGTAATTAGTTATAGCTCGATCATTTTGGGAAGCGGTAAAAAGTACGAAACACATCAACATGTTCAAGACCACGTGCATTGCGCATGCGCATAATGACGTCACCCATCGACAACTGATGCTAAGCCCGGGAGGGGGGCACTTAAGTTATAGCGGTAGTATATATGTGCCGTGCGAAGGGGTATGTTTTTTCGGCCTCTCGACTTGTACGACGGGTAATACATTCGCACGGTAGCTTGTACGACGGGGTATAATATTTGTCATTCTCTACTTGTGCGACGGCTACGGGTTTTGAAGTCCCGCGGCAACCCCTATCCGATTTAGGGCCAAGTGCCCCCCCCCCCCCCCGGTTTGCTAAGGCAATGCAAATGAGGCGGCGGTAAATCACGCGACCCAATATTTTTCGAAAATGGCGATCATGGTATCTTGACTTTTCGGAAATGATGTATCGATGGCATTTCTTGAACAATAGCATTGAGTTGGGGTAAATATTTTTGCGCGTAGGGACTGTTTGTTGTACAGGTTCTTGATATATGTAATTTTTTGGATGCGTAATTGAGCACCCAAATGCGTAAGGCCACCAACTTTTGCTTTAATGAAGCGCTAAAACCGTCGTATCGTAACGGTATAAATTCATGTTACCGTTACGACCGGAGCTAACGTAGTTCATGCATAATGAATTGGACGGTTTAAATGGCGACTTCCCACCCGGCTCGACAGAGTTACGCCCAAACCAGTGGGTAAATATTGCTGGTGTTTATTTAGAATAATTCTAGTATTTTTTTCAGCCTTTGCAAATATCGCACTTGGTCTGCTTAGAATCATATAGTTCGGCATCAAGCGCAAAATGGTTATTTTGGGGAAATACCTGCTTGTACCTGAACCCGATTAAGCTATGTACGAAGTATCCTGCAGAGACAGATGTCGATATGTTATACACTTGATATTTTGTCCAGAGCCAGAGCTATTGTTAGCAACAGCTGCTTATCTTATTTCATTCTTTTTCTTTCATTGTATGTTTTCTAGTAAGCAACAAACAGATTATTCTACAACGTTTCGCGTCTGGAACACATCCAAATGTGGGAAATGATGCAAAGAATCACTAAGATATGTTTGTAGAGAAACACATCTATGCTTTTTGTTGCGTAGAACATTTTAGCTTTTTTGCCTTTTGAACTCTTCGTTATCTTCTCTTTTCAGCCTTTCCTTCAGAGCTGATATTGTAAAGCCGTTCTACAATGACTGGACTGACTAAGCGTCTTCTTATAAGGCTTCTGCTTTAAAGAGCAGGATGTTTTTCAACCATTACCATTGTCATTTTAGCTCCGTCCCTGCGCGTACATTATCGCATCCTAGATCCAAGGGAAATACAGAGTACGCTCACTAGAGTCTGTAGTTATATACCCTATTTCAGACGATACCTTCGACTAGTGTCTCTCGATTGTTATTTGTGTTGGGTGTGTAATGAAGCTTTGCAACTCTCGTTTTATCTTATATATCTGCTATCTTTTTCTTTGATACTTGGCATTCAGCTTACGCAGCAGTGCCATTCACCCCTTAGTCTTCATTGCAAATTCTTATTCTCCTTTGATTAAGTATCCTTAATAACATGTTACCTTGTGTCATATTCTCCCTCTAATTCAATTTGCCCCAAGATAATATTGGTCACTATTTGGGTGAAGCTTCTGCCAGTTTGAGAAGCTCGGCGGCCATTCATTAAGCCACGTACTATTCCATTCGAGGTTTTTCTCATTGCATTGCACAATATATATAGAAGGTTGTTGTGGAAAGATCTGTAGGGTAGTTAAATCTAAACAACGATGTATCTAAGAAGTGATTTTCCCTTGTTGCTTTACATTACATTTTCGCAAGAGCAATCGGGGCCGCATAGTTGCTGCATAAATCGCAAATTATTGCAGCATATCGAACTTCTCATTCATTTCCACTCCTGTTGAAAATAATTGCTCGCAATATCGTTAATTTGATCGTTCAAGGTTCATATATGATATCCGCTTTTGTCACAGTCCTAGACATTTAGTTCTCAAGTCGTTGTTTTAGTAGCTATTCCTAGAATATGGGACATCATAAAGGTTGTTTCGAGGAATTGTTTGAATCTTCTGTTTCACCATCACCATGTATATGACGGCTGATTAGTGGAATTTGCTATTGGTTACTAGTGCAAAACATAGCTGTTGCTTTCTGTCATTAAGGACAATTATAAACATATTAGATATAGGATGAGGTTGAATTTAGACGATGTCAGCATATGTGCATCGTACGTCAGCATGAACGTTGCGACGTGCATGTTATTAATGTTGGGTTTACCTCCTCTCACCATGAAACGTGTGCTAATGTGTCGGCGAAGTAAAACCATTTCATTGGTTTCCTACAGGCATTCATCTTCTATTCGCTATACAAACTATGGTAGCAGCTAGCTAGACTTAATCACCAAAAGCTCCCTGTGTTATGCTAAGTATTCCGTGTCATCATTATACCCCTGTCAAATTACTGTTGCATTGCCACAGGTGTGGTCTCATTGAACAAAATGCAAGTTTCTAGGCAGCTGAGAATGGTGTTATAGACACTAATGCTGGCGTCAGATGATACCAATTAAGAATGTTTCATACGAATGACTCAGCTAATTAGATATGATTGGCAGAGAGCATACAATATGTGATTATGCTTGTTCAACCTAGATCATTCATATTTTGTTTTGATGATATATTCTATGTGGGAGAGAAAGCTGATCAAAGAGTCGAAAGATATGTCATACAGTGAGCTGTGTTGGTACAGTTGAGTGGTGTAGGGGAAGCTCTTCTCGGGTCATCTGCTGGCATTTATCTCAAAATAACACTGCCTCAATTACAGTCGTGATGGTTTTGAATCAAATATATAGGGAACGTGATTTCTGGGTAGCCTTCCCGGGTGTGCAACTTATCGGCAATGCACCACCACGCCTTTGCGTCAGCCAATTAGTCTGTTATAAAAGATTAACTATAAGTGATAATACTGAGCAATTTATCCAATAATAATGGCCCATTTGAGGTGATTGCGATCTCTAGGTATCTAACATTTGTTACATTTACCATAGGCAATATTTCACACAGTTGTTGTTTCTCTATGTGACAGTTGTGTGCTGCGGTTGGAATACACCAATGCCCCTGTCTTACATGGGCGTAGTAGTCCCCGGAAGACCTCAGATCACCTCGGAGACGCCATCTGTGTAACATTCGCGAAGAGAACACGGATCTGATTACGAAACGGACAAGTACGAAGGCAACACCGATTCGACACGGATGTGGACGATGCCAAGTCAGAGCTGATACAATGCTCTGGAGGCAACGGCGTACATCCCTGAAAAGGCACTCGTAAGACGCCAGCAACCACATGGAGGACCCGCCAATAACACGGAGGACCCCAGCAGAAACTAGTAGGACGCCGGAAAACAACATGAGTGTCACAGGGGACTCTGGCAGCAATACGGCATTAACATGGAACAACAGGCAGGCAGCAACTCGGAACCAGTGCTGTTCTACCCGGATTTAGGGGTAAACAAATGTATAAAAGGCTGTTTCAACCTTTCTATCGCCCACGAACATGAAACCTGGATCCTGCCCTACCTGTTGTGTCCAGCATGCTTTTGGGTCTCCGTGTACACCGGGCTGTCTCCGCGTCTCTCCGTATTGGTTTCAGGTACAACCTGGGCACATTTCGTGCCCGAGAGGCAGCACGGCGACTACACAGACATGCCCGGGGATTCATGGATAATCCAGGTCTTAACACGGTAGCAACCGAGAGGCGCTCATCCGTGTTGCTGCCGGGAAAAATTAAAAATAATTGTGCAGGTTTAATCTCTTGTTTGGTGGCTTGCGAAGGCACACGGAAGACGTCGAAGGGACGGGCTACATTACAGACATATGCCGGAGTCTACATGTTACATCACGGAGCACCGCAGATGGCTATATGAAAACATAATCTATTCGACCTCAGTAACAATGGTGAGTGTCCCACGATGATGAACCAGCACCTCAATCGATCAGGTATGTGATCTCCGCTTTGTTAACCTCTCTCAGTCACACTCGGACATGTTGGTGCTTGGTTAATCTGATAATGTTTCAATTTTATGATCGCCAACATTTGACAGAGTGTGCAGTTTATCATGCAAACTTGAACTCGATACATCCTTTCGTCACACATTTAAAGAATGGATACTTACCAGGTATTGGAAGGCCTGAAAAACCTACCCAACTCCCAGTTTCTTTCTAGCTTCTCACGAATCATGACTAATTGGGTAGTGTATACAAATTAAGCCACGTTATGTCGCCGTCCGACGAATTCGACCTGTGTTTTATGTTCAGAATTATCAAAGATTGAATCAATGTTAAGTTGTGCTGTACTTAAATGAATGCTTGGTAGATGATGGGCTGGTTCTAGGCCAGGTAATTCGCGTTTGTCCGAGGTATTCAACGTTTCGCTATTACTGTGAAGACACTTTTTATGGCTCTCAATAGAGAAAGAAAGTTTGAAAACCATCATGCAGGCTCTTTAAGCAAATACTCTTTTGGTTGTAGATCGCATGTATGCTATGAGCACGCGTTGCTGAGAAGTCCCAGTCATTATTGATAGAAAGGCTCAAAATAATCTAACAGTTCTTAGTTGCCTATTATTTTAATGCAGTGTGGCAGATATCTGCCTTAACTCTGTTAATACTAATGAGTATATGTGGATACGAAAACAAGGTCATCAGCAATTAGGTTTGACATCTGATGACTTATTCGTCCTGTAGATATTGTTGCTTACAATCAATGTTTTGCATATTAACCTCGCCTACGCTCACAACATATGTCACAGCTTTCTGTCACCCCTCGAGAATGGGAAGACAACTCGGGTTGCACCCATCATCAAAATGGTTAACCTAATCATTGTGTTAAAGAGATGGACAGGCGATAAACATTTTAACGATTTGTATGCCGTACAGACATTATGTATCATGTTAGACGCATCGGAGGACAACCCTGCGTTCCCATCACGCGTGATTAGTGTCATGATCCGGCATGGATTCGCCTACAAACCTATATCACCTGTGTGATATAGCTAAATACCTCAATTATACTTAAGCTATATATCGAATAAGTACAAATTAACCTTGATATTGTTACACACGTATGCACCAGCAGCCCTAGACATTCATAATTCATGCAATATGATGCGACCAGCATTTCCCTTGTTCAACAATACGTCAGCCCCTTTTATTTTTTCAGTAATGTACCACCGAAACTAACATAGCAATCGTTGAGTCCGTACTAACTCAACAATCGTTGCATCCATGCCAACTTAATATTCTCGGCTTAACGCGTGACCTCTTTGTCTCGTTTTGAACAATCAGCGAATAACATCCATACAGTGCATTTATTTGTGAAGTGTATAATGGTTCCTTGCACCCAGGTAGTTCGAGTTCTAATTGAACAGGTAGTGTAAAAACATTTAAACGCGAGCTTCAGTGGTTTTGTAAGCTGCGATCCGTACAAAAGCAAGACCTACCAACGACACCGCCATTTAGTCAAATAAAAGTATCCCGGCTTTAGACGCGATGCACCATTGCCTACCATTTATGTATCGATATTTATAACTAGCAGCAGATATTGAAATCTATCGTCTGATATGAAAATTCCTGCGTATATCTCAACCCTCAAGAATGCACATAACCAGGGTAAAACATACGAGCAATGTTATTACTAAATAAAACATTACTTTGTTCGTGCCTTGGTTCCAAAGAGCAAAGTATCAGATACGAAAGGAATAGGTACTACCCTCTTGCTGTTGAAGATATTTATTTTAACGCAACGAATTTGGAGGAGCGGGAAACCTTATATTAGTTAATGGAACACAGGTGTGAAGCCGGGTTTCCCTCACTTAAGAGGTGCTGAGATAGAGCAAGCATGTACGGGTGGTGTGAGGGCAGTTTGAGACAGACACTCAATATAGGATGAAAACATTCACAAACTGCATGAAATCAAAATCTCATCTGTCTATTTAAGGGCTGCACTGCGTCCTAAAAAAGCTCAAGAGGGTTAAATTGCATATGGATTGCACGCATTACGGCGAACAATGCATTTTCGAAAGGTATTGATACACATTGTGATGTCTTTTTATAGCTAATTGATAAATTCAGCCATAAGCTAATGTAAGTTTCCAAAAGGCAACGCTATAAAGAATCGGACAAATGGACCATATATCTAATACATGTATCTGTGGTATGATAATAATACGTTTACTCAACACAAGTGAGCCCCAACACTGCCTGATATTACATGATCAAATCTCGCGATAGTCTCAGGTTTTATCTGTGAATGTTCATCAGTTTCATACGCTTGTGATACGCAATGTGAAGGATGCTACTACCGATATGATTTTGCTGAAGGACTGTACATAGCCCACGAAACATTGTTACTGGTGCCATCGTAATGTGAAATAAATCATATGTCACATCTACAACATCATTCACTATACTTGTTCATTCAATCATTTAAATAAGGGACATGATTTCATCAGTGAGTGATAGCCTAACGTAATCTTTGTTCAAGATTTCAAACCAGCCCGGTTTGTGAAGCGATGCAACCGCTTAGGTACGCCAGTATGTGAATTTGAAAGTATACAATGAGGCTTCGATACTGTATGCCTTCACATTTTCACCATATTGCACAAAAACTTGATTGCGCTTGCTACTTATATTCAAGCACATCCACAATGGTAACCTTAGATACAGCCGCAGTAATGCGGCGTCAGTCATGTCTTCGCTGACCAAGTAGTGATCAGAGAAAATGGGACGGAGGCTCGAGACATACAGGGAAAACACATATATCGAGAACCTGCATGAAATCATGAGCCCACCTGTCTGTGACAGGGTCGGAACGCCGTTGTAATAGGCTCAGGTTGGTTAAATCGCTGAAGGAAGGCAATTATTGATGCAAGTAGTGCCATTTTATTACCGATTGCTACCAATTAGTAATGCTGTACAAATATGCCGCAATCATTTTCATAAACGACTCCGATCTCAGAAAAATGGGACACATATCTGATTTATGTGTTACATTCATCATATAATGCGAGCATATTTATCACAACCCATCGATTGATTGTCGTTGACACACAATCGTAACTTCACTATATCTAAAATGACATCAATAAATCAGGTACTCGTCCGAACGTTTAGCCGAGGTGGTTAATCAGTTTCAGATCCCAGTGAAAAATACTGATTCGTTTGTGTTATAGGAAAGCTATCAAAGCCTCACAAAACATCGCTTATTGTGCCACCTTTGAACGTTATCGACAATATGTTACATATACCATATTAGTCAATCTACTAACATACTTAATCATGCAAATGACGTAATCCAAATATAAAATCAACGCAAGAGCTTGCGTTCGGAGCACCATGCACAGCATTATGTTATGCAAAGTATTGTCAAGTCGCCCAAAAATCATAAATGATCGCTTTATTGGTTTTATATGTACGATGGCCAAAACTTAGATCATTTACCGCTTAACCGTGGTGTATACCTCAATGAGCTCCTCAAGCAAGCCTATATGTGCCCGTGGCTGTGGAGGACCAGGTTGCTGTCATTTACGCTCCGTGTCCGTGTCCTTGACAAGCTGGATCCAGCTCGCATTACCGAGTCTGAGGTTGACTTCCTCTACCATGTTAAAGGCTCTCACCAGGCTTCTCGACACCATCCGTACAGAAGGTCAGACAAGCCCAGACTCTGACGCCAAGAGGCGGATTAGTTGGCAGGCGTGTATAGCAGCGCTGAATCATTTAGTTAGAAGGTATTGGCTATGCAATAACTATTCGCAGTCATTGATTGCATCAAGATAATTTGTGTTTGGAACGGCGGTTCGTAATATTGCTCTGCCGCAGATATCCAAGTTGAAACAATGCACAAGGTGCGAATGCCGCGGAAATAGGAAAAGACGCAAACTTGTAAGGTAACTGTTTCATAAGCATTAGCATAAGGATAAGCATAAACATTAGAATAAGCATATGTTGTTCTGGTGAATTCATTGGATGCCATTGTCATGATATATCTGAAAGTAGACAATATCGCAAGATTTAAGTGAATGTTGGCTTTATAACACAGGCAGCATTCACATTGTTTACTCCCCAAGTTGTTTACGCTGCAAGTAGCGCTATATTTTTCCATTAGTAATAAAATCACTTTACACAGCAACAATATCGTTTAAGCTTCAATCCAACAAATGTCACTTACAAAATCGTTCTGCTGCTACTGTTTACCGCACATAAATATAAGCGACATGTTGACAAAAGATGGCTATAAAAGTCCCGGGAATGACATAACCCTTTCAGACTTCAGAAACCAACGTGTGTTTATCTCAGTCATGCATGCAACATCGCTAGAATTGTCATCGTAACTTGACTTGACTAGATGGAAAACAAACAATGAAACCACTGTTGATTGCGTGTTATTATCTACGTTCAATAGAAGCTGACGCGAATGGATATCGAATTCAATAGTTCTTGTCGTTTCTCGCTCATCTATCATTACATAGCGCAGATTAACTCGTTGCCTACACCACAGGTCCTATATTGCTTCCAGATGAAAACATGGTATAAAGGGTCATTCATGCGGTAAGTCGTGCCATTGTTGGGTTTGCTTTGCCAAATGTTCTGGGTTTCATCGATAACATCCAAGCTTCAATTGCGTAACTTTTTGGCCACTTCCCCCATCTAAAACATCGTCGTTGTTATGGATGAGGCACGTTCATTGTGCATATTGGTTTATTACCGGCATTAGTGCTTATATCTATTCATTTCAGATACGATCACAAAAAACACCCTCATTGACCGGGTCTCGTCAATAGCGAAAGTATCTATTTTTATGCATGTTATGAGATGATGTTGCAAATACGACAACGAATTTAATCATTGGTATACAAGCTGCAGACGTGCGCTGACGAGTTGTATTTTAGGTTACATAACTTGCCTTGAGCTGCATTGCTACATCAAGTAAAATTTACAATTTAACTCTGCATTTCGACATTCTAACACGAAAACACATCAATACCGATTTCCATCTACTTTAGTGAACTGTGTCCTGACCATTTAGCCTACATTACTGGCATCTGTTCTTTGTCACGACTGCTGCGCAATATTAACAGAACATGAATCAAATATGGTAGATGAGTGAGCATTAGTAGGCAAAGTTTTGAAGCTGTTTACAAGACTCTAATTTCGATATATAGACGATACGTTATTCCTGATGCACAAATAGGTTAAGTGCAGACAATAAGAATATAAACGAATCACCCAAAATTCATCTTCAAGTTAGAGCGTTTTACGATTACCTCCCTTTTCTACTGGTTGTCTAAAAGATTACAATTAAGTCTCGATATGCATTAATTTGATTAAATATGGGCTGATGACTTACGTATTTATTATCGAATTAAGGATATAGAAAGAGTTGAGAGGAATTGGATGCGCGGATACCCAATTCGATTCCAATCAAAAATGGGCGCACAGTGGACAAGTTCACTATAATGTTTAATCCAGAGTGTTTTCCCAATATGGACACTCTGGCTGGGTCTGTTTCAAGGCGGCAAGTTAGTAGAACCGATTAATTATGTAGCACGGCATTCGTTGTATGCTCGCTAGACTTCGTTGCCCTTCTTCTTTAACCCAGGAGTTACTTCTGCTGTTTTCATCGTCTTGTGCAGTGAGTTGTTGCTGATCTTGGCCATAGCTGATAATGACGCTTGAAGGTATTCATCAATACAGTATAAGCCGTGATGGGGATAGTTTGCTTCTGGTACATGATTCCACTGCTTCTTAATGTTTGGGTGTCGAAGAGTATATATGATTTAAGTTGAATACACACCGCATCGCTTTATGCAACACCGAATCAATGTAACGAAATTGATAGGTCAGGCTAACTGTTTTCTAGATCATCGCAAAACATTTCATTAATCAGAATATCAACTGTCGCATAGGATATGCCGTAAGGTGGTGACATACTGTGCAAATACCTATAACTACCATTTAGGAAACGCAATGCAAACTGCGCATGTTTGCTGCCTTCATCAGTGAATCCACTCTGATGTCATCATTATCTATGCATAACTTGACCAATACTATGAATAAAATCGGTTCCCTTATTGTGCTCATCACGTATTATGACGACCGCACGCTACCCGCTCATCAATAACATGTCAGTGTCAGTTGTGTTATAATGAAGTTGAACGGGGCATTAGGCAGTCGCTATGGGCACAGCGCCATGCTTTGCACCCCTCGATATTTCCTGTCGACATTATGATCACACATGCATTACATAATGTTTGCACTGTTCCAAAACGTCAACTCATCAGATCGAACATTGACTGGATGTATGCATTGTAGAAGCCCATTTTAAAGCGAAAACGCCCACATAAATGACTAATGATGAAAAATATATAACCAAACACGTTTTGTTTACCAACAAATCTGCCCTAATCAGCTCGTCATGTCGCCATTCTCCCCAGCTACGCGTTGTAATACATGCATGCAGGTTAGCACAACACACCCTATCATGGCGCCTATGATGCTAGAATGGATTCATACATACCTGAACCAGGCTAGTACGTGATGCTATATGAGTATCACCTGTTCAGACACCCTTTGGCTAGTTTCTGTTACTGCTCTAGCGCTCATTAGCCAAATGACACGCTTCAATGTAATGTTCCGGGATGTAGGTACAAAGGAAATACCAAACATTTATCTGCAGAAACAAATTCCTGTGTGAAGTGATTGTTATTCATGAGCATCCATTTAGTTGTAAGAGATAATGAAATGATTAGAATAAGAGTATGACATCTCGTCAATCTGTTACGTTGTATGAAGATTTCCGTTTTGTCGAAAGCATCAACAAAATACATGCGTAGCGGCAGCTTTTACAAACCTACTCCTATCACGTGGCGCTGATCTTTT
>CM067342.1:54605563-54638222 GCA_034190875.2 Urechis unicinctus
TTACACGGTCCGCAAATAGCATAGTAGATGCCTCAAAGCCACAGCCGTTTATTCAAATAGATTTAAGCATGTTTCGTGAATTTATTTGACCTAAACGCTAGGACGCATATAAAAGCATCAAAATATAAGGAAGAAATTCGAAAACGCCACGCGAAAACTGGCTACATTATACTGTAGCTTAATCAGTATGCCGCGAATATTGCAGCGCATCTTATTTATATCGGATGTGTCTGAGACAGGATCTATAAATTTGGATGATGTTTCTTTTCCGTACATACGATAGCTAAGCATCGCTTAATGGGCCCCTATCTCGCTCATCAGTATCTGATAAGTCAACCATCTCCATTTCAACCATTATTATTCACATTGAACTAAACTCCTAGTCTGAGCAACTAGTTAACTACCACGGTAGTCGTTTTACTTAATCTACCTTGTTCTGTGACTCTGGGACATTCATGCGTGATGAGTCTAGTCGTCGAGCGATGACGGAATAGATAGTTAGCATGTTTAGAAATTGACAGTTTTAGTTTAGCGATAAAGGGAACAACATTTTTGCAGGTTAAATATTCTGAGCCTATAAGCTATAAGTTGACCAGCAACTAGGTTTAAGGATTTGGAGCCACTTAATTAATAGCGTTTATATTTCCGATAATTACCTGACACTTATCATCGACTTTGCAACAGTATACTCTAATGACGGAAAATACTCACCGACTTAGGCATTACGACTTAAGGTTTTATAGCGATTTTATGCTAGCGTAAAGGAAAAAATGTCGTACTTAGCTGTTGAATATGCAAACTACACCATCATGAATGGCAATAATGATAAGTTATAGATGATTGACACTGGTATGGAATACTATCAGCACAAGCCACTCCGCCGGTGCACCCACTGTTTACGTATTATAAATGCATATTGCGGCCAATATGCGTTTCTGCTTACGTAATGCTTCCTAAATAATATTGTCCAGCGACAAAAATAAAGTCAGGCGCAATCTGTGATATATATTCATTGTACTTCTGATGTGGCATAATCCAAACCCACCCATTCCGTGACCTACCGCACCGTTCATATTTCGCAAACTTTTTTCTACGGCTTCAAACTAATTCCTGTGGTTTATACAAGTTGATCAGCTCAAATATCATTTGCTTTGTATAACGCAAAATGGTATGCCAGAGATTGTAGTTGGAGTTGTTTGCTACTCCATCCAGTAATCAATGTTTTACAATGACAGCTCGTGCAACGTTGCATGCATGGCTTAGATAAACATGTTGGTCCTGAAAGGGTAACCTTTTGTCATTCTCTATTTCGGGCGAGGTGGTTTTGTAGCCATCGATCATACCACTTATCACCATGTCTCTTATATTTATAAGCGGCCATTTTCGTAGTTGGCCAAATATCTGTATTCAGGTTTTGAAGGCAATACAAGGCTCATCAAACCATATGTTTCATCAATTAAGCTCTAGCTTTAGCAAGTCAAGGTTTGCTGTCACATGATATAGGCTGATTAATAATGCCGTGGGTGATTTGGGTATATGTTAAGGTGCACTTTATTCCGCTGGTCAAAATACAACTCCGCGCAATGCACCAAATCATTACCCTCATAGTCGTTCATAACGTTAGCCAAGATTAATTACAAAATATTATGTCACATAAATCTATATACCAAAAAGGCACATTGCCAAACACAGTACAGCCGGTAACATCCGGAGACGTTCTGAAGATTAAAATCCGTAGCCACGATTAATCAAATATAAACACTACACTTACTATTCCCCGTACAAGCTGCCAAATGACTAAATGGCATTGCCGTTTTCACGAATGCCTATGTGATTTCTCGCTAAACTATGTTGCGATCCGATATTATTCCATTATTGTAAGAACTTATGTGGTTTTTCTTTATTTAGCACCGAATAGAACTTGATTTCGACCACATTATTAAATCAAAACGACAATCACGCCCATTCCCTTGGATCTGAAGTGGTGCCTTTCTAATACCGATGAGTAGGGCGAGCTTAAGTTGTCAATCACTATTGTCCGTTGAGGAGTGAAGCATCATTTACCGTAGCGGCCACCATTTCGTGTTTCAACACAATCATAGGCAGAAATGATTTGCAAAAAAATCGTCACAGAGCTATGCAGACGCCCATTCCGGATAACGAGATTTTACTGGATGTCTCTTAGACATCGTACCTTGGGTTTTTGCACATAATTGTCTGATCTGTCAATCGTTTCCCTTAGATGTCTCAGATATATTAACTAACCAATATCTTAAAGCATGGGCCCATGCATTAACAAGCAATTCGCAACATGCTTGATTTCAAACTTCCACGGATAAGAGGCTGAATGGAAAATTAAAGTCAGCAATCAACTGTTTTTTCAAAAACAGTTTAGGTGCAGTCTTTATCGCAGGTTCCATAAATATATTTGACAAGCCATTCAGATTTAAAAGCAAGGTGTGGAATAATCATTTGCTGCCTCGCAAATTTACAACGAATTTAGAATTTAAACACTTATCTCTAGTATCAAACTATTCACCACCCCACCCCCCCTCCCCGCTCTACCTCATACTAAACGCGATTACATATATCTGAAAGTGATTTCAATTCGCGGTTAGATCACTCTTACGTCCATATTGCCGTGCTAGTCATATATCCTACATCCCTCGTTTGGAATCTTTATCTCCATGACAAACATGTGTGATTAACGATAATAGAGGAGTCAGTATTCGTGGTAATGTTTTCAGCAGAGTAAACCCTTATAGATAGTGTCGTCATCATATCCAATGCATAGTATATATATATATATATATATATATATATATATATATATATATATATATATATATATATATATATATATATATATATATATATATATATATATATATATATATATACATATATATATATAGATGATATATATATATAAATATATATACATCAATTATATATATATATTTATATAAAATATATATATATAAATTTATAAATACATATATGTATATATATTTATAGGTATATATATACATATTTATATGTATATATATGCATATATATGATCATATGCATTTATATACATATGTATGTATCTATATATATATATTTATATACATTTTATATATAAGTATATATATATACAAATTTATATATGTAACTATATATATATGTATATTCATATAAATAAATGCATCGTAATACATAGACATGAATATATATATATATATATATATATATTTGCATATAAACATATATATACCTATATATATATATATATATATATATATATATATATATATATATATATATATATATATATATATATATATATATATATATATATATATATATATATATATATATATATATATATATATATATATATGCACACATATGTTTATTTACATATGTATGTTTAAATATTTGAACATATATTTATATTTATCTAAACATATTCATTTTTTAATTCCATTCCAGGCTTAGTACCGTCGGTCCTCTGATAGTTATACCGCTGTTTAGTCATCGATAACTGTATGTACTGTAGAAACGAAGTTAAACAAGACCGTCATGAGCGACTTTGTTATCCAGTTAGAAAATTGGCAGCAACAATGTATGTTAAGTTAAGGTTTAGTACATACTTGAGTTGTTGAAAACTTGTAACATACCTTCCAGCTTTGCGGCATAGACAAAGGCCTATTCACGAGATGTATTTGATCGTATTACAGCGTGTGGAAGTGGAATGTGCGAGGAGAAGATGGTTTGAGGTATATCGGTCAATAGACGGGCGTAAATGAAGAAACAAGGGTTAAGGAATGAACGTGCGTTATGTGTGTCACTTGCAGGATGTATGGAAAACTGCAATGATAGATAAGTAGCCTGGCAGTGTGTGACAGCTGGCTGTGTTACTATCTTGTATACCTTACCTTATATCTAAAGCATTCACAATATTATCGATATCAATAAACCAAACAAATCTCGCTACCATTCTTTCGTCGGCTATAACTGATTTCGGAAATGACAATCTGCTACCGTTTAGTCAGGGTAACGTTGAATATCAACATACACTTTCAGCTGGGTCGTTGGCCCAGGCGTCAGACGTTTATATGTAACACTGTTCAACGCACTGAAAATTGGTCAGATAAACTGGGTTAAAATATGGTTAAACTGACAAGTAGCAACAGCATAAATCGGCTTGAAAGCTGCAGACACTAGCGTTGAGCTAAGTAACAGTATTGTACAAGCTGTCACGTACAATGATTATGCTATTCCTGGAGGCATTGTGACAAGGATCGCTACTTACCTAGTCCTTTCCAGTCAGTGGATGTTGTCAGGGAATAGAAACATGATATGACAGTAAGAATATATATACCCCGATAGCAGCGATAGTCAGACATAGTGGATCCAAAAGACGTTACGTGAAACGACTACTGGTGCTATTGTTATGATCCTAATTGATTACACACGACCGATTATGCTGTGACTAGACAACTATCTTTGCGCATTCATATATATATATAGCGATGGCAAGAGTGATACATACCGGCAGCTTCAAAACTGTCGTCGAAATATCTTCAATTAAAATAAATTCAAAAGAAAGATGCTCAGTATCGGTGCTATGTATCCAGATATTTTTCGCCCTTGGAGCTTAACGCCAGGGAACTAACGACGATACTTACCAGGTACACAATAGCTTGAGAACAACAGGTAAATTCAATCGAGAACGGCAAGTACATTCATTCACATTTATTATATATTACTCAAGACATAACACAAAATACAAATCGCAAAATATATTCTCGCCATCGATGGCGTTGAAGGTAAATGATTGGACGACATTTGATCTGGAAATAATGATGTGAAATTTCATACCCTCTGCTTGTTTCTTGATGTTATGGAAGATTGTGCTTCGGGTGATAAAATAAAGTCGTTTTTATATGTTGCAGGAGTATAGTCTATCATCTACGTTACTGGTTAAATATATTGGTATTGAAGACAACTTGTCGAGTGTCATACAGATCGGCAAATGTAGAATGCCTATAAAGAGGCAAATTTAGTTATTTGACACCGGCTCGCCTCCACCAGGAACCGGTTAGGTCCCTGGTTGCAGATTACAATAAATCATGAATATAAAAAAATTTCTCTTGAAAACACTAGAGCTAGTGCAACCTTGTCTCATTCATCATGTGACAAAGTACCAAAAACAGAGCGAGCTACCACCCTATATCAACGTCAGGACTTTTCGTTTGGCGTCGTTTCATGTTTTTGCTAGATGAGGTATCACTTGAAGTTCAGTTATCTCCGAGCGTGCAAACGGACTTAGACTAGGTCGCAAAGTGAGCTTCTTTGAGCTGACAAACATCTGCTGAAGAAACGACACTTACCGGGGCATAATGAAGACAAACCAGGTCATAGCCTGTTCGCATCTTATATAAGCGGCCAGGTAAAAATTCTGCAAATATAGCTCTTTAGGCTTTTGGTGCATTACATTCGGGTTGTAAAAAGTGATTTGATAAAATAGCCTAGGTCATCACTATCATATCGTTTAATTACTTTATCGTTATATGGAGCCTGTATATAATTTATTACTTTCTGCATTAAACATAGCAGTACTGCTGGAAGATATATCGGCAACGAGGAAGGGGTAGATTTGTACCATCGGGTGATGTCAATATAGCTCTCATTCTCACGATGTATGATGTTTATTTCCCCGTTGGACCCTTTTGATATAATGCCGGGCCATCTTGTTGTGTAAGTAATTTACTGGTATGGGTATATTGCATGCAACCACATAGCAAGTATCAAAATATTATGCGGGGTATTGTAAAGACAAGTGTGCGATACATCTATTATCGGAAATACTATTTCATGTTTTGGTTGTATCTTTCAGGCAGGAACGTAACAATCTTGCATTTAAAGTGACATTAATGTCATTCAGTGGTGACTAAAGAGTTGTGCAATGGTATGATCACGCTTGTATAATGGTGTTTTCTATCTGATTTACCGGTGAGTTTTGTGATTTATCTGCGTCCTGTCTGCTAGTCTACAAACACGGACAGTATACCATGGAAGCCATTTGAGTTAAAGACGTCGTTTGAACTATTATTATAAAGCTGTTTGCTAAAAGCTATCATGGTGAACTACGGATACCATTCTGCATCTTGTCTTTGGCCAATCATAAGAGCGTCTACTGAACATCATACCAATAATGTAAATAAAATGCGACGCGCGACCAAGTGAATGGGGTGGACAATTGCATTAAGTAATGGAAGCTAATAAGAATCAAACTGACGAGACAAAGATGGCACATAGATTGTACTCTGCTATTTACGTGCGGGAACAGTGAATTGTCAGACAATATTCCCAATCTTTATGCCAGCTTAAAGTATATTTCAAGTATTCTATGAGGATTGACATTTGACGAAACACTATTCACCGACGTCAGTATATGCCCTGTCCATATATAACATACTTGACTAATTGGTAACTAATTAAATGTATATAAGTTGGTTAAATATCGAGGAGAATAGTGCATATCATGTGTCGAAGTCCTCTATGGGCGTTGCCATCATTCTATATCATATTGCTGAGCGTTACTTAAGCAGTATCATTGCAAATTTGTAGCACGAACCTATATATGTTTGCTTCTTACACTCCGATTCAAGCGTTCCAGGACAGGAAGTTCAGTTTTTCCACATCAATGCACCCTAATGCTGGCCATTTCTTCACGATAGACCTTCCCCGACCAATCGCTGGTTCGTCTGATCGTATCATATTCAACTCACTGCAGCATATTTATCTAATTGTACCAACCGGGTCTCGGAGCACTTATCGTGCCTAAACTTACACACAAGTCGAGTGTATAAACAATGACTTTACAATAAACCGAACAAATAAGGGTGACACATTACAGCCATGTGGTGCATAGCTTGCCAAATGATCGCAGCAAAAATATCCTGAAAATTACCCTCATTATTTGTTTTCAGGATATTCACCTAACTGAGAATCACATGTAGAAATTGCATTATCTGAACAATATGATAATCGATGCGATGTCGTTGAATATACCTCAAATAAGAAATAATAGCCGACCTTTTCGCATCAAAGCAAAAGCAATCGAAAATCTTAGATAGCCAGGACTGGACCATGATAATCGTTTCCGGAACAAGTCACTTCGCCCGTTTATTCTCAGTTATTGCTGACCTGTGTGTGTGCCATCGTTCAGTGCTCTTATGCAATTGGACCTATCACAGTGTACGATAGTTTACGAGATAAACTGTTAGAGATGGAAGGCAATAATATTACGGTCTGTCTCTGTCGGCTGATGTATTGATTGTATGACATAAAGGTGGTTCAGCCTAGAGATAACGCAGCGCAGAGTAGTAACACAGATGCATGCATTTGACATTAACAGTGATTTTCAAAAATGATACTGACTTATTGCAGCACCCAGAAACGACATCTTCGAGGTGTTTTCAAACCGGTTATTGTTCTATGATAAAAACCACGCCTGTTGTAACTGTTTGCGCGACACTTGGAGCTTACAACCGTGAGTAGCACACGCCACGCTGGTGAATCTCTCCCAACAAGAGCTGTGTTATGCTTCACTAGTATTGATGTTCTGTTTTGTTATGCCTTATAGGCTGCTGATATTGCGCTAGTTTGCTTTGTCGTCAGCTGGCACCGTCGTTTATCAGCACACAAGGCTAATGACACTGATATTAGACAAACGATAATCATTCTAGCACAATACATAAGTGAACGTTATTAAATATCAGCGTGTTCAATGGACAGCTGTCTCTATATTTCTTAATGCAGTTTATTGAGCGTTTTAGGCATTGAAATCTGTCAACAGATGCTCAGGTTTATAGCACAAGGTATTTGTGCAGCATTTATTTCCAATTCTGGTTTACATTATGTGAAATAAAAGTGATATCAGGAGAACGTTGCAATCGATATATAATGGTTCACACTTTGCTCTCTGTATCGGCTGCAAGAAACCATAAGAGCATCACCTTGTGCGGCATCGACGTCAAGGATGCGTATAACCTAAGTATAACCCATTTTTGTGTGACTTTATGTATCAAATAATGACCTAATGCCATTTGAATAGCGCGATCGCATGTTTAAAGCAATCCTTGGATGGTGCTGGTATCAGTTTTAAGAAATCTGCAGCGCCACAAGAATTTGCATAGCGTGCCTCTGTTGCCTCAATCGCCGCTTTGACAATGCACTTGTGGTATTATGTGCATACACAAACGTTGGAGCCTTTCGTCTTCACAAAAATGCTTCTTATAGCCATACTTGATACCTACATATTGTGCTACAGTCGATTACGTAGTTCTATCCACATAATGATACAACAATTGAGGCAAAATCTTCAAGGAATGCAGCACTGGATAATGAAACTTATCTGCTGTCATGTCGCATTGAAACAGATACAGCCAGATTGTATATATCGTTTCCGACAGTATGATATCAATTGCAAAACATTCATCAGGAAGGATTTAATTCCCCAAAGTACAGGACAATCAGTCAGAGATAGTTATTTTGTCGTGGATGAATTTCGATTTTAGCATATTTCGGATGTAGCGTAATCCCATACTTTTCATTTATGAAAATACATAATCGATTTGTTGCAGATAATGAGACACGAAATAACATAAACAGGTAGCGGTCGTTACGCATAAAAGCATTATCGGGTAACGGAAGTTAATGTGACACAAACTAGCCTGCAACAGGTTACAGTTGAGGTTGCTGCTAAAATACAGGTATAGGATCTGGTTCCAAGCAGCAATGAAATCACAAGCATAATCAAAGTGACTCATTAAGATCAATGGATCCAGCGATGTTAAATGACAGCATTTTTGGGTGAGGCAAGAAATTGCACATAACTATCACTTCATTAAAATATGAGCTGCTGGCAGTATTTACGTAAGGAGCAGTGACAGCGTTACAAAGCTTATTCAATAGCTTTATGTGGGTATGTTTTCTCGAATGCCTAATAGTATGCTAGAGATGGTAGCTGGATTGTTTGCTATTCCCTCCCATAGTCAATGATCAACGATGACACCATGCATTGCGGAATGCTTGGTTGGAATATCAAGTTCATTATAGAAGTGAAAAGGGGCAATGACATTATATCTGTGCCATTTATGTTCTCTAGTTCGGACAAAGAGGTTATTATCGCCATATATTTTGTCACTGTCGCAATGTCTCTTGTATGTATGAAGGGTACTTTAATCGGACTAAGAAGCAGTGCCAAAATGCAGTTATGATATTCGAAAGTTGCAGTATCATGAAAATATTTAGCCTTGTGATGTTAATGTTTCATGCTACCATTCATGGTTGCTGGGTTGGAGAGCATGGTTTGTTTAACACGAATTGAGTAAGCACGTCAACGTCATTGGCATCGTTACAAATGAGACACAAGGCCCTTGATGAGCGCTTGCTTAATGCAACCATGGTTTGCACCTGCACCTTGGCGATTAATATGGCCAAGGGTAATTAAGGTATGTGTTCAGAGCAATGAACATGCTTTACGGAATATTCAGATCGAGGTAATTGATCTCTTTGTGTAAAAGGCTCCAGTGAAATGCTTATGAATCTAATATATTAGTTCAATCTATAATAAATATAAACTTATATGGCTAAGATCGTATGTGTTAATACTTTGACTTGATACGTACATTCACTAAATTGTACAATTAAAATGTTTCTAGAATCTGTCAATATTAAAAGCAAATATATTAATTAAGTAAAAGACAAATTGAAATTTTATATTAGTTTGGGTAGATGCATCGCCTATAATTATATATATATATATATATATATATATATATATATATATATATATATATATATATATATATATATATATATATATATATATATATATATATATATTTATATATATATATATATATATATATATATATATATATATATATATATATATATATATATATAGATATATATACATAAAATATGAAACTATATTTAACAGTTGCATTTGTTAAGCGATGTCCATGGAAATGAGCTTGTTATGATTTAGCTAAAATCGGATGTTTATCATGACATCTCCAATTGTTGATTCAAAATAAAATGGCATGGGATTCTCGAGACATATATGGATGCAAACAGCAAGGGCTAGAAGTTAAAGACTTCATCATCTCAGCTGCTGTTCATATATCACACAATAGATCCTAAAACCAGCCAGAAGGCGACCCTATTATATATCATTGGAATGCATTACAATCGTTGTGTGCAGTGATTTTACCTGCAAAGAAATATATAACGGTACGTCAAATATAACATTTGCAGGAGTAGGCCGTGTGAATTATGCTTATGATATATAACAACATTCTTCACGATTCTGCAATTAAGCCTACTTTCGGTAATATTACGATAATGCTATTCAATGTATCTACCACAAGAGCGATAATGCTGCTTATATTGTTACCCTCCCGCTTTCCAATTTTTGAAGCATTTGCAGGTCATACCGTCAATTCTAAGTTATTATGCTGAACGAGTTTCATGCCTAGCTTTGGTTCAAACATCCAAAGCAAGTAAAGCATTGTGCTTCAAAACCTAACATCTCGAATCGCCTCTTCAGCAGGAGCTGCCAAAAAAACCCTTTCGCAGTCACAGTGCTGACCTGGGTGTCAATTCGGATCAGAATGCGACCAAACGTTTACATTTGTGGGCGTTCAAACAAACTTGCAAAAACACACGAGGCATGACAAAAAAATGAAGTTTGCGGTTTGCCTACGGTTTTGCGATATTTACGTACGTTGTGTGCCATCCTCTGGGTCTTTGAATCCACATAAAAGCCAACCCAGCTACTTGCACTTAACTCTACATGCTCGAATCAGCCCAGCCCAATGCATCGAATCATCTTTCTCATATCCAGTCGTCAACATCACTATCTACAATGACCAAGCATTGTGTTAGAAGACGTTGATTGTATCATGTTATCTGTAAACGCTGATGCCGGACCGAAATTCGACACCACATATACGAGTGAAAAAAAATGCGCACAATGGGCATTCAATAGATTGCCTATTTATTTTTCCGTCGTGGTTGTTTATTCAAATCGTTTAGGTGGCAAATATTAACTGCTGTTTTCAACTTCTTTAAATCGGAAACGCAGCAGGTTTGCTATTTGCAAAACACGCGTTGAATAGGAGCATAGTCTCACAGATTCACCATGCGGGCTGTGCACACGCCGGTACTGTTAATAAACCAACCTGACTATTTGTCAATCTGTAAGGCATGTAGCAAAGAACGGATATCATTTAGACAACGTACCTTCTCTCTTTTGCATATATCTGTCATATCTATAAGTCGAAGATGTCTCCCACATATATTAACTAACCTATATCGGCAAGCATGACCACACGCTTTGATATAAGCGAACCGCAGCACGATTAACTGGACTCATCTACATATTAGAGTCTGAATGGATAACAGAAAGGCAGCAATCTATTGGTATTTTAATGTGTTTTTAAGGGAGGTCTTCATCGCGTTGTATCTAAGATCATGAATATATTTGCCTACTCTGCAGACGTAATATTTGGGTTCGGCTTCCTACCAGTCACCAACATGTTGACAACTTGCACTCACCAACCCAGCGCATTATGTTCTTTTGATTGCGAATGGCACCCGAACGAAATAGAACATATCGTCCCTGGTGTGTTGTCGATGCATGAACCCCCTCTCCCCCCCCCCTACCCCACCCTCTATCTTCAAAGTCCAATTACCTTAAACTTTCATCTGGCCAAGACCTCTCAAACTGTCAAGTACTGGGCATCACCCAGGACACTCCATAATAGTTATGACCTTGACATTTACGCGGCTCTCTAGCGGTGATTTTTCCTACTGTCGACATCTCCTCTCGCATCTTAGATAATGTCAGCTACCTCCTTAGGTTGAGGATTAAATTTCACTCTCTTAAGTTCCTGCCTGTGTACTCTTCTTTGACTATCGTGTTAGTTAGCTAGCAAAGATAAAATATAGTATTCAGTCAGATATTAAGGATGAACCGTTTTAGAATGCGGCGTATGATGTGCTAATGCTAATATGCAGCATTCCTTTTTGTCCAAATGTGGTAAAATTATAGACGGTATAAGACCGTTTTGACGGTGTATTTGAGCATCTCAATGTGAAGTCATTCATATTTCATCTCACCGCATTTACCACCAATCTCTGACAGTCAAATCACCACAATTACCACCCACAGTATGACGAATAAGATGACATCAAGTAATGGGTGAAGACACGATATCCCTTGCTATATTGCAATGTGCGAATGATAAACGTGCACACCATTGAATACGCAAATTGCTATATGGTGATTGTGTCGTGCAATATATGATGACCCATTGAAGATAAATACTGCCTGCATAATCCCCTGTGCATTTTATGAGGAAGACTCACTATCAATAGGCTTTTATGACGCTATTGCTGATTTTAAGTCACGCTGTTCGTTTAACATATGCTATAACTATACCCTTATGAATCGTAGACAACTGCATAATGCCTCCTGCACTAGTAAAGGTGATATTTACGAGTTACTCGATTTTGCCAATATTTGGGACTAGATAGAAGCAGCAGCAGCACCTTTCTCGGCGATAAGGTGAAACTTTTATTTTGCTTCCGTTTTTTAGGAGTTGTAAAATAACACGTTTACAATCCATACGCGTTATTGGGAACACCAAATCCTATGTGGATTGATACAATGGCATCAAAATAGCCAGCAAGCTTTGTTTACACACATATTCTAATGAATAAAAATCCGGACCAGTAACTACGCATTCGCGACTCTAAAGTGTTCCTGTATTATCACTCAAACTCCGCCCGTTGTCAGCGTTGGATGTATTATAGCGTCTACTGTGTGCCAAATATGGATTAAAACACACGTCCCTTCACAAATAAGAAATCGAATCTTACAAAGGCTTGATCACATCTGGGTTACCGATTCGTATCGAGCTTTTTTAGACGATTACTTGTCGTAGTAACTAATCAGTCGATAAATCTTTTTTTCAAAACAGAATTACGGAAGGGTTTTGATTAAATGCATATTTCACCTTTTATTGATAATTGTGTATTTATGGTTGACATCGCTACACGAGATGGATAGTTAACCCTTGATATTCTGTAGCCTAAACCTACGGTCGTACGGCCGTTTGTACAGTCACGCTTCGCTAATTATGAGTTTATTGGCACTTACAATGCAAGTTAAAGATCTTTGGGGCCAGACCTTTGTAACGTGTTGCATAGATAATACATAACGTACAGAAAAAACGAGCGACATAATCACAGCCCTGACATACTCATTAGCCGATTATACCTATAACTGACGTTAATTGTGACGACCCCCATGGTAGCTACATTAAACATCATTCCGCAAACACTAATCACGTGCTTAACAATGAGGAAGAGGGATCAAAGCCTATTGCCTCAATATCCATTGATAATCAATGCGTATAAATGTATGTAAACGGTGTTGAGTGCCAAATTCATAACAAACCTACCCTTCATCATAACGTACCCTCTCAGTCATCAGTTGATGGAGTAACCCCCAACAGCTTATATTAATTATACGCCCCAGTTTCCCAGATGCACAAGTGACCTACATGTCACCTGCCACTTCCCCCCTCTCCTCATACATACCCCATATTCCAGAGCCACATGACCTTCCTGCCCAGGCAACACCCGTTAGCCCCAGCCCTCACAGACCTGGCTACGGCATGTCCCATGAGAATTGGGATGGCGTGCCTTAGTCGTTGAGGGAAGCAACTTATATTTCAAAATCAGTTCTCTCCTGGCCTCCGAGCTCAACACATCTCTCTCTTAAGTTTAGGCTAAGCAACATCGGAAATTCGAAAGTTAAATAAAGCTCAAGTTTGTGTTAACCCTACACCTGGAGTTCGATTCTTTTACTTACTACAAGTGCGTAGCGTGAGCATCTCTACACCACAGATCACGTTACGACAAACGGTGCGACAGAACTGGAGAGGTGCTGGTTGATTTTCTTGTTATTGCTGTCGAACACCCTACCTGAGCTTCTACAACGGTGTCAAACGCGATAGAACCCTTCTTTACAGCGCAGCAGAAACTGTCGTAAAAACCACGTTTAATGACGAAGTATTCAATGCTCGGCATTTTATGCTATTTTTGCCCTTCGAATAGGAATGCCAGCAATACCTTGGGCATATCAAAATTTCGTCATCACTTCAAGATGAAGACTCAAACAATTATTGTCTAACTTGGGCGATACCTGATAACACACCATAAGTGTGGAGTGGACTATGATTGAAAGTGTAGCTTGCGTAATATAGCCAAGCAGTAAACATCAGGCTGGCCCTTTCACTTAGGCAGACATTACAGAGCACAATCGAAGAAGAGGTGCTAAACCGAGTCTACGTCGATGCGGGCACGTTAATTAGTCTTCCGGTTTTATAATGTTCGGAAATATGTTATTGGCCAAAAGATTACACGGAACATTTGCAAATTCATAAGGTTTGGATTCATCAGCTATTATTCAAAATCGAATCGCAGCAGCATGTTTTTAAGGTTTTTGGTCCTTGCTAATTATATTTGTAGTGAGTGGAACTAGCTCTCATTAAAGAAACGTTGGAAGAAGTAAAATATGTAAAATCTTACATCAGATTATAAATATCTAAGAAGAGTTATGTTAATTAGGGTTTACATTATCATTGGGCTTTGTAATTCAACGATAATGCTTCATTGTAAGAAAATGAATGATCAGTTTTACTTGTCAGCATCTGTGAACATGCATGTCGGTAACCTATGAACGATAGTTGATCGGAAACGAAATGTGTTCTGAAGGACGAGGCAGGTAGGTTTAAAACACACTCACCGCTAAATAGGCATTTTCACGCAGTCATATGGAATTTATACTTCGTCCATCTATGTTTTTTTACGCATTTTGTAGGCAACAACAGCTATTTATCTTGCCGTTTTCGCTTCTTGGATGCATTGGGATATCAATGGCTGTTTGTTACCTGATTCCGTTATAATAGTGACTTAGTTGATCCCATGGACCTCGTCCGATGTGACTTTGTCTAAGACTAAGCCCCGCTGACGCCCATCTTATTGTATCGTAAGGAAATATGATCTGTGGATGATAATCAACAACATGTGGAATCGCCTTGTAAACTATGCCATAGGAGATGTCAATGCCTAGATCCGACATTCCTCATTTGCTAAAAGCGATTAAGGACTTGTCATTGCCATTTATATCACTGTCTGTAGCCCTTTACATTTATAGCAATCGTGATAAAGCCATCCCGGGAGGTACGATGCACTCGCGAGATATAGTATTGCAATTATGGCAGTGCAACGTTTTGAAACAGTTGATCATTACAAAACTGTGGAAAATTAAATCACAGGTCGTCAATTAGTCTATTGACGTTTTGCAATCATACTTTAATCATTACCAAGAAAGTGAATAAGGGTGCAAAGTGATTGCGCTAATACTTCAAATTACTAAGCCATAAATGACCGCCCGTTAACCTGGCGCATTGTCAGCGTTAATCATATTTCTCGATTCGTCTACAGCTGGACATAACAACTTTAAAGAATGCAGCTGATCATCCCCTAAACTGGCCAATTGTCAAAGATAGCTGAAACTTGTCATGAAGCCATCATAATGCATCTTTAATCGGTTACACAACCTCGTTCAAATCTATCAGACCCAACAGTGTATAAAACACAAACAGCCCCTCGTTCTAATCTATAAGGCGCAACCCAAACCTTTTATTCTAATGTTTCGAGCTAGATGAGCACCGGTGGATATGATGCCACACAAACTCATTCGGCAGATGCAGGTTGAGAAATGCCCCCTTATCAGCACCGTGTGCACTTTGGTCATTTGTATTCAGGAATTGATCCGTATTTACCACATATTACTGTGGCAGCATCGTCCTCGTAATACTCTAATGATTATAAGTATCTAACTGTAGAGGTCTCCCGATATTCTCATACTTAATATTATGGACAAAGCTCTCAATTGGCACAGTCACACTTTCCTTAATACGTCTTTAACACAGACAATAAACCTAGACTTGTGTGTCATGCTGCTCCAAAAATGTTTCGTGAATCACATCAACCCTGTACATAAACATAACCCAGCCAATCTAATTTCATTCAAGCATGCCTTTAATTTATATTAGATGTGTTGTTGGTCTGTTCAAATCGACACCATCAATAACACGACTCCATGGTTGAGACATAAAACGTGCTGCAAAACGTGTCCAGATAAATATTTACTATGTATTGTGAGATGACGAAACAGTAGGCTATAATCGCAATAAATATTGCTGCATTCGTTGAATGTGTGACAGCAGTTCAGCGATGCCTCATGAATTTCTTATAATGGCTGTCAAAAACCCCACTCTGGGCTTTTATGGCAGCATCAAAAGCACAAGAAAAGTCATATAATATAAAGCGGGAACTTTACAATTATACTGTTGTAAATAATGCTACCGTTTGTTGATGAATGTTTTAATACGCTGTATTGTGAACTGTTGACACTCCTCATAGCAATGACGACAATGCTCTGGACGTCGTTACTTTTGAAGGAAACTTATGTGACACTTAATTGCCTATGGATTCGAGCATTTGTTGCAAATTGCTGAGCAAAACACCACACTGTTGCACGAAGCATTAGCACATTCTATAGTTCATTAGGTTTGAAAATTATTTGCTATAAATATTAAGCCTAATTATGTCTATGTCTTAAAACCATTGCTTATCAACTTCCATTAAATATTCCGAGCAATCATCCATCGTGGACTCTCATTTGCACTAATATGACTCGAATAACGGGTTATAGTTGCTGTAACATGATTTCGAACGGCACATTATACCATTGCACTGGGACAAATATGTTATCCACAGAGTCGCCCATATCGTTGGATTTCCATAGCAAAAGTATTAGTGTTGAACGACAAATTTATGAATAATATTTAGATTACCATAAATTTGTCCTTTGGATCTGCAATATATCAAACGACACTGAGTCGTTGCCGATGCTTATTTGGTAATCTGTTGAGTTTATTCAGCCTGACCTTCAGGCACGCAATATCTGTTCTTTATGTAGAGACTGGGTTAGGTAGCAAAACCGTTGGTGTTGAATGCTATATATCCCCGTAAAGTTGCTTGTCAACATTGAATGTACGTGCCATGAAGTACAATATATTAATGTCACCACATAACCCACAGTCCGTTGATGGTTATTTGCACTTGCTAGATATTCACCACTAAAAAGCAAAAATATATATGTAACTGTGCCTGAACCAAAACAGTCCTTTACAACATGCATCTCTGTCGATTGAGTTATGTATCTGATGCAGGTTCACAGACGCATATGTATCTGAAGAACGCATTCCTCGAGAGATGAAGGATTCATTAAATTGTCCACGTCTTAAAAGAATTATGGTACGGAAAATAATAATAACCCTTTGACAGTTAGAAGTTGTTAATTTTATCGCTCACTGTTTCATGGCAATATTTACATAGCATATATCAACATTCAACAAAATCCAAATGGGAAGCTAAATGAAATCTCACATCCTACTTCTATCAACTAAGTTGCAACTTATCATATATAACATATCTAGCTATTCATTCTGCACACATTTCCTCCACTTCTTTTTGATGAGGATGTAGTCATGTCAACTGTCGAGGAAGGTCAACTGTTTGCCAGGTCGCTTCTGAGAGACGATTGCTCGCGTTGTTATGGAAAGAGAATTGCGCCTTCGTGGGTCTTACTGGAGCATCGAAGTCGCTGATAATTGCCACAAAAATGCATGTAGGCATGTTATTTCCAGCTTCCCTGAGCTGTTGGTAGAATTCCTCTATTTTATCAAGTGTGCTCATGCAGATTATGAGAAAAGTATATAACAATAATGCTTGCAGGTTCCCGTTGGATTCAGCGACGCGTGTGTCTTTGCTGACAGATGGAGCTCTCTTGATAGCCTTCCTTGCTCTTTAGCTCATCAATAACCTTACCCAACTTTGTAGAGCTTGTGACATGCTCCCTCCACGCGGATGATGTGATGAGGTGATGGTCTTCTGTATCGCTGTATATGTATGCCTGTGTTACTTTATTCTAAGGATGTCCTGGGCATGCAACTTAGCACTGTAGTAGCAGTGTTATCTCTTACTTGAAAGTGTTTGCATTGTAGGTAGCCACAATGAATGGTCTCTTGCAACGCAATAGGGATTAGTTGTTCCCGATGCCCTTAAAGTTAGCCAATCCTGTGGGGGTATGGCTCGATTTATAGAGACGATTTGGTGAAAATAATAACGGCAAGTAAAGAACACCCTTTAATGCACACCCCGTTGTTCTCAGACAGTTGTTTTGATATAGCGTTAGAGATAGCACAACAAAGTACAATTCAACTGTTTCCTTGTGTAAATAGACTAGACATGTATATATGTATGTAACGATCCAAATAAAAAATAAGTCTTCAGAGGACAGTCAGAGCGCAAAACTGCGAGGCAACGACACAATAGACGCTTCAATATGGGCTGATTGTAAAATCCCTTACAATGTATGACACTAAAATTAACGTATTGATTATCTTATTCCTTTTGATTGGGTTAAACCCAGGTGGTTTTATTTCTTTATCGGCGCATTAATTGATTTAGGGATTAATGATGTGCGGTAAAACCTATTTAGGTTAACCTCAATTACTTTATAAAAGAACCCCTGTAACTATATCAATGTATACTATGAGAGTATTATTTTGAATACTCTTAAACCCCCACCAACGTAGGAATAGTATAATATTGTGAGCTTATGCGTTGATCAAATATGTTTTATCACAAAACTTTAGTCCTACACATAGCAATGGGAATTATATCTTCCAACGTTGACTTCCGCATACAATTGTGTAATAGACAAAAGTATTACAGCACTACAGTCTTCTTGTCGGAATGACAAATGGCTAGCGTTATACATTAACAGGATAGTGATTTCCAATAGTTGAGTTACAATCTCACTCGTTCGCACAGCCATGGACAAAATGGCCATCTCTAGCCTTATCTCTGTAAATATTTTAACATGATATCGTCCTATGCTGCTTCGGTTCGCTACACGAACTTATGACAGGTAATCACAAGATAATAAGATGGATGCTACGGTTATGTCACCGAGAATAACATATGCCGCTTGTGTTGCCAGACCCACAAGACAACCAAAGCTATTATTGTTCAACACATGGGACACATACTGTAATATGATAGGCCCTCATAGTAGCTATAAGTATGGGTGTGATTCAATGTGTAATTTGCTTACAGTAATGCAATTACACAAACTGATGCTATACATATTTGCTCATGTACCTTTATTCATCCGTGTCCTATTGTTGGTTGGCCATCTTGCCGTTCTGCCTTCATGCGCGTATAAGAAAAACCGGAGAAGTGGTGTCAAACATTCATAAGGGCCGTAACGCATGATGAAGGCATGAATCGTGCCTGATGTGCATGTTCTCGCAGCTGGACGATTACCTGAATCATGTGGATTGTTAATGCACTACCTATTATAGTTCATTAATTTTAAAATATAGTGTATATGTGTACAAGCATTGTGAAACGGACTAGATAGCGCGTTTAAAAAACGTGCAATGTCATTTTATATCGATAAGGCTCGTTACTTGTCAGGATATACAATATTTTCACCAGGTAAATTATTACATCCTCTGGTCAACATTCAGGGTAATTACAACAAACAAAAATAGGGAAAATCACGACAAATAAGGCGAATGACGAATTGCAATTGTAATTGCCTATATCAAGATTATGAATAAGAGTGTTAGGAGTTAACCTTGACGCATTGCTGGAGGGTCTTGATTAATAATGCTTATGGGCTTTATCGTCGACTGTTGGCCATAGTATCATCTGACGATGCTAACTAACCGCCGACTCTAAGGCATAGTGAGATCACTCGAGGTGATGATTAAACCTCATGGGCACCTACGCTGTTTATATTATTGAAGTTCGACGAAGCCAAACTCTTGTATCGAAAAATCAGAATGCATTATTAAGATGCACCAGCGACAGTAGTTGTAATCAACCACTCATAGCTCAACTTTGTCGCCTAATTTGAGTAGACACAACGCAACTCTGTTATCCTGCTTCATCAGACCCTACCAATGATAGATTAAATCGCAGTTCAGTTTGAAACTGGAACTCCAATCGCGCGATGACTCTCTTGGGTGATACGTAAAACACCACTCTTCCTTCACTACGCGTTCTGTAGTGATGGCCACGAGATGGTGTGTTCTGCGCCGCCCTGTTTCACAGACTCTCAAGTATTCGGCATCCTAGAATCATTGGCCTAGCTCTAGTCTGGTGGTTTGGAGGGAAGCGAGGCAATACTTTTTTGTCGCTTTCTAATCGTGGTTAAGAGTAAAGTGAGGCTGACAAGCACAACATTAGCTGTGTGCTGAGGCCGCGAAGATGACACTAGTTTGCCATGGTTGTTACGGGGATGACAGAATGTTCTGTGGCCTTCTAGCTGGCGCGGTTTCATACTATTTCTGTTGGAATCAAGCAACATGATTTGAGGTGTTGAACGTATACTCAATGTTCTGATGGCCGCCCGTAAAAGACCGACTCTCTGTGATCTGGGCAGTACTGCGCATGATGAAAATCTACCCATAGTTTCATTATCGCTATTACTGTGTGCATGTGCGAGTGCTTGATACCTCATGCAGGGAATTATCGCCATGTCGTCGTTTTATAAGGTTGTTGCGAGAGATCGCGTTGTTTTTTGAAGCTACTACTGGCTGCTACGTTGTGCTGCGTTAAGAAGCAGCTATCCGCCATATATTGACACTAAAATACTGAATTCCTTGACATTCAACGGTGTGATATACTGGTTATATCTTACACCTAGCGTTATGACCTCTTCTCGGAAAGCAGATAACAAATATCTACGACGTCAGAGTTCAATGTCTGGCATCTATCAATGTCATCTATTCAGGCCACGCCCTAACACGCTGTCAATGAATTCGCCGGGCACTGATAATTGATTATTGTGGCAATAAATGCTAACTAGCTGCTGACACATACCGCCTAGAAGTGATTCTTTAACAGATCCAATATGCGTCGTGGGGTTCATAATCCATGTTAATGACGTCAGTTTGTCTGCCAAAAGTATACCGTAACAACATGACAGTTTATACTGTATCGATCACCGGATATATAACATTCAATGGGAGTAACTTGATCAGTTAACGCCGTAGGTGATTTGGGTTTGTGTTTAGGTGCACTTTTTTCCGCTGGTCAAGATACATCCCAGCCCAATGCACCAAATCATCTCCCTCATAGTCGGTCATAACGTTAGCCAACACTAATAACAAAACTCTTTACTTAGACCCTTATTGCTGTAGACGGTATCCGGAGACGTTCTGAAGCTTACAATCCGTAGCCAGGATTAATCAAATATAAACGCTAGACTTAGTTGTCCCCTGTACCCGTACAAGCTGCCAAATGATTATATGGCATTGCCATTTTCACGAATGCCTACGTGATATCTCGCGAAACTATGTTAGGATCCGATATTATTCCGTTATTGTAAGAACTTATGTGGTTTTTCTTTATTTAGCACCGAACAGACCTCGATTTCAACCACATTATTAAATCAAAACGACAATCACGCCCATTCCCTTGGATCTGAAGTGGCGCCTTTCTAATACCGAAGAGTAGGGCGAGCTGAAGTTGTCAATCATTATTGTTCGTGTGGGAGTGAAGTAACATGTACCGCATTATCTACTTTCTACCGTAGAGGCCATCATTTCGTGTTTACACACCATCATAGGCAGAAATAAATCGCAAAACAATCTTCACGGAGCTATACAGACTCTCATTCTTGATTACAAGATTTGACCGGATATCTTTTAGACATCGTACCTCTCGTCTTTTGCACATATTTGTCTGATCTGTCCATCGTTTCCCTTAGATATATTTACTGGCCAATACCTGTAAGCATGGGCGCATACATTAATAAGCAATTCACAACATGCTTGATTTCAAACTTCTATGGATAAGAGGCTGAATGAAAAATTAAAGTCAGCAATCAACTGTACTTTCAAAAAACAATTTTAGTGTAGCCGTTATTGCTAAGATCCTGAGGTCATACATATCTTTTACAAGCTGCAGGCTTAATATGATAGAGATTGGATTTCAACAAGGCAATGATATGCTAAAGAAATCTTCATCGAAGGAGTAGAAGCCTTGATGGGTATTTGACACTGAACGCATTTGCCTTTTATCTTTCATATACATTCTGATGGTTCTTCCATTCCATATTCAGCATGCAAAGCTTTTACTGGGTAATTATATTCGTTGGGCTATGAACAGCACCCGCGCACGCCTGAACCAAAATGAAAAACTTTTCTTAGGCTTTTGGTTGAAGCATGTGTCACCCCCCTCCCCCCACTACCCCTCAACATCCAATGCTCCATGCCCTTGAACTTTCTGTAGGTTCAGACCGTTCAATCCGTCAACTATAGGGTACTCCATCGCACAATCAGAGAGAATTAGCGCCTAGACTTTCGGCGGCTATCTATCTGAGCCATGTCAATTAATATTGTGTACACCAACATTTCATCTTTGCCCTGGCATGTAAAATGACTCGCGTGTCATCATTCATAAAAGATGACCAGAGTTCTAATCGACCAACTTTTGTGATAGCAAATACATCATTTGCTATTCTTAATGTGTAGGTTAACGTGCATTTTACTCTCAGCCGCCAAGTATTACTTACCCATTCAATCAGACGGATACAATCTTAAGCAAGAAACTGACTAACCTGAGCCTGCAGCAGTGTTTTTGCTAGATGATCAACATTTACCCTCATACCTAGAACAGTGTAAGCTGCCCCATCGTGACTCTTGTGGTTCGCCTTCATGTAGTGACATTGCTTCCGTTTGATCTGCGACGTGTTGATTCTTGGCGTGTCATATATTGGTCATATGAATTGCTAAAACTATGATTTGATTTTCGGTCGCAGGTCAGCCAGGGATAAAGAATACATACACAAAAGATATACAAAAGAAAACTGTCACAGTGACAACATATTTTTTGCAAAGTTACATCCACGTAATACTAATGAGTAATTTAATTCTGAGACTTAGCCTTGATAAACTCCAATGAGGAGCCGATGCTCATATGCGACATTCTTCTTCTGACAATACGCGGTTAGGAATGGCCAGTTACATTGACGGTGTGTCTAATTCAAAGCCGGTAATGCACACATGGTTAACAGCTGTAATGTGGTGTTCCCACGTTGCAGATTATCGATTTGGCAGCATTAACGCGTTACAGTTGCAGTTTGGCAATAACAATGGCATAAAGCCTATTACAATTAACATTTTGTTTAGGGTTATTGCAAAGAAGGAGCTGTCAGTGATATACGACCGTTTTAAGGTTTATAAGGTATATTGGGGCATTGTACGAAGAGGGCATTGCTATGACTAAGCTTACCGTCTACTGGGGACTGTAAAACCTCCTTCATTACCCTAGAAAATGATAGATAAACTTCACCACATCCTTTACGATAAATGAGGTTGCAAAAGCCCGACAAAAGCGCCACCAACTATGCAAATTGCACTGTTGCATAATGAAATGATATTTTGACACAGAAGATGAGCTGTGGAAAATGAATGCTGCCGATATATGCCACCTTCCGGATACATCTAATTCGGTCGAATCATCGGTCAACATTTCAGACCATATATGCATATTTCGTTTGGGTAATTTGCGGTCAACATTAAGCTGGCTACGACTATAAATGACATAAATTGTGGTGATCCATTCAAAGGAACACAATCAATCACACAACGTCGCCGAAAGTTGGGCACTGGACAATGATAACGGGGAACAGTAGCCTATGACCTAAATTGCACTGAAAATGGGTCAGATAAATTGTGTGACAATATAGTTAAACTGACAAGCAGCAACAACATAAGACAGCTTGAAAGCTTCACACTAGCATTGAGATAAGTAACAGAATTGTACGAGCTGTCACGTACAATAATTATGCTATTCATGGAGGCATTGTGACAAGGATCACTACTTACCTAGTCCTTTCCAGTCAGTGGATGTTGTCAGGGAATAAAAACATGATATGACAGTAAGAATATATATACCCCAATAGCAGCGATAATCAGACCTAACTTGAAAACTCATAGTGCACCCAAAAGACGTTATGTGAAACGACTACTGGTGCTATTGTAATGATCCTAGTTGATTACACACGACCGATTATGCTGTGACTAGACTACTATCTTTGCGCATTCATATAAATAGCGATGGCAAGAGTAACAAATACCAGCAGCTTCAAAACTGTCGTCGGAATTTGTATAATTGAAATAAATAATTGAATAAAATATATCGCCAAACTACAAAAGAAAGATGCTCAGTATCGGTGCTATGTATCCAGAGATATTTCGCCCTTGGAGCTTAACACCAGGGAACTAACGACGATGCTTACCAGGTACACATTTGCTTGAGAACTACAGGTACATTCATTCGAGAACAACAAGTATATTCATTCACATTTATTATATATATAGACGTAACACAAATCGCAAATCATATTCTCGCCATCGATGGCGTTGAAGGTAAATTATTGGGCAAGATTTGATCTGGAAGTAATGTTGGCAAATTTTATGCCCTCTGCTTGCTTCTTGGTGTTATGGAAGACTTTGCTTGAAATAAAGTCGTTTTTATATGTTGCAGGAGTATGCTCTAACACCTGCGTTATTGGTTAAATATGTTGGTATTGAAGACAACTTGTCAAGTGTCATACAGATCGGAAAATGTAGAATGCCTATAAAGAGGCAAATTTATCTATTTGACTCCGACCCAGCTCCTCGAGGAACCAGTCATGTCTATGGTTGCAAATAACAAGTGTTTGAGGAGAAAAACTCGATGGGTCAATTCAGATCGAGATGAAATTGCAGGGCAAAATGTGAAATCGACCACGTGCAAGAGCTAGTGCAACCTTGTTTCATTCATCATGTGACAAAGTACCAAAAACAGAACGAGCTACCACCCTATATCAACGTCTAGACTTTGGCGTCGTTTCATGTTTTTGCTTTTGGTATCACTTCAAGTTCAGCCATCTCCGAGCGTGCAAACGGACTAAGTCGCAAAGACAGCTTCTTTGTGCAGACAGACATCTGCTGATGAAACAACCTTTACGGCGGCATAATGAAGAAAAACTAGGTCATAGCCTGTTCGTGTCTTATATAAGCGGTCAGGTAAAAATTCTGCAAATAGACGGTAATCTCTTTAGGCTTTTGGTGCATTACATTCGGGTTGTAAATGGTGATTTGATAAAATAGCCTAGCTCATCACTATCATATCGTTTAATTGCTTTATCGTTATATGGAGCCTGTATATAATTTATTACTTACTGCATTAAACATAGCAGTAATGCTGGAAGATATATCGGCAACGAGGAATGGGTACATTTGTACCACCGGGGTGATGTCAAATATAGCTCTCATTCTCACGATGTATGATGTTTATTTCCCCGTCAGACCCTTTTGACATAATGCCAGCCATTTTGTAGTGTAAGTAATTTGCTGGTATGATTAGATTGAATGCAACCACATAGCAATTAGCAATATATTATACGGGGTATCGTAAAGACAGGTGTGCGATACATCTATTATCAGAAATACTATTTCATGTTTTCGTTGCATCTTTCAGGCAGGAACATAACAATCTTGCATTTAATGTGACATTAATGTCATTCAGTGGTGACTATAGAGTCGTACTGGTATAATGCTGTTTTCTATCAGATTTACCAGTAAACTTTGTGATTTATCTGCGTCCTGTCTGCTAGTCTACAAACACGGACAGTATACCATGGAAGCCATTTGAATTAAAGAAGCCGTTTGAACTATTATCATAATGTTGTTTGCTAACAGCTATCCTGGTGAACTGCAGATAACATTCTGCATCTTGTCGACTGGTTTATAGCCAACCATATGAGCGTCTACTGTACATCATACCAATAATGTGAAATAAATGCGACGCGTGACAAAGTGAATGGGCTAGACAATTACATTAGGAATGGAAGTTATTAAGACAGCCGCCTTTCAGCTTTGAGGATCAAACTGAAGAGACAAAGATAGCACGCTGAATGAACTCTGCTCTTAACGTGAGGGAACAGTGAATTGACAGGCAATATACTCAATCTTTTTACCAGCTTAAAGTACATTTCAAATATTCTATTAGGATTGACATTTGACGAAACACTATTCAGCGACGTCAGTGAATGCTCTGTCCATATATAACATACTTGCCTAATTGGTACCTAATCAAATGTTTATAAGTTGGTTAAATATCGATGGGATTAGTGCATATCATGTGTTGAAGTCCTCTATGGGCGTTGCAATCATTCTGTATCATATTACTGAGCGCTAACTATGCAGTATCATTGACAATTGGTAGCACGAACCTTTATAGTCAATGCTGCTTAAGGAGCATTAACAGCATTACAAAGCTTATTCATTAGCTTAATGTGGATATGTTTGCACCAGCAGCATAATACCCCGCATGGTACAGTTTGACGTTTGTTGAGCACCAGGTACTGAAAGCTCTTCCCTATCTGGCCGACCACTGACACATTTATCAGTGTAAGCCGAGTGGTCGGTTATCTTGATCCACCTGATCAAGTCACTCAGTGTGAGGTCGGCTAACAAGTTTGAAATCCAACTATAATACGTCATGATCCTACAGCGACGCCATGCTGGTTAGCTTCAGATGATACACCGACCTAATGCTATAGTGAAGCCCATACGCTAGGTATGTAGCCAATAATTATGCAAATTACACCATTTTGATGAACCATGGTGGCTAGTTAAAGAAAATTAACCCGGGAGTAGAATTCCCCCAGCACAAGTAACTTTCCGGGTGCACCTAATATTAATATAATAATAATGCATAGTGGAGCCAAATTATACTCACATATGGCAGGGCAAGACATCAGGTGTGGGCCACAAGTTGATCTTTGCTGTGTAATGATAGAGGTATGCAAATTGACGCAACTCTAAATGAATTCGATATCCATTCGCATCAGTCTTTCTCGAATGCCTAATAGTTTGCTTGAGATGGTAGTTGGATATTTTGCTATTCCCTCAGATAATCAATGCGCTTGTATTTATGAAGGGTACTTAGAAGCACGTGCCCATATGCATTAATGATATTCGGAAGTTGCAGTATCATGAAAATATTTAGCCTTGTGGTGTTAACGTTTCATGCTACCCATTCATGGTTGCTGGGTTGGAGAGCACGGTTAGTTTAACAGCACTTGAGCAAGCAGGTCAACATCGTTGCCATCCTTACAAAATGCAACTTGATTAGCTATTTCTGCTATTGAAACATCAGGATTTATTTAAGCGCTTGCTAAATGCAGCCATGGTTTGCTCCAACATGTAAAAGACCGATTTATATGGCCAAAGGTAATTAAGGTATGTGTTTAGAACCTTGAACATGCTTTACGGAATATCATATTGCCTAAAAGGCTCCAGTGAAAACTTATATGGCTAAGATCGACTAAAGACGGTGTGTGTTCAAACATTGAGTTGATACGTATTCCACTTAATTAATTGTACACTTAATGGTGTTACTGAATAAACCTCTCAGACCATTGTAATGAATGTACTTTTGTAAGCAGAAATCGGACCTGACCACCCACAATTGAACTTTCAATGCGCTTCCAAAATTTACTATATTGTTGTTGAACAAGTCACGTAAGCCAGTCCTAATTGCGCATTGTCATTTGTGCAAATATGTCGTGGCTGATTGTCCTTAGCGTCAAAACGGTTACGGTTTCGTGCTGTTAGGTTTTATGATAGGTATTGACATAACTACACCAAATCCATGTGACAAGATGTTACTATGCCGTAAAAGTTCGCTTCAACAGCTCACAGCTACAAACTAACGAATGAGGTGCGACTGGCTGTGCGTAACGGATTTTCACCACAATAAGCCATAAACACAGATCTAATGTAGTGTATTTCTGTTCAGGACCGTTTAGAGAAGCCGCAAGCTATATGTATAGGACACGCATATTGACAAAACGTTAATAAAATCCTTGATGTCACGTTCTAATTGTACTTGATAATTTGTACCGTTTATTAATCCTTTAGCTTCGTTCGTCTGATTTAACATTTTGCCACAATTAAAGTAGGTGACAGACCATTGGAATATTTTAGAGTGTGAGCCATGCTATTCATTCTTGATTATTTCGTATTCCTTTGAAAATAATGCTGCTTGATAGAAAAAGGCTGGTTTTGGTAAAAAAAATTCGGTCTGACGTGTTCGGATCTTTTTTGAGTATGCGACCAAACGTTTACATTTGTGAGCGTTCCAATACAACTTGCAAAAACACGCGAGGCATGACAAAAAGGGCAAATTTTGCGGTTTGCCTACGGTTTTGCGATATAAACGTAACTTGTGTGCCACCATCCGGGTCCTAAATCCACCTTAAAGCCAACCCAGCTACTTGCACTTAATTCCGCAGACTCGAATCAGCCCACCCCACATTTTCTCCCGCAAGAGGCCGCTTCCTGTCCCTTACAGCATACCCCTTTCTCATAACTGATTCACCCAGTCCCGAGATTCTCGGGAGTCTCCTTACGCCAAAAACATAGTTCTAAAAATTACTACTCAATACACGTAAACATTCGAGTCAAATTCTGCACGTGGTTTTACACCGCAATCAGTTCGCTGCAAGGGTCGCGAAAGCAGTTTTCTTCATATGATTCTAACACCATATTTAACTGTTGCCAGTGTTGGGTTGAAGAAATTGGAGCAAAGAAATAAAAAGAAATCACGTGTACACAAGCGCGGTGGGCACGGAAGGGGGTGGGGTAAGATATTCGAAAATGGGTATCATCCAGTCCCTAGCATTTCCGAAGATGAATTAGGATCGTAAAGGGTGTTGATATTCATATTTCAAGAAGCGACCGGTTATGCCATTGGAAAATCGGGTGAATGCAATGGGTAATTTAAACGAGGTAATGCTCTCCCAATTTAATTCATCTGCAATTAAAAATAATAAGGCTCTAAAGTTATTGTTTTAATAAACGAAAGGGAAAATTATGGTGTGAATGCATTATCAAAGTTCACTGTTGTGCAACACACTGCCATCTTTGTTTTAAAGTTCTGGGAAATTGACACATGGAAAAATCTAACAATCATGGAAAAAATATATTTTATAGTTGGTGGTCATATAATAAAATCAAGTTGGCTGAAATTGTATGAGTTATGAGAGTTAAAACAAAAACCTTGCAAATAGTTTGCTGTGAAAGATAAAACATGATAAGAGTTGATAAATGGGCTTGTTTATTTAAGCCAGGTGCATGTAAGAAATGGAATAAACAAAAATACATTGCACACAGCAAAGGTGGGGGAGAAAACCACCACCACAACATGAAAAGGTTGTACATTTAAATAAACTACAACAAGACAGGAAAACAGTGGAGGGTGGGATAGGAAAATCAAAATTGTGTGTGCAAGGAACAGAGTCACAACAGGAAGTGATTACCATCCCTATCGGCTAAGCAATTAGTTAAAAGTCATGTGACCTCCACGCAGGGCGGTAAGCTGTTGGCCAATTGATCACATGAGCATCAAACAAGTATAGAGCGAGAGAAAGCAAAACATTAGACGTTAACAATTGCAATGTCCCCAACTATATTAAAAGACAGACATAAGAAACCTGCTTAGCAATATGAATGTAAACACATGAACACCTCCATAAAAACTATTTAATTATGAGCATATTGAATCTGCATTTCTTAACAACTTGATGACCAATCATGCACACATATGATATCATGCTATTCTAATTTACTAATATTAATATCTATGCTTTGTGTGTGTAATACATAGAACATGGAAATGGCATCTCTTTTCCACTGAAGTGTTTTGGTCAATCTATTGATACAATTCTCACATAATTAGTATTCACAGTCATGGGGCATTTCTATCAAAAATACATCCTTCAACAAATTCATGTAGGTTCTCTGCAGAGTCACATTATTCAGAAGCCGAAGGTGACAATGCTTCCTGTCCTCCCTGCACGAAAAGCATAGATGATAGAGTCTCAACCTGGACAAGGTTATCTTCATTGGAGTCTGAAATTCAGAAGCACGGACACAAACAAATGAATACTATTTTATAAAATAAAAACGAGTCATTTTTAAATTATGAATTGTGACTCAGTAAGGAAGAACAGCTCTGTTCAAGCAGTTTTCGTGACCAACACTTCCAACAACTAGGCTTTAATTTATGAGAGAGCATGCCAGAGACCCAGAACCAGACCAGTGGACCCCAAGTGACAGGACAGTAAACATGAATGACCATGTGAACCCTAGTGTGTATACAGCGTATGTAAATACCGTAGAAATCACTGAAAAAATGCATCACTACCATTTCTCCCTCCCTACCCCCTCGGACCCCGCGTCAACCACACTGGCATATGCATGCTCCGATGCGGTGTACTTCTATTTCATCGCTCATTCTTCCAAAATTAACTGAATCGACAATATGTCACAAAGCCTGCATAATCAACTCTAATTTATTGAATATATAAATACAATTACTGAACATTAGTGTGATGCATTATTTAAGGTTGACAATTGCTTACCAACGACAGGCTTGATATTTTCCCGATCAGAAACACCGCAAACATTGACAGACGCTGCCATCTTGCCTTGCTGGAACTACTTTCGGCTCAATCCCATGATTCTTAGAACGAGTTATGCGAAAGGTCAGTGCGAGAGAGCGCGCCACATTTCGGGCGAAAATGGCCCACCCCAATGCACCAAATCATGTTTCTCGGTATCGGGTCAATTCGCCCCCCAGACGGTTTCGCCCCTAGGTCGATTCGCCCTCTCCGGGACGATACGCCCCGGGGTCATGTATGGTTTATGATTGTTGAATAAAAGCCCGAGTTGTATTGATATATATGCATGCATGTGTGCGCTTTTAGTTCATATTCCTCTATTTACGTCGTATTCTTGTTTTATTTCACTGGTTTGTTGTGATGAATGTTTTATGAATGTTGAATAAAGAGCCCGAGATGTATTGAGTTATATGTATTTTTGTGTGCGCTTTAAGTTCGTATTACTCTATATACTTTGTAATCTTGTTTTAATTTACCTGTTTTTATAAAGTGATCAATTATAACATTATATTCTGCTGCCATTAATCAAATGTACAACACATTATTCTGGTGCGCGGTGTCTGTATCTGTACGCATTTTGTTCAAAAGGCATATTGTCCCGCGATGACTGCCCCGCCAAATGCCCTGGCCGCCGAGTCCAAACACCCTAACAGCACTCTATCTGGGGGCGATGGTGCGATGTATCAACAGATATAAAATCATTAATACTGTTCTGCTAATAGCTGAAATATGTAGCATTCAGTATATTCATTTCTATAAAACGAGGGCGACATGACCCGGGGATGAGCCGTCCCAGAGGCGAACTGACCTGCAACCATCTTCCTCAAATCCAGTCATCGCCATCGCCATACAATGACCAAGCATTGTGTAAGGAGACGTTGATTGGATCATGTTTTCTGTAAACGCTGATGCCGGACCGAAATTCGACACCACAGATACAAGTGAGCAAAAGGCGCACAATGGGCATTCAATAGATACCTGATTATTCGCCGTCGTGGTTGTTTATTCAATTTGATTTGGTGGCAAATAGTAACTTTGTTTTCAACTTCTTTAAATCAGGAACGCCGCAGGTTTGCTATTGGCAAAATTGGTCTAGATTTCAACCAAGTCGCAACACATATTCCGCCTATTCTCAGATGCCTTTTATATAGTGATGGATGTGATGGTAATCTAATACGGGCGAGTAGGACGGGTTCAACTGTCCCGGTGTTGGGGTGTTACATCACGTATTGCAATATCTTATCCCGACGGTCGGCGGCAACAATTCTGTATTCATTTATTGTCTACAAAGCAGCGGCTGCTGAAATGGTCCTCGCCACAACGCCTAAGCCGATTTCATGAGTAATTTATTTGGCTGGATATTATTTTGACATCGTCGCTTCTCTCTTTTGCATATATCTGTCATATCTGTCAATTGACGATGTCTCAAATATATTTGCTAACCTATATCGGCAAGCAGTACCGCACGCTTTGATATAAGCGAACCGCAGCACGCTTAACTGGATTCATCTACATATTAGAGTCTGAATGGATAATAGAAAGTCAGCAATCCGTTGGTATTTTATTCCGTTTTTTGTCCAAATGTGGTAAAATAATAGACGGTATAAGACCGTTTTGACGATGTATTTGAGCATCTCAATATGAAGTCATTCATATTTCATCTCACCACATATACCATCCATCTCTGACAGTCAAATCACCTCAATTACTCACCACCCTACAGTATGACGAATTAGATGACATCAAGTAATAGAGGATAACACGATATCCCTTGCTATAGTGCAATGTGCAAATGATAAACTTGCACACCATTGAATACTCAAATTGCTATATGGTAATTGTGTCGTGCAATATATGAGGAACCATTGAAGATAAATACTGCCTGGATAAGCCACATCCCCTGTGCATCTTATG
>CM067342.1:54638322-54643322 GCA_034190875.2 Urechis unicinctus
AGTCACGGTCTCTGGTGTAAAAGAGCACAGCCCAGCGGGTCTGCGCACGTAGATCCTTCAGCACAGAGTTGTAAGTTTGGGTGATGACCCGGACACTTTCCTGCGCATGCCGTCCGTTTAAAGTTAGTGTTAATAATGTCATTCTTCTTGGTAAGGGCATTCAAGTAGGTCGGACATGAAGATGATTTATCCGAATCCAGTCCACAGACAATAGCCGAGCTTGGAGCATGTGGAAATGTAAATAAGTCCGAGCGGCTACTAGACTGCGTAGACGAACCTGCCGTCCTTAATGTTAAGCATTGCATCCATTACAATATACGTATGTTCGTTCGTGCACCAGCCGCCTCTGCTGTTTTTGTGATCTGAATAGTGACACCCCCAGACACATTCTCTACGCGCCTGCCTCTACCATGGAGCTGGTCGTCGTCACGCATCATCAGGTCGAGCCGTAGGGCGTACTTGTTGGTTAGGTACTCTTCTAGGGACACGTGACTCGTATATCAGTCACATTTCCGTCATCTGATGTATCAATGCCCTGATTAACGTTGATACACATTGCTGTCATTGATGGACATGACCATGTTGCCTGAAATCTTGATTGTCGTTTTCTTCACCACGGCTCGCCCCATGTTTTGTATAACGCTACGGTTGGTGTCTGTCGAGGAAAGTGTGATTGTCAAGGAGGGGGCTGTTGGAGGGGAGTGAGGTAGGGGAATGAAAGGATGAGTAGACTAACGATGAGAAAACATATACCTCGAGTGGGACTATGGGATATATCTGAAATGTCTGCTGGGTTAACAGAATATCATTACGGAAACAAAGAAGAAACGAATGTCTTAGTTAGGAGGTTTGAGAAGCCAGTGTCCAAGCGTAGGCTTTAGGCCGATCTGGAGTTCGTCCTAACAGGGTGATTTTGGGGTTAAATTGGGCCGCGAGTCGATGCTTCGGACATAGCAGAAGATGGAGATGGAGAGAAAAGAGAAATGATCGACTTCGAAGCCATGTCAGAGCAAGGTGGTGAGACAGAAACAAGCTTCATAGAGGACGTTCATAAAGCGATAGAAGACATGAGTCCGGGAACACAGCCAGAAATTGCTCTGTTGCCATTTCGGGATCTTATAGGGCTTGACAAGGTTATACAGACCCAGAGGGGTGAACTGGTCAACAACCTGGCGCAGCTTATCGAAGTAGATTGGCATATCTCCAGTCGAGAGCGTAATCTTACAGAGCTGCCAGAAGAGGCTGAAGAGGAAAAGAAACTGGCAACCGTTGGGGATCAGACCCGACCCGCCTTTCAGCCACGTAGCCGCAATTAGCTACACTACTGGCGTAGTCTGGTATTGAGCAGTAACTGTATGACCTGGGGTCAAAATTTCCATTCCAAAAGTTGCCTAAATCAGCTTCATGTTATCAGCAATGACAGGCGACCCCTCAAACGTTTTGGTATGATGAAAGATTTGAGGCTGCCTCTGGGCCCATGCCCGTACCGCAATCACATTGACACTCCTTGATGACGCCATCGATGTCAAGAACCACATCAACCTCATACCCCACTGACTTCATCATCCATGCACGGCACCCACCTCTGATGAAGTCATGGTCAGAGTCCAGGTCAGAGGTGGCTCGCAGGGTCAGCGTCCTTTTGCATCTTTCAGGTAAGTTCTTTATTGATAATACATAAACACAATAAACTGAGACCACACAGGCACATTCAATTTGCCTTACGTTTGCAGAGGTAATGTGATAAAAGTCTCAATGATATTCATTCATGATTGATAATTTATAGTAATATATATACATTGGTGTTAACAAGTAAGCCTGGGATGAAACAATCTGTATATTACCGGTGTGTTGATGTTGTATTCGTGGCAAACATCGTCTACTCCATTGAAGTTGTTTTTGCGGTCATAAGCTTCAAGCCTGCAGAAAAGATGGCAACACCTTCAATAAACCACAACCGCATCGACTGAGTTGGACCGATGGCGTTTACAAACAGTTTTCTAATTATCTCTATGTGATCAAACGGGAGACGAAATATATAAAAAACAATTAACAAGAAAAGGGACGGGATGATTACACGGAAGAAAAATGGTCAGATTAATAGTCATCCCAACTTAAACACAAAATTTACGGATTCTGACCGAACAAACGATTACTACTCACCTTTCAATAAGTTAAATGTTTTCGTCTGCTAAGCTTTGTTTTCCGCTTCTTGAGCTCTACTTTCAATTGCTGCAAGTCAGACGGCCGTGATTGATTATTTTCTCCCAGTGTTTCAACCATATAACTCAGACGTTTTCGGTCAAAAATAAGTACCTCATCGGCCACCTAAAATAGCTCTCTCCATTCTAGTAATTAATACTCATGTTCACGGCAAAGATTTTTCCACTGGCCCCGATTATTATTTCTGAAAACTGTGTTAGGGATCATACAGTATTTGTCGAGTTGGCCGCATGAAGCGTTGATACTATGGAATGGTCAGGATATAAGAAAGAAAACCTACTTTGGTTTGAAGCTACATGATTTGCTGCGACCAACGGGTGCTAAATTATACACCTAAAATAGCTCTCTCCATTCTAGTGTGATTTGTACAGAATGAACCATGAGGTATATCACAAATGTGACTATGCTTCATGCATCAGTGCCAGATATCTTTTACATGACATTTAGCTTGGAACATGCGCTGCATATTACCTAGTCATTTCTTATAGACCAACAGGACTACGTAGACAAACCGTATTAGTTCACAAGGAGAACAGAGGGTACACTCATTTACCGTTTTATATATAGCAGTGTTACAGTTAGTGCTTTATCAGGTACTGTGGAGGTGCATTGTACAACGATCGAGTCGTTAGGTACAAGTCAGATGCCCGATGACGTTGCAACACCACGTTACCTTCTTCGACTGCTTTGTTTAAGCTCGAGCTGAAATAGTGATGTACACATAAAGGTCTACAGGGATATATATTGAATGATTTATGGACCTAATTTACTAGCTTTTACTTTGTTATTGCTGCCCCGTTTATTAATGTTAGGCTATGTCATCACATTCAAATGAATTACGGTTTTACACCGCGATGGCACGAGTAGGCATTGGGAGGCACAAGCGCCAAATGTGTGCCACTTATTATCACAGACGCCCTCAGAACTCACCACAGCAAAGGTGTTACTACTACCTATCAGTGCCGAAAATGCTTTCAATTACGCTCACACAGAGCAAGAGATCAGTAATAAAAGATAGTAACAAACCTAATTTGTAACCAGACACTGTCTGTTATATCTGCAATTTCCTCAACTTAAGCCAACAAGTGCAAGCCATCACGTATAAGCAAACGGGACAAATAATGACGCCAGCATAGCGAATGTTTGGTGTGCCTTCTCGAATGATGAGACGATAAAAACTACTCAGATTAACAAGTCGTTGTTCTGGCAAGTTTTAGGGCAACAATTGCTGCCAATGCGATGTATGTATGCAATGATAATTCTGTTGATATTGATAAGGAGGTCTTAATGCGGCCTCGATACTCACGAAACACATAACAATTACTTTTTCAACCGGACTGGCTCCACAGTTTGGTTAAAGGCTGAAAATCACCCACCTACATCCTGTCTATAGATTAGGGATTAACTTATTGTGTTCCCTTAAAACTGCTTTATTGCTTCACTTGTTATATTATGGCATTGTGCGTATATATTTGTTAAGCAACTATCGTGAAGTCATAGCAATGAATCTTATTATTATCAAAACAGAAATGTTTTATGGTCATTTCTAATTTTATAGGTAGGGACCAGAACTAGCTTTCAATTGCGGAGCACTGGACGATGTTTCCCATCTGCTAAATCCTTCATCCCGTATTGTCGGATCTAGAACATGACAGATGGAGTAGGAGTTCTGCTGGTGCTTGTTGACATCACTGTTAGGAAACATATTACTCAGTTACTTCTAAGCCAATGAAATAAATGATATGCAATGATATGGCAATGTGTGTAATTTATGATAGATGGTTAGGCGAGTATTTCCTATTCGCTAACATGAGAAGAAACAGTATATGATCCAATGGTCCAGGCAAATATATAAAACATGCGTACTACTTCTTATAAGTTACAATTCAAAAAGAAACCAAGGATTTTGTAGATGACATGAAATGCAACGAATGCCCAAAAAACCGAAGGCTCCTGGAGAGAATGCACAGCATCGCTAGATGTGATAACCCTAACAATATGTCACCATACATAACCTGGTACCATATTACTTTGCTCACCTGATGTTTATATAAACTGTAATATCAGTGTACTGACCGAACAACACCCATTACTTGGAACACACAAACTTAATATTTCAGTTTGTATCGAAAAATCGAATATTCCTATATTCATCCTTGTCCTCTTATTTTCGGGTAATCTAGCCTTTTCGATTTGATGTATGACTTGAATTATCTGGGAGGGGTTGGTGTCGTTATTCCGTTAGTACCCCGACGCTAGTTGAATCTATGCATCTTGTCGGATGCGACTGTACTCGAAAATGGGCGATTACGTCGATCTTTTGGCTTTTTTATCCCTGATAATTTGTCAAATTCTGCTGAGTGTACATTATGGCATTGCGAAACAGATGAAAATAGGTGCGCGTGTGTGTATATGTGTACAAGCGTGTGTGTATGCGCGCGCGTGTGTGCTTATTGTCATGCCTGGTCAGTTATAAACGACCGTCAAAAGTTGATTATGACATCTCATGTGGCATTGCGTGTATGACTCGCGCTGTGGATTGTGGTGAAAGTTATTTTTAGTCTCTTAGAATATTTCATCTTGATTTCATTTGGTAGTATTTGTTGTAAAAGGATATTGACTTTTATAGCCATTGCTGACGACAATTGTCAGAACGTCCCCATAAGATATGCAAGGCCATACACCTAGAGAACTACGGGTAAGCAGGTATCTTGTAACTCGAGGCTATGCAGTGATGCCGCTCCTAGCAAAACACGTCGCCAAAGCGTTGCCGTTAC
>CM067342.1:54648322-54878322 GCA_034190875.2 Urechis unicinctus
GCCACTTAATTAATAGCGTTTATGCATTCCGATAATTACCTTACAGAGGCATCGACTTTGCAACAGTATACTCTAATGACGGAAAATACTCACCGACTTAGGCATTACGACTTAAGGTTTTATAGCGATTTTATCCTAGCATAAAGGAAAAAAATGTCGTACTTAGCTGTTGAATATGCAAACTACACCATCATGAAGGGCAATAATGATAAGTTATAGATGATTGACACTGGTATGGAATACTGTCAGCACAAGCCACTCCGCCGGTGCACCCACTGTTTACGTATTATAAATGCATATTGCGGCCAATATGCGTTTCTGCTTACGTAATGCTTCCTAAATAATATTGTCCAGCGACAAAAATAGAGTTAGGCGCAATCTGTGATATATATTCATTGTAAACGCTGATGTGGCATAATCCAAGCCCAAAATTCCGTGACCTATTCGCACCGTTCGCGATATTTGGCTACCTTTTTTCTGTAGGCTTTCAATCTAGTTCCTGTGGTTTATTACAAGTTGATATCGGATGCTCAAATATCATAAATTTGCTTTTTTATAACGCAAAATGGTATGCCAGAGATTGTAGTTGGAGTTGTTTGCTACTCCATCCAGTAATCAATGTTTTACAATGACAGCTCGTGCAACATTGCATGCATGGCTTAGATAAACATGTTGGTCCTGAAAGGGTAACATTTTGTCATTCTCTATTTCGGGCGAGGTGGTTTTGTAGCCATCGATCATACCACTTATCACCCTGTCTCTTATATTTATAAGCGGCCATTTTCGTAGTTGGCCAAATATCTGTATTCAGGTTTTGAAGGCAATACAAGGCTCATCAAACCATGTTTCATCAATTAAGCTCTAGCTTTAGAAAGTCAAGGTTTGCTGTCGCATGATATAGGCTGTTTAATAATGCCGTGGGTGATTTGGGTATATGTTAAGGTGCACTTTATTCCGCTCGTCAAAATACAACTCAGCGCAATGCACCAAATCATTTCCCTTTTATTCGGTCATATATGTCTAGCCAAGAAAGATTACAAAATATTATGTCACATAAAGTTTTACCAATCTATAGACCAAAAAGGCACATTGCCGAACACAATACAGCCGGTAACATCCGGAGACGTTCTGAAGATTAAAATCCGTAGCCACGATTAATCAAATATAAACGCTACACTTACTTTTCCCCGAACAAGCTGCCAAATGAATAAATGGCATTGCCATTTTCACGAATGCCTACGTGATATCTCGCTAAACCATGTTACGATCCGATATTATTCCTTTATTGTAAGAACTTATGTGGCTTTTCTTTATTTAGCACCAAATGGTATGCCAGATTTCGACCACATTATTTGCTACTCAAAACGACAATCAATGTTTTACCATGACAGCTTTGGATCTTGAAGTGGTGCCTTTCTAATACCGATGAGTCCTGAAAGCTGAATTTTGTCATTCACTATTCGGGTCCGTGGGGGTTTGAAGCCATCATTTACCGTAGCGGCCACCATTTCGTGTTTCAACACATTCGTAGGCAGAAATGATTTGCCAAAAAATCTTCACAGAGCTAAGCAGACGCCCATTCCGGATAACGAGATTTTACTGGATGTTTCTTAGACATCGTACCTTGGGTTGTTGCACATAATTGTCAGATCTGTCCATCGTTTCCCTTAGATGTCTCAGATATATAAACTGACCAATATCTTAAAGCATGGGCCCACGCATTAATAAGCAATTCGCAACATGCTTGATTTCAAACTTCCACGGATAAGAGGCTGAATGGAAAATTAAAGTCAGCAATCAACTGTTTTTTTCAAAAACAGTTTAGGTGCAGTCTTTATCGCATGTTCCATAAATTTAAAAGCAAGGTGTGGAATAATAATTTAGCCTCGCAAATTAATTACAAAATATTAGAATTTAAACACTTCTCTCTAGTATCAAAAAAGCACATTCACCACCCCAATACAGCCGGTAACATCCTCATACTAAACGCGATTACATATATCTAGCCACGATTTCAATTCGTGGTTAGATCACTCTTACGTCCATATTGCCGTGCTAGTCATATATCCTACATCCCTCGTTTGGGCTCTTTATCTCCATGGCAAACATATGTGATTAACGATAAAAGAGGAGCCAGTATTCGTATTAATGTTTTCATTGAGTAAGAACTTATGTGGCTTTCTTCTTTATTTAGCACCGAATAGAACTTGATTTCGACCACATTATTATAAATCAAAACGACAATCACGCCCATTATATATCTGAATTGCCTTTCTAATAATATATATATAATATATATATATATATATATATATATCTATAGTATATATATATATATATATATATATATATATATCTATATATATATATCTCTAGCTTAAGTGTGTCAATCACTATTGTCCGTGGGGGAGTCACTCTTACGTCCATATTGCCGTGCTAGCTAAGCATCATTTACCGTATATTTAAATTTATAAATACATATATGGCCACCATTTCGTGTTTCAATGCATTTATATATCATAGGCAGAAATGATTTTCTATAAAAAATTCTATTCACAGAGCTAAGCAGACGCCCATTTCCGGATATACGAGATTTTACTATATATGATTATATCTATTAGACATCGTACCTTGGGTTGTTGCACATATATGTCATATTGTGCATCGTTTCCCTTATATATGTCTCAGATATATTAACTGACCATATCTATATAGCATGGGCCCATGCATTAATATATATAATATATATGCTATATTTCAATATGCACGGATATGAGGTACATATGTAAAATTAAATCAGCAATATATATTTATATCTATCTAAACATTTTCATTTAAGATCCTTCCACGCATAGTACCGTCGGTCCTCTGATATTTTTACCGCTGTTTAGTCATCGATAACTGTATGTACTGTAAAAACGAAGTTAAAAAAGACCGTCATGAGCGACTTTGTTATCCAGTTAGAAAATTGGCAGCAACAATGTATGTTAAGTTAAGGTTTAGTACATACTTGAGTTGTTGAAAACTTGTAACATACCTTGCAGCTATGCGGCATAGACAAAGGCCTATTCACGAGATGTATTTGATCGTATTACAGCGTGTGGAAGTGGAATGTGCGAGGAGAAGAAGGTTTGAGGTATATCGGTCAATAGACGGGCGTAAATGAAGAAACAAGGGTTAAGGAATGAACGTGCGTTATGTGTTTCACTTGCAGTATGTATGGAAAACTGCAATGATAGATAAGTAGCCTTACAGTGTGTGACAGCTGGCTGTGTTACCATCTTGTATACCTTACCTTATATCTAAAGCATTCACATTGTTATTGATATCAATAAACCAAACAAATCTCGCTACCATTCTTTCGTCGGCTATAACTGATTTCGGAAATGCAAATCTGTTACCGTTTAGTCAGGGTAACATTGAATATCAACATACACTTTCAGCTGGTACGCTGGCCCAGGCGTCAAGCGTTTATACGTAGCACTGTACAACGCACTGAAAATTGGTCAGATAAACTGGGTTACAATATAGTTAAACTGACAAGTAGCAACAACATAAGTCGGCTTGAAAGCTGGAGACACTAGCATTGAGATAAGCAACAGTATTGTACGAGCTGTCACGTACAATGATTTTGCTATTCCTGGAGGCATTGTGACAAGGATCGCTACTTACCTAGTCCTTTCCAGTCAGTGGATGTTGTCAGGGAATAGAAACATGATATGACAGTAAGAATATATATATATATACCCCAATAGCAGCGATAGTCAGACCTAACTTGAAAACTCATAGTGCATCCAAAAGACGTTATGTGAAACGACTACTGGTGTTATTGTAATGATCCTAGTTATTTACACACGACCGATTATGCTGTGACTAGACAACTATCTTTGCGCATTCATATATATAGCGATGGTAAGAGTAACACATACCGGCAGCTTCAAAACTGTCGTCGGAATATGTACAATTGAAATAAATATAACAGAAAGATGCTCAGTATCTTTGCTATGTATCCAGAGATTTTTCGCCCTTGGAACTAACGACGATGCTTACCAGGTACACAGTAGCTTGAGATTAACAGGTACATTCAATCGAGAACAACTAGTACATTCATTCACATTTATTATATATTACTCAAGACATAACACAAAATACAAATCGCAAAACATATTCTCGCCATCGATGGCGTTGAAGGTAAATGATTGGACGACATTTGATCTGGAAGTAATGTTGTCAAATTTCATACCCTCTGCTTGCTTCTTGATGTTATGGAAGATTGTGCTTCGGGTGATAAAGTCGTTTTTATATGTTGCAGGAGTATAGTGTACCACCTACGTTACCGGTTAAATATATTGGTATTGTAGACAACTTGTCGATTGTCATACAGTTCGGCAAATGTAAAATGTCTATAAAGAGGCTAATTTAGTTATTTGACACCGGCTTGCCTCCACCAGGAAACGGTAAGGTCCATGGTTGCAGAAATCATGACTAAAAAATTTTCTCTTGAAAACACTCATGTTTCAGAGCAAGTGCAACCTTGTCTCATTCATCATGTGACAAAGTACCAAAACCAGAGCGAGATACCACCTTATATCAACGTCTGGACTTTTCGTTTGGCGTCGTTTCATGTTTTTGCTAGATGAGGTATCACTTCAAGTTCAGCCATCTACGAGCGTGCAAACGGACTTAGACTAGGTCGCAATGACATCCTCTTTGAGCTAACAAACATCTGCCAAAGAAACGACATTAATCGGGCCATAATGAAGACAAACTAGGTCATAGCCTGTTCGCGTCTTATATAAGCGGCCAAGTAAAAGTTCTGCAAATATACCTCTTTAGGCTTTCGGTGCATTAAAATCGGGTTGTAAAAAGTGATTTGATAAAATAATCTAGCTCATCACTATCATATCGTTTAATTACTTTATCGTTATATGGAGCCTGTATATAATTTATTACTTACTGCATTAAACATAGCAGTACTGCTGAAAGATATATCGGCAACGAGGAATGGGTGGATTTGTACCATCGGGTGATGTCAAATATAGCTCTCATTCTCACGATGTATGATGTTTATTTCCCCGTTGGACCCTTTTGATATAATGCCGGGCCATCTTGTTGTGTAAGTAATTTACTGGTATGGGTATATTGCATGCAACCACATAGTAATTATCAATTATGCGGGGTATTGTAAAAGACAGGTGTGCGATACATCTATTATCGGAAATACTATTTCATGTTTTGGTTGTATCTTTCAGGCAGGAACATAACAATCTTGCATTTAATGTGACATTAATGTCATTCAGTGGTGACTATAGAGTTGTGCAATGGTATGATCACGCTAGTATAATGGTGTTTTCTTCTCATTTACCGGGGAGTTTTGTGATTTATCTGCGTCCTGTCTGCTAGTCTCTACAAACACGGACGGTATACCATGGAAGCCATTTGAGTTAAAGACGTCGTTTGAACTATTATTATAAAGCTGTTTGCTGAAAGCTATCATGGTGAACTACGGATACCATTCTGCATCTTGTCTTTGGCCAACCATAAGAGCGTCCACTGAACATCATACCAATAATGCGAATAAAATGCGACGCGCGACCAAGTGAATGGGGTGGACAATTGCAAAGATGGCACATTGATTGTACTCTGCTATTTACGTGCGGGAACAGTGAATTGTCAGAAAATATACCCAATCTTTATGCCAGCTTAAAGTATATTTCAAGTATTCTATGAGGATTGACATTTGACGAAACACTATTCACCGACATCAGTGAATGCCCTGTCCATATATTACATACTTGCCTAATTGGTAACTAATCAAAAGTTGTTTAAATATCGATGAGAATAGTGCATATCATGTGTCGAAGTCCTCTATGGGCGTTGCCATCATTCTATATCATATTGCTGAGCGTTACTTATGCAGTATCATTGAAAATTTGTAGCACGAACCTATATATGTTTGCTGCTTACGCTCCGATTCAAGCGTTCCAGGACAGGAAGTTCAGTTTTTCCACATCAATGCACCCTAATGCTGGCCATTTCTTTACGATAGACCTTCCTCGGCCAATGCTGGTTCGTCTGATCGTATCATATTCAACTCGCTACAGCATATTTTTCTAGTTGTACCAACCGGGTCTCGGAGCACTTGTCGTGCCTAAACTTACACACAAGTCGAGTGTATAAACAATAACTTTACAATAAACCGAACAAATAAGGGTGACACATTACAGCCATGTGGTGCATAGCTTGTCAAAGGATCGCAGCAAAAATATCCTGAAAATGACCCTCATTATTTGTTTTCAGGACATTCACTTGACTGAGAATCGCATGAAGAAATTGCACTATCGGAACAATGTGATAATCGACGCGATGTCGTTGAATATACCTCAAATAAGAAATAATAGCCTGACCTTTTCGCATCAAAGCAAAAACAATCGAAAATCTTAGATAGCCAGGACTGGACCATGATAATCGTTTTCGGACCAAGTCACTTCGCCCGTTTATTCTCAGTTTGTGCCATCGTTCAGTGCTCTTATGCAATTGGACCTATCACAGTGTACGATAGTTTACGAGATATTCTGTTGGAGATGGAAGGCAATAATATTACGGTCTGTGTCTGTCAGCTGATGTATTGGACGTGAGTTTGCAATTGTATGACATAAAGGTGGGTCAGCCTAGGTATAATGCAGCGCAGAGTAGGAACACAAATGCATGCATTAGACATTAACAGTGTTAGTCGATGAACACACGCGCCATTAATCAGCATATATGTCAATGAGTTTCAAAAATGATACTGACTTATTGCTGCACCCAGAAACGACGTCTTCGTGGTGTTTTACAACCGGTTATTGTTCTATAATACAAACCACGCCTGTTTGCGCGACACTTGGAGCTTACAACCGTGAGTAGCACACGCTGGCGAATCTCTCACAACAAGAGCTGTGCTATGCTTCACCAGTATTGATGCTCTGTTTTGTTATGCCTTATAGGCTACTGATATTGCGCGCTGGTTTGCTTTGTCGTCAGCTGGCACTGTCGTTTATCAGCACACCAAGCTAATGACACTGATATTAGACAAACGATAATCATTCTAGCACAAAACATAAGTGATCGTTATTGGACAGCTGTCTCTATATTTCTTAATACAGTTTATAGAGCGTTTTAGTCATTGAAATCTGTCAATAGATGCTCTTCGGGAACCATCTCTCTGAACCCTTGTCAATATCGATATACACTAGAGTAACTCTATCTACAATTTCAATCGCTCGCTTATGTTATACATACACAGATTTAAAGCGCAAGGTATTTGTGCAGCCTTTATTTCCAATTCTGGTTTACATTATGTGAAACAAATGTGATATCAGGTGAACGTTGCAATTGATATATAATGATTCATACTTTGCTTTCTGGATCGGCTGCAGAAACCATAAGAGCATCACCTTGTGCGGCATCGACGTTAAGGAAGCGTTAACCTAAGTAAAACCCATTGTTATATGTGACTTTATGTATCGTATAAATGACCTAATGCCATTTGAATAGCGCGATCGCATGTGGCACCAGTCCTTGGATGGTGCTAGTATCAGTTTAAAGCAATCTGCAGCGCTATAGAATTTACATAGCAGGCCTGTGCTGCCACAAGCCGGCTTTGACAATGAACTTGTGCATACACAAACGTTGGAGCCTTTCGTCATCACAAAAGTGCTTCTCATAGCCACACTTGATACCTACATATTGTGCTACAGTCGATTACGTAGTTCTATCCACATAATAAATCAACAATTGAGGCAAAATCTTCAATGAATGCCGCACTGGATAATGAAGCTTATCTGCTGTCTTGTCGCATTGAAACAGTTCCAGCCAGATTGTTAATATCGTTTCCGACAGAATGATATCAATTGCAAAACATTCATCAGGAAGGATTTAATTCGCAAAAGTACAGGACAATCAGTCAGAGATGGTTATTTTTTCGTGGATGAATTTCGATTTTAGCATATTCTGGATTTAGCGTAATCCCATACTTTCACATAATCGGTTTGTTGCAGATAATGAGACACGAAATAACATAAACAGGTTGCGGTCGTTATGCATAAAAGCATTGTCGGGTAACGGTAGTTAATGTGACACAAAATAGCCAGCAACAGGTTACAGTTGAGGTTGCTTCTAAAATACCGGTACAGGATCTGGTTCCAAGCAGCAATGAAATCACAAACATTAATCAAAGTGACTCATTAAAATCAAAGAATCCAGCGATGTTAAATGACAGGATGTTTTGGTGAGGCAAGACATTGCACATAACTATCACTTCATTAAGAAAGGAGCTAGAGATGGTAGCTGGATTGTTTGCTGTTCCCTCCCTTAGTCAATGATCAACGATGAAACCATGCATTGCGGAATGCTTGGTGGGAATAACAAGTTCATTATAGAAGTGAAAAGGGGCAATGGCATTATTTCTGTACCATTTAAGTTTTCTATTTCGGACAAAGAGGTTATTATAGCAATATATTTTGTCACTGTCGCTATGTCTCTTGTATGTATGAAGGGTACTTTATTCGGACTTAGAAGCACGTGCCAAAATGCATTTATGATATTCGAAAGTTGCAGTATCATGAAAATATTTAGCCTTGTGATGTTAATGTTTCATGCTAGGCTTTCAATCATTCATGGTTGCTGGGTTGGAGAGCATGGTTTGTTTAACACGAATTGAGTGAGCACGTCAACGTCATTGGCATCGTTACAAATGAGACACAAGGCCCTTGATGAGCGCTTGCTAAATGCAACCATGGTTTGCTCCAGCATGTAAAAGACCGATTAATATGGTCAAGGGTAATCAAGGTATGTGTTCAGAGCCATGAACATGCTTTACGGAATATTTAGATCGAGGTAATTGATCTCTTTGTGTAAAAGGCTCCAGTGAAATGCTTAAAGACGGTGTGTGTTAAAAAACTTTGAGTTGATACGTACTCCATTCACTAAATTGTACAATTAAAATGTTTCTAGAATTTGTCAATATTAAAAGCAAATATATTAATTAAGTAAAAGACAAATTGAAATATTATATTAGTTTGGGAAGATGCATCGCCAATAATTATATATATATATATATATATATATATATATATATATATATATATATATATATATATATATATATATATATATATATATATATATATATATATATATCTCTATATATATATATATATATATATATATATATATATATATATATATATATATATTAATTAAGTTTGCGGTTTGCCTACGGTTTTGCGATATTTACGTACCTTGTGTGCCATCCTCCGGGTCTTTGAATCCACCTAAAAGCCAACCCAGCTACTTGCTCGAATCAGCCCAGCCCAATGCATCGAATCATCTTTCTCATGTCCAGTAGTCAACATCACTATCTACAATGACCAAGCATTGTGTTAGAAGACGTTGATTGTATCATGTTATCTGTAAACGCTGATGCCGGACCGAAATTCGACACCACATATACGAGTGAACAAAAAGGCGCACAATGGGCATTCAATATATTGCCTATTTATTTTGCCGTCGTGGTTGTTTATTCAAATCGCTAAGGTGGCAAATATTAACTGCTGTTTTCAACTTCTTTAAATCGGAAACGCAGCAGGTTTGCTATTTGCAAAACACGCGTTGAATAGGAGCATAGCCCCACAGATTCACCATGCGGGCTGTGCACACGCCAGCACTGTTAATAAACCAACCTGACTATTTGTCAATCTGTAAGGCACGTAGCAAAGACCGGATATCATTTAGACAACGTACCTTCTCTCTTTTGCATATATCTGTCATATCTAGAAGTCGACGATGTCCCACATATATTTACTAACCTATATCGGCAAGCATCACCACACGCTTTGATATAAGCGAACCGCAGCACGCTTAACTGGATTCATCTACATATTAGAGTCTGATGGATAACAGAAAGGCAGCAATCTATTGGTATTTTAATGTGTTTTTAAGGGAGGTCTTCATCGCGTTGTATCTGAGATCATGAATATATTTGCCTACTCTGCAGACGTATTATTTGGGTTGGGTTTCCCACCAGTTACCAACATGTTGACAACTTGCACTCACCAACCCAGCGCATTATGTTCTTTTGATTGCGAATGGCACCCCAACCAAATAGAACATATCTTCCCTAGTGTGTTGTCGATGCATGAACCCCCTCTCCCCCCCCCTACCCCACCCTCTATCTTCAAAGTCCAATTACCTTAAACTTCCATCTGGCAAAGACCTCTCAAGTGTCAAGTACTGGGCATCACCCAAGACACTCCATAATAGTTATGACCTTGACATTTACGCGGCTCTCTAGCGGTGATTTCTTCACTGTCGACATCTCCTCTCACATCTTAGATAATGTCAGCTACCTCCTTAGGTTGAGGATTAAATTTCACTACTTTTCTTCCTGTGTACTCTTCTTTGACTATCGTGTTAGTTAGCTAGCAATGAGAAATATAGTATTCAGTCAGATATTAAGGATGAACCGTTTTGGAATGCGGTGTATGATGTGCTGATGCTAATATGCAGCATTCCTTTTTCTCCAAATGTGGTAAAATTATAGACGGTATAAGACCGTTTTGACGGTGTATTTGAGCATCTCAATATAAAGTCATTCATATTTCATCTCACCGCATTTACCATCAATCTCTGACAGTCAAATCACCTCAATTACCACCCACAGTATGACGAATAAGATGACATCAAGTAATGGGTGAAGACACGATATCCCTTGCTATATTGCAATGTGCGAATGATAAACGTGCACACCATTGAATACGCAAATTGCTATATGGTAATTGTATCGTGCAATATATGATGACCCATTGAAGATAAATACTGCCTGCATAATCCCCTGTGCATTTTATGAGGAAGACTCACTATCAATAGGCTTTTATGACGCTATTGCTGATTTTAGGTCACGCTGTTCGTTTAACATATGCTATAACTATACCCTTATAAATCGTAGACAACTGCATATTGCCTCCTGCACAAGTAAAGGTGATATTTACGAGTTACTCGATTTTGCCAATATTTGGGAGATAATAGCAGCAGCAACACCTTTCTAGGCGAATAGGTGAAACTTTTATTTTGCTTCAGTTTTTTAGGAGTTGTGATATAACACGTTTACAATCCATACGTGTTATTGGGAACAGCAAATCCTGGGTGGATCGATACAAGCGCATCAAAATAGCCAGCAAGCTTTGTTTACACACATATTCTAATGAATAAAAATCCGGACCAGTAACTACGCATTCGCGACTCTAAAATGCTCCTGTATTATCACTCAAACTCCGCCCGTTGTCAGCGTTGGATGTAATGTAGCGTCTACTGTGTGCCAAATATGGATTAAAACACACGTCCCTTCACAAATTAGAGATCGAATCTTACAAAGGCTTGAACACATCTGGGGTTAACGATTCGTATCGAGCTTTTTTAGACGATTACTTGTCGTAGTAACTAATCAGTCGATAAATCTTTTTTTCAAAACAGAATTACTGAAGGGTTTTGATTAAATGCATCTTTCACCTTTTATTGATGATTGTGTATTTATGGTTGACATCGCTACACGAGATGGATAGTTTACGCTTGATATTCTGTAGCCTAAACCTATGGACGTATGGCCGTTTGTACAGTCACGCTTGGCTAATTATGAGTTTATTGGCACTTACAATGCAAGTTAAAGATCCTTGGGGCTTGATCTCTGTAACGTGCTGCTTAGATAATACATAACGTACAGAAAAAACAAGCGACATAATCACAGCCCTGATATACTCATTAGCCGATTATACCTATAACTGACGTTAATTGTGACGAATCCCATGGTAGCTACATTAAACATCATTCCGCAAACACATATCACGTGCTTAACAATGAGGAAGAGGGATCAAAGCCTATTGCCTCAATATCCATTGATAATCAATGCGTATAACCGATGTAAACGGTGCGACAGAACTGGAGAGGTGCTGGTTGATTTTCTTGTTATTGCTGTCGAACACCCTACCTGAGCTTCTACAACGGTGTCAAACGCGATAGAACCCTTCTTTACTGTGCAGCAGAAACTGTCGTAAAAACCAACGTTAAATGACGAAATAATCAATGCGCGGCATTTTATGCTATTTCTGCCCTTCGAATAAGAATGCCAGCAATACCTTGTGCATATCAAAATCACGTCAAGACGAGGCAGGTAGGTTTACAACACACTCAGCGCTAAATAGGCATTTTCACGCAGTCATATGGAATTTATACTTCGTCCATCTATGTTTTTTTTACGCATTTTGTTGGCAACAACAGCTATTTATCTTGCCGTTGTCGCTTCTTGGATGCATTGGGATATCAATGGCGGGTTTGTTACCTGATTCCGTTATAATAGTGACTTAGTTGATCCCATGGACCTCGTCTGATGTGACTTTGTCTAAGACTAAGCCCCGCTTATTGTATCGTAAGGAAATATGATCTGTGGTTGATAATCAAAAACATGTGGAATCGCCTTGTACACTATGCCATAGAGGATGTCAATGCCTAGATCCGACATTCCTCATTCGTTAAAAGCGGTTAAGGACTTGTCATTGCCATTTATATCACTGTCTGTAGCCCTTTACATTCATAGCAATCGTGATAAAGCCATCCCGGGAGGTACGATGCACTCGCGAGATATAGTATTGCAATTATGGCAGTGCAACGTTTTGAAACAGTTGATCATTACAAAATTGTGGAAAATTAAATCACAGGTCGTCAATTAAATTATTAGCGTTTTGCAGTCATACTTTAATCATTAGCAAGAAAGTGAATAAAGGGTGCAAAGTGATTGCGCTATTACTTCAAATTACTAAGCCATAAATGACATATTAATCATATTTCTTGATTCGTCTACAGCTGGACATAACAACTTTAAAGAATGCAGCTGATCATCCCCTAAACTAGCCAATTGTCAAAGATAGCTGAAACCTGCATGAAACCATCATAATGCATCTTAAATCGGTTACACAACCTCGTTCAAATCTATCAGACCCAACAAAACTGTAGCTCCAGTGTATAAAACACAAACAGCCCCTCGTTCTAATCTATAAGGCGCAACCCAAACCTTTTATTCTAATGTTTCGAGCTAGATGAGCACCGGTGGATATGATGCCACACAAACTCATTCGGCAGATGCAGATTGAGAAATGCCTCTTGTGCCGAGATCGGATACCTTATCAGCACCGTTTGCACTTTGGTCATTTGTATTCAGGAATTGATCCGTATTTACCACATATTAACTGTGGCATTATCGTCCTCGTAATACTCTAATGATTATAAGTATGTTACTGTAGAGGTCGCAAGGGTCGTTAACGCGCCACACGAGGATGGATATTGATCTCCCGATATTCTCATACTTAATATTATGGACAAAGCTCTCAATTGGCACAGTCACACTTTCCTTAATACGTCTTTAACACAGACGGATAAACCTTGACTTGTGTGTCATGCTGCTTCAAAAATGTTTCGTGAATCACATCAACCATGTACATAAACATACCGCAGCCAATCTAATTTCATTCAAGCATGCCTTTAATTTATATAAGTTGTGTTGTTGGTCTGTTCAAATCGACACCATCATTAACACGACTCCATGGTTGAGACATAAAACGTCGTTTATTTGTTTGCTGCAAAACTTGTCACGTGTCCAGATAAATATTTACCATGTATTGTGAGATGACGAAACAGTAGGCTATAATCGTAATAAATATTGCTGCATTCGTTGAATGTGTGACAGCAGTTCAGCGATGCCTCATGAATTTCTTGTAATGGCTGTCAAAAACCCCACTCTGGGCTTTTATGGCTGCGTCAAAAGCACACGAAAAGTCATATAATATAAAGCGGGAACTTTACAATTATACTGTTGTAAATAATGCTAACGTTTGTTGATGAATGTTTTAATACACTGTATTGTGAACTGTTGACACTCCTCATAGCAATGACAACAATGCTCTGGACGTCGTTACTTTTGAAGGAAACTTATGTGACACTTAATTGCCTATGGATTCGAGTATTTGTTGCAAATTGCTGGGCAAAACACCACACTGTTGCACGAAGCATTAGCACATTCCATAGTTAATTAGGTTTGAAAATTATCTGCTATAAATATTAATCCCAATTATGCCTATGTCTTAAAGAGACTGTTCAGCCACATATAAGGCAATCAGGGATCATTTCGTTATTACATTACTACGATTAACGCAGACGTAAGTAATGACATTTTCTTATTTGTGCCGCCGAGTTTACATGATGGAAGTTATGTTGATAAGTTATTATTATTTGACTGGAAATATTCATGATATACTGTGGAGATCTGTTTAATTCAGTTATGTCGTTCCATCGATAACGGTGCCTCCCTAAAACCATGAACTACACGAATGTTAGCTGTAAATCATAACGCGCTCTGAATTTACCTCGCTAACGGTGTGTATTCTTCCGCTTTAGTTACATGATGTAGATTTCATTAAATCTTCACTCATTCAAGTTGTGGGCATAATTGTGCACACATTAGACCGACAAGCAAGAAGGATAATGTCCGACAACATAAATGGCTACAGCCGAAGTAAGGATCTTTTTTCTGAGACCACAGCGCCGCGTAGCGACTGAAAGTCTGAAAATGTAACATTTTTGATTTCCAAGGTGCTGTTACCAAGCAGCTTGCTAGGCAACCACTTTCCTTATATGGGGCTGAACAGTCTCTTTAAAACCATTGCTTATCAACTTCCCTTAAATATTCCGAGCAATCATCCATCGTGGACTCTCATTTGCACTAATATGACTCGAATAACGGGTTATAGTTGCTGTAACATGATTTCGAACGGCACATTATACCATTGCACTGGGACAAATATGTTATCGACATAGTCGCCCATATCGTTGGATTTCCATAGCAAAAGTATTAGTGTTGAACGACAAATATATGAATAATATTTAGATGACCATAAATAAGTCCTTTGGATCTGCAATATATCAAACGACACTGAGTCGTTGCCGATGCTTATTTGGTAATCTGTTGAGTTTACTCAGCCTGACCTTTAGGCACGCAATATCTGTTCTTTATGTAGAGACTGGGTTAGGTAGCAAAACTGTTGGTGTTGAATGCTATATATCCCCGTAAAGTTGCTTGTCAACATTGAATGTACATGCCATGAAGTACAATATATCAATGTCACCATATAGCCCACAGTCCGTTGATGATTATTTGCACTTGCTAGATATTCACCACTATAAAGCAAAAATATGTATGTAACTGTGCCTGAACCAAAACAGTCCTTTACAACATGCATCTCTGTCGATTGAGTTATGTATCTGATGCAGGTTCATAGACGCATATGTATCTGAAAAACACATTCCTCGAGAGATGAAGGTTTCATTAAATGTCCACGTCTTAAAAGAATTATGGTATGGAAAATTATAATAACCCTTTGACAGTTAGAAGTTGTTAATTTTATCGCTCACTGTTTCATGGCAATATTTACATAGCATATATCAACATTCAACAACATCCAAATGGGAAGCTAAATGATATCTCACATCCTACTTCTATCAACTAAGTTGCAACTCTTCATATATAACATATCTAGCTATTCATTCTGCACACATTTCCTCCACTTCTTTCTGATGAGGATGTAGTCATGTCAACTGTCGAGGAAGGTCAACTGTTTGCAAGGTCGCTTCTGAGAGACTATTGCTCGCATTGTTATGGAAAGAGAATTGCGCATGCGTGGGTCTTACTGGAGCATTGAAGTCGCTGATAATTGCCACAAAAATGCATGTAGGCATGTTATTTCCAAATTCCCTGAGCTGTTGGTAGAATTCCTCTATTTATCAAGTGTGCTCATGCGGGTATGACAAAAGTATATAACAATAATGCTTGCAGCTGGGTTCCCGTTGGATTCAGCGACGCGTGTTTCTTTGCTGACAGATGGAGCTCTCTTGAATGCCTTCCTTGCTCTTAAGCTCATCAATAACCTTACCCAACTGTGTAGAGCTTGTGACATGCTCCCTCCACGCGGATGATGTGATGAGGTGATGGTCTTCTGTATCGCTGTATATGTATGCCTGTGTTACTATATTCTAAGGATGTCCTGGGCATGCAAGCTTATTACTGAAGCAGTGTTATCTCTTACTTGAAGGTGTTTGCATTGTAGGTAGCCATTGGATGTTTGCATTGAATGGTCTCTTGCAACGCAATAGGGATTAGTTGTTCCTGATGCCCTTAAAGTTAGCCAATCCTGTGGGGGTATGGCTCGATTTATAGATACGATTTGGTGAAAATAATAACGGCAAGTAATGAACACCCTTTAATGCACACCACGTTGTTCTCAGACAGTTGTTTTGCTATAGCGTTAGAGATAGCACAACAAATCTGTAAAGTACAATTCAACTGTTTCCTTGTGTAAATAGACTAGACATGTATATGTATGTAACGATCCAAATAAAAAATAAGTCTTCAAAGGACAGTCAGAGCGCAAAACTGCGAGGCAACGACACAATAGACGCTTCAATATGGGCTGATTGTAAAATCCCTTACAATGTATGACACTAAAATTAACGTATTGATTACCTAATTCCTTTTGAATGGGTTAAACCCAGGTGTTTTTATTTCTTTATCGGCGCATTAATTGATTTAGGGATTAATGATGTGCGGTAAAACCTATCTAGGTTAACCTCAATTACTTTATAAAAGAACCCCTGTAACTATATCAATGTATACTATGAGAGTATTATTTTGAATACTCTTAAACCCCCACCAACTTAGGAATAGTGAAATATTGTGAGCTTATGCGTTGATCAAATATGCTTTATCACAAAACTTTAGTCCTACACATAGCAATTGGAATTATATCTTCCAGCTTTGACTTCCGCATACAATTGTGTAATAGACAAATGGCTAACGTAATACATTAACAGGATAGTGATTGCCAATAGTTGAGTTACAATCTCACTCGTTCGCACAGCCATGGACAAAAGGGCCATCTCTAACCTTTTCTCTGTAAATATTTTAACATGATATCGTCCTATGCTGCTTCGGTTCGCTACACGAACTTATGACAGGTAATCACAAGATAATAAGATGGATGCTACGGTTATGTCACCGAGAATAACATATGCCGCTTGTGTTGCCAGACCCACAAGACAACCAAAGCTATTAATGTTCAACACATGGGACACATATTGTAATATGATAGGCCCTAATAGTAGCTGTAAGTATGGGTGTGATTCAATGTGTAATTTGCTTACAGAAATGCAATTACACAAACTGATGCTATACATATTTGCCCATGTACCTTTATTCATCCGTGTCCTATTGTTGGTTGGCCATCTTGCCGTTCTGCCTTCATGCGCGCATAAGAATATCCGGAGAAGTGGTGTCAAACATTCATAAGGGCATGATAAAGGCATGAATCGTGCCTGATGTGTATATACTCGAAGCTGGACGATTACCTGAATCATGTGGATTGTGAATGCACTACCTATTATAGTTCATTAATTTTAAAATATAGTGTATATGTATCCAAGCATTGAGAAACGGACTAGATAGCGCGTTTGAAAAACGTGCAATTTCATTTTATATCGATAAGGCTCGTTACTTGTCAGGATATACAATGTTTAGGGAAAATCACGACAAATAAGGCGAATGACGAATTGCAATTGTAATTGCCTATATCAAGATTGTGAATAATAGTGTTAGGAGTTAACCTTGACGCATTGCTGGAGGGTCTTGATTAATAATGCTTATGGGCTTTATCGTCGACTGTTGGCCATGGTATCATCTGACGATGCTAACTAACCGCTGACTCTAAGGCATAGTGAGATCACTTGAGGTGATGATTAAACCATTTGGGCACCTACGCTGTTTATATTATTAAAGTTCGACGAAGCCAAACTCTTGCATCGAAAAATCAGAATGCATAGTTAAGATGCACCAGCAACAGTAGTTGTAATCAACCACGCATAGCACAACTTTGTCGCCCAATTTGAGTAGACACAACACAACTCTGTTATCCTGCTTCATCAGACCCTACCAATGATAGATTAAATCGCAGTTCAGTTTGAAACTGGAACTCTAATCGCGCGATGGCTCTCTTGGGTGATACGTAAAACACCACTCTTCCTTCACTACGCTATCTGTAGTGATGGCCACGAGTTTTCTGTGCAACGATAAAAATAATCCACACCATTACAACGTAAGAAGCATTGTGCATTGATGTCGACGTCGGTTTGAACGATGCTGCAATATACTGAAGATGTTGCTCTGATTTCCGTCCACTGTCTCCCGTTTGTGTGCGTGTATATGTATATCCGTGCGTGTGCATGGGCCTACACTAAACGACACCAACCCATTGGTATGAGGTGCTTAAGTAGCTCGATCATTAACCTTAAGGTAATTGCTTATGACTAGCAGAGGATACTAACTCACACGTTTCTGTCGATTATAGCTAGATTATAAACAACTGATACCAATCAACGCAGCTTGGAAACATAAGCTATCACGCAAATTGCGTAGCTTGCTGCAATATGGCATTTGGGCACGAATAGAGCTTACTTTGGTGAAACTGCCGTTTGGTACTTTTGCACGATAGCGTATTAACTAATGTTCTATGATATTAGGATTTTCAGCCTAAACTGGCAGGATGATTCCACACAATTTGTAAATAAACACTGTAATGTTAATACAAACTTGCAAATAAAAACCGCAAACGGTCGTTTATCGTAAGCGCGGACAATAAACTGCCTTGCATGCTCCTATTTACGCTTATCAACCAACTAATGCGGTGTAGAGGCGTGTAAGTACTATAAGAGAGTCCATTGAGACACCATTAACGACAACGCGATACTCCGTGAAGCGTCCGTGTTAGAAAATCATATTTCGCATTAGGTGTCAAACTTGATGCATCAGTTCATGTGGCTTTACTCACTCAATGTTATTTTTATTTAGTCATAAATGTCATGAGCCGATGACTAGCAGCATGATGTCTGGGCTGTGATGATTTGCTAGGCGTGCATAGAAATGGGCCAGGTTGGCTTGATGATTGACATGTGAATCGGCACTGCTCATTTAACTTGAGAACACTCTGCGTATTGTATGTTTCTCAATATTTTTCCAGTCAACGCATATGGCTGCGGAACTCAGATCATCATTCTAACGCCTGCCTTACAACTGCGACTTCATTGTGATAGTGACAAAGCCTGTGTTTTCCCAAGCAGGCAGCAATAAACACATGTGTCTTGATAAATGTTATCTAAAGTGCGTTACAATCACAAAATAGGAGATCTGTACTGAGCGACAATATTTCAATGCATTTAACCAAAACAATTCACTGCGCCCAATAAGCCACACACATCCACACCTCTAAATACATAGCTATTTCCGCCACATAGCGGTAATATTTGGCGGTTAGAAATGCCATGTATTAGTCATATAGTGTTCAATGGGAGCAGCAGCATTGTGAAAGTGGTCCGATCATGGCGTTATGTAAGCTCTCACCGTTTGTCATTTGCTAATGCGGATTACGACTTACATTCGCGAAATTTAATTTCGTCAGGGTACGCTGCGCTAGCTATCTTTTATTTCAAATAACGCGGCAATTTGTTTCGGTTATAAAATGCATCTAGTGACGAAATGTTGGCTTTGTTATCAATAGAATAATATTACAGATTTTGAACAAATACTACACATTCTGATGAAATCCGCCTCAGTCAATTAAATTTATGGCGTTAATCTCATGAAAACTCTTCCGCATTCAACGTTAACATGCAATACGATGGCATCCTTAGGTCGAACTTACCATCTCGTCCAATTACGAGCGTACAGAAGGAACTCGGATATGTAAACCTTCGCACATTCACCGTACGCCATTTCAAATAAATGCTTGGGGTTTATTCATGTAAAATGGACGTACAACAATGTCGTAGTGTTTCAGCCATAAGAGCTGGATGCGTCAATTTGTAGCTCACTTTGCTTATTTAATCATCGCGTTTAGGCGAGCCCTTTCCCCACTATGATTTAGTATTCTTTACGACTTTCCCTATGTCGTAGCCAGCAACGGCAAGAAGATGCAAAGAAGAATATTAGGCCATATTATACCGTTTAGGTTGAAAACTTGAGAGGTGGTATCAAGCAGGGATGTAGATAAGTGCGGCTCGTCGAGCAACAGCTCAGGTAATAATTTAAACTTCTAAAAGGACAGAAACATTTACCAGCAGGTCTTAATCTCAGATGTAGCATGTTTTCGCTTCCGACGCCGCCCTGTTTCACAGACCCTCAAGTATTCGGCATCCTAGAATCATTGGCCTAGCTCTAGTCTGGTGGTTTGGAGGGAAGCGAGGCAATACTCACTTTTTTGTCGCTTTCTAATCGTGGTTAAGAGTAAAGTGAGGCTGACAAGCACAACATTAGCTGTGTGCTGAGGCCGCGAAGATGACACTAGTTTGCCATGGTTGTTACGGGGATGACAGAATGTTCTGTGGCCTTCTAGCTGGCGCGGTTTCATACTATTTCTGTTGGAATAAAGCAACATGATTTGAGGTGTTGAACGTATACTCAATGTTCTGATGGCCGCCCGTAAAAGACCGACTCTCTGTGATCTGGGCAGTACTGCGCATGATGAAAATCTACCCATAGTTTCATTATCGCTATTACTGTGCGCATGTGCGAGTACTTGATATCTCATGCAGGGAATTATCGCCATGTCGTCGTTTTATAAGGTTGGTGCGAGAGGTCGCGTTGGTTTTTGAAGCTACTGCTGGCTGCTATGTTGTGCTGCGTAAAGCAGCTATCCGCCATATATTGATACTAAAATACTGAATCTTATGACATTCAACGAAATGATATACTAGCCATATCTTACACCTAACGTTATGACCTCTTCCCGGAAAGCAGATAACAAATATCTACGACGTCTATCAATGTCATCTATTCAGGCCACGCCCTAACACGCTGTCAATGAATTCGCCGGACACTGATAATTGATTATTGTGGCAATAAATGCTAACTAGCTGCTGACACATACCGCCTAGAAGTGACTCTTTAACAGATCCAATATGCGTCATGGGGTTCATAATCCATGTTAATGACGTCAGTTTGTCTGCCAAAAGTATACCGTAACAACATGACAGTATCTGTTGTATCGATCACCGGATATATAACATTCAATGGGAGTAACTTGATCAGTTAACGCCGTAGGTGATATGGGTTTGTGTTTAGGTGCACTTTTTTCCGCTGGTCAAGATACAACCAAGCCCAATGCACCAAATCATCTCCCTCATAGTCGGTCATAACGTTAGCCAACATTAATAACAAAACTCTTTACTTAGACCCTTATTGCTGTAGACGGTATCCGGAGACGTTCTGAAGCTTACAATCCGTAGCCAGGATTAATCAAATATAAACGCTAGACTTAGTTGTCCCCTGTACCCGTACAAGCTGCCAAATGACTAAATGGCATTACCATTTTCACGAATGCCTACGTGATATCTCGCGAAGCTATGTTAGGATCCGATATTATTCCGTTATTGTAAGAACTTATGTGGTTTTTCTTTATTTAGTACCGAACAGACCTCGATTTCAACCACATTATTAAATCAAAACGACAATCACGCCCATTTCCTGATATCTGAAGTGGTGCCTTTCTAATTCCGAAGAGTAAGGCGAGCTGAGGTTGTCAATCCTTATTGTTCGTGTGAGAGTGAAGTAACATGTACCGCATTATCTGCTTTCTACCTTAGCGGCCATCATTTCGTGTTTACACACCATCATAGGCAGAAATGAATCGCAAAAAAACGGAGCTTAAAGTCAGCAATCAACTGTACTTTCAAAAACAAATTTTAGTGCAGCCTTTATTGCTAAGTTCCTGAGGTCATACATATCTTTTACAAGCTGCATGCTTAATATGATAGAGATTGGATTTCAACAAGGCAATGATAGGCTAAAGAAATCTTCATCGAAAGAGTAGCAGTCTTGATGGGTATTTGACACTGAACGCATTTGCCTTTTATCTTTCATATACATTCTGATGGTTCTTCCATTCCATATTCAGCATGCAAAGCTTTTACTGGGTAATTATATTCGTAGGGCTATGAACAGCACCCGCGCTTGCCTGAACCAAAATGAAAAAACTTTTCTTAGGCTTTTGGTTGAAACATTTCATCTTTGCCCTGGCATGTAAAATGACTCGCGTGTCATCATTCATAAAAGATGACCAGAGTTCTAATCGACCAACTTTTGTGATAGCAAATACATCATTTGCTATTCTTAATGTGTAGGTTAACGTGCATTTTACTCTCAGCAGCCTAGTATTATTTACCCATTTAATCAGACGGATACAATCTTAAGCAAGAAACTGACTAACCTGAGCCTGCAGCAGTGTTTTTGCTAGATGATCAACATTTACCTTCATACCTAGAACAGTGTAAGCTGCCTCATCGTGACTCTTGTGGTTCGCCTTCATGTAGTGACATTGCTTCCGTTTGATCTGCGACGTGTTGGTTCTTGGCGTGTCATATATTGGTCATATGAATTGCTAAAACTATTATTTGATTTTCGGTCGCAGGTCAGCCAGGGATAAAGAATACATATACAAAAGATATACAAAAGAAAACTGCAACAGTGACAACATATATTTTGCAAAGTTACATCCACGTCATAGGGTTCCCTTGTGATACTAATGAGTAATTTAATGCTGAGACTGAGCCTTGATAAACTCCAATGAGGAGCCGATGCTCATATGCAACATTCTTCTTCTGACAATACGCGGTTAGGAATGGCCAGTTACATTGATGGTGTGTCTTATTCAACGCCGGTAATGCACACATGGTTAACTGCTGTAATGTGGTGTTCCCACGTTGCAGATGATCGATTTGGCAGCATTAACGCGTTACAGTTGCAGTTTGGCAATAACAATGGCATAAAGCCTATTACAATTAACATTTTGTTTAGGGTTATTGCAAAGAAGGAGCTGTCAGTGATATACGACCGTTTTAAGGTTTATAAGGTTTATATTGGGGCATTATACGAAGAGGGCATTGCTATGACTAAGCTTACCGTCTACTGGGGACTGTAAAACCTCCTTCATTACCCTAGAAAATGATAGATAAACTTCACCACATCCTTTACGATAAATGAGGTTGCAAAAGCCCGACAAAAGCGCCACCAACTATGTAAATTGCACTGTTGCATAATGAAATGATATTTTGACACAGAAGATGAACTGTGGAACATGAATGCTGCCGATATATGCCCCCTTCCGGATACATCTAATTCGGTCGAATCATCGGTCAACTTCTCAGACCATATATGCATATTTCGTTTGGGTAATTTGCGGTCAAAATTAAGCTGGCTACGACTGTAAATGACATAAATTGTGGTGATCCATTCAAGGAACACAATCAATCACACTACGACGCCGAAAGTTGGGCACTGGACAATGATAACGGGGAACAGTAGCCTATGACCTAAATTGCACTGAAAATGGGTCAGATAAATTGGGAGACAATAAAGTTAAACTGACAAGCAGCAACACATAAGACAGCTTGAAAGCTACACACTAGCATTGAGATGATTAACAGAATTGTACCAGCAGTCACGTACAATAATTATGCTATTCCTGGGGGCATTGTGACAAGGATCACTACTTACCTAGTCCTTTCCAGTCAGTGGATGTTGTCAGGGAATAGAAACATGATATGACAGTAAGAATATATATACCCCAATAGCAGCGATAGTCTAACCTGAAAACTCATAGTGCATCCACAAGACATTATGTGTTATTGTAATGATCCTAATTGATTACACACGACCGATTATGCTGTGACTAGACAACTATCTTTGCGCATTCATATAAATAGCGATGGCAAGAGTAACAAATACCTGCAGCTTCAAAACTGTCGTCGGAATATGTATAATTGAAATAAATAATTGAATAAAATATATCGGCAAACTACAAAAGAAAGATGCTCAGTATCGGTGCTATGTATCAAGTGATTCATCGCCCTTGGAGCTTAACACCAGGGAACTAACGACGATGCTTACCAGGTACACAATAGCTTGAGAACTACAGGTACATTCATTCGAGAACAACAAGTACATTCATTCACACACACACACACACACACACATATATATATATATATATATATATATATATATATATATATATATATATATATATATATATATATATATATATATATATATATATATATATATATACTAAAGACGGCGTGCATTCAAACATTGAGTTGATACGTACTCCACTCAATTAATTGTACACTTAATGGTGTTATTGAATAAACCTCTCAGACCATTGTAATAAATGTACTTGTGTAAGTAGAAATCGGACCTGACCACCCACAATAGAACTTTCAATGCGCTTCCAAAATTGACTATATTGTTGTTGAACAAGTCACGTAAGCCAGTCCTAATTGCCGCATTGTCATTTGTGCAAATACTCTATGCCGTGGCTGATTGTTCTTGGCGTCAAAACGGTTACGGTTTCGTGCTGTTAGGTTTTATGATAGGTATTTACATAACTGCGCCAAATCCATGTGACAAGATGTTACTATACCGTAAAAGTTCGCTTCAACAGCTCACAGCTACAAACTAACGAATGAGATGCGACTGGCTGTGCGTAACAGATTCTCACCACAATAAACCATAAACACAGATCTAATGTAGTGTATTTCTGTTCAGGACCGTTTAGAGAAGCCGCAAGCTATACGTATAGGACAAGCATATTGACAAAACGTTAATAAAAATCCTTGATCTCACGTTCTAATTGTACTTGATAATTTGTACTGTTTACTAATCCTTCAGCTTCGTTCGTAACATTTTGCCACAATTAAAGTAGGTGACAGACCATTGGTATATTTTAGAGTGTGAGCCATGCTATTCATTCTTGATTATTTATGTTGAATAAAGACCCCGAGATGTATTGAGTTTTATGTATTTTTGTGTGCGCTTTAAGTTCGTATTACTCTATATACTTCATAATCTTGTTTTATTTTACCTGTTTTTATAAAGTGATCAATTATAACATTATATGCTGCTGCCATAAATAAAATATACCACACATTCTTCTGGTGCTCGGTGTCTGTATCTGTACGCATTTTGTTCAAAAGGCATATCGTCCCGCGATGACTGCCCGGCCAAATGCCCTGGCCGCCGAGTTCAAACACCCCCACAGCACTCTATCTGGGGGCGATGGTTTTTCTAAACGGTGACATATCAAAGTATTTCATATCAAAGATATAAAATCATTAATACTGTTCTGTTAATAGCTGAAATATATAGCATTCAGTATATTCATTTCTATAAAACGAGGGCGACATGACCCGGGGATGAGCCGTCCCAGAGGCGAACTGACCTGCAATCCCTCAAATCCAGTCATCGCCATCGCCATACAATGACCAAGGGCATTGTGTCCCAGAGGAGACGTTGATTGGATCATGTTTTCTGTAAACGCCATCGCCGGATCCGCCGGACCGAATTCGACACCACAGGATACAAGTGAGCAAAAGGCGCAAATTTGACACCACAGATACAAGTGGGCATGGGCATTCAATAGATTACCTGATTATTTTGCCGTCGTGGTTGTTTATTCAATTTGTTTTGGTGGGCAAATAGTAACTTTGTTTTCAACTTCTTTAAATCAGGAACGCCGCAGGTTTGCTATTGGCAAAACACGCGTTGAGTAGAAGCATAACCTCGCCGATTCACCATGTGGGCTGTGCGGGCTGTGCACACGCCAGCGTGGTAAATAAACCAACGTGACTATTTGTCAATCTGTAAGGCATAAAGCAAAGAGGCACATTGCGTAAAATCATTCAGCCGTTAGCAAAACCGGTTAGTAAAGCACATGTTGAATTGCCAGATGTCACGAGACGTTCGGAGCTTAGCCGAAGACGCTCCTTTCTTCGATGTCTTTGACGCTCTCATGAAGACCTAATAGAACAAAGTTACAAGCAATGTGGATCCCTACATTATTCTGCGTTTTTTTCGTAACAAACTTGCGTTAGTTACCACCGAGTGGGCCTAGATTTCAACCAAGTCGCAACACATATTCCGTCCATTCTCAGAGGACTTGTATATAGTGATGGATGTGATGGTAATCTAATACGGGCGAGTAGGACGGGTTAAAGTGTCCTGGAGTTGGGATGTTACATCACGTATTGCAATATCTTATCCCGACGGTCGGCGGCAACAATTCTGTATTCATTTATTGTCTACAAAGCAGCGGCTGCTGAAATGGTCCTCGTCACAACGCCTAAGCCGATTTCATGAGTAATTTATTTGGCTGGATATTATTTTGACATCGTCGCTTCTCTCTCTTTTGCATATATCTGTCATATCTGTCAATTGACGATGTCTCAAATATATTTGCTAACCTATATCGGCAAGCAGTACCACACGCTTTGATATAAGCGAACCGCAGCACGCTTAACTGGATTCATCTACATATTAGAGTCTGAATGGATAATAGAAAGTCAGCAATCCGTTGGTATTTTATTCCGTTTTTGTCCAAATGTGGTAAAATAATAGACGGTATAAGACCGTTTTGACGATGTATTTGAGCATCTCAATATGAAGTCATTCATATTTCATCTCACCACATATACCATCCATCTCTGACAGTCAAATCACCTCAATTACTCACCACCCTACAGTATGACGAATTAGATGACATCAAGTAATAGAGGATAACACGATATCCCTTGCTATAGTGCAATGTGCAAATGATAAACTTGCACACCATTGAATACTCAAATTGCTATATGGTAATTGTGTCGTGCAATATATGAGGAACCATTGAAGATAAATACTGCCTGGATAAGCCACATCCCCTGTGCATCTTATGAGTACGACTCGATATCAATAGCTTGTCATGACGCTAATACTGATTTAAGGACACGCTGTTCGTTTAACATATGCTATAACCATACCCTTATGAATCGTAGACAACTGCATATTGCCTCCTGCACTAGTAAAGGTGATATTTACGAGTTACTCGATTTTGCCAATATTTGGGAGATAATAGCAGCAGCAACACCTTTCTAGGCGATTAGGTGAAACTTTTATTTTGCTTCAGTTTTTTAGGAGTTGTGATATAACACGTTTACAATCCATACGTGTTATTGGGAACACCAAATCCTCGGTGGATCGATACAAGCGCATCACAATAGCCTGCAAGCTTTGTTTACACACATATTCTAATGAAAAATAATCGGGACCAGTAACTACGCATTCGCGACTCTAAAATATTATCACTCAAACTCCGCCCGTTGTCAGCGTTGGATGTATTGTAGCGTCTACTGTGTGCCAAATATGGATTAAAATTCACGTCCCTTCACTAATAAGAAATAGAATCTTACAAAGGCTTGAACACATATGGGTTACCGATTCGTATCGAGCTTTTTTAGACGATTACTAGTCGTGGTAAGTAATCAGTCGATAAATCTTTTTTTCAAAACAGAATGACGGAAGGGTTTTGATTAAATGCATCTATCACCTTTTATTGATGATTGTGTATTTATGGTTGACATCGCTACACGAGATGGATAGTTTACCCTTGATATTCTGTAGCCTAAACATACGGACGTACGGCCCATTGTACAGTCACGCTTCGCTAATTATGAGTTTATTGGCACCTACAATGCAAGTTAAATATCTTTGGGGCCAGATCTCTGTAACGTGCTGCTTAGATAATACATAACGTATGGAAAATCGAGCGACATAATCACAGCCCTGACTTATTAGTTAGCCGATTATACCTATAAATGACGTTAATTGTGACGAACTCCATGGTTGCTACGTTAAACATCATTCCGCAAACACTATCACGTGCTTAATAATGAGGAACAGGGATCAAAGCCTATTGCCTCAATATCCATTGATAATCAATGCGTATAAATGTATGTAAACGGTGCGACAGAACTGGAGAGGTGCTGGTTGATTTTCTTGTTATTGCTGTCGAACACCCTACCTGAGCTTCTACAACGGTGTCAAACGCGATAGAACCCTTCTTTACTGTGCAGCTGAAACTGTTCAGCATTCAACTACTGCGTAAAACCAACGTTTAATGACGAAGTAATCAATGCGCGGCATTTTATGCTATTTCTGCCCTTCGAATAGGAATGCCAGCAATACCTTGGGCATATAAAAATTTCGTCATCACTTCAAGATGAAGACTCAAACAATTATTGTCTAACTTAGGCGATACCTGATAACACACCATAAGTGTGGAGTGGACTTGATTGAAAGTGTAGCTTGCGTAATATAGCCAAGCAGTAAACATCTGGCTGGCCCTTTCACTTAGGCAGACATTACAGAGCAAAATCGAAGAAGAGGTGCTATACCGAGTCTACGTCGATGCGGGCACGTTAATCAGTCTTCCGGTTTATATTGTTCGGAAATATGTTATTGGCCAAACGATAACACGGAACATTGCACATTCGATAATCTATAAGGTTTGGATTCATAAGCTATTATTCAAAATCAAATCACAGCAGTATGTTTTAAAGGTTTTTTGGTCCCAATTATATTTGCAGGAAGTGGAACTAGCTCTTCGTAAAGAAACGTTGGAAGAAGTAAAATATGTAAAATATAACGTCAGATTTTGAATATCTAAGTAGAGTTATGTTAATTAGGGTTTACATTATCATTAGGCGTTGTAATTCAACGATAATGCTTCATTGTAAGAAAATGAATGATCAGTTTTACTTGTCAGCATCTGTGAACATGCATGTCGGTAACCTATGAAAGATGGTTGAGCGGAAACGAGATGTGTTCTGAAAGGACGAGGCAAGTAGGTTTAATGTGTGACAGCAGTTCAGCGACGCTTCATGAATTTCTTATAATGGCTGTCAAAAACCCCACTCTGGGCTTTTACGGCAGCGTAAAAAGCACAAGAAAAGTCATATAATATACAGCGGGAACTTTACAATTACACTGTTGTAAACAATGCTACCGTTTGTTGATGAATGTTTTAATACGCTGTATTGTGAACCGTTGACACTCATAGCAATGACGACAATGCCCTGGACGTCGTTACTTTTGAAGGAAACTTATGTGACACTTAATTGCCTATGGATTCGTGTATTTGTTGCAAATTGCCGGGCAATAAACCACACTGTTGCACGAACCATAGTGCAAAAGATTTGAAAATTATTTGCTATAAATATAAAGCCCAATTATGCCTATGTCTTAAGCCCATTGCTTTGCAACTTCCTTAAAATATTCCGAGCAATCATCCATCGTGGACTCTCATTTGCACTAATATGACTCGAAAAACGGGCTATAGTTGCTGTAACATGATTTCGAACGGCACATTATACGGCTAGCTATATTTTATTGCCAACGACACTGCAATTTATTTCGGTGATAAAATGCATCTGGTGACGAAATAATATCATCCTCAAACACTCCTCGCCTTGATACCTTGGTCATTACCATATAAATGGATCAGTTGTCGCGTGTCGCCAAATACATTGAATGAAATTATGCGACGATGTTCAACCATGGTTCTGGCACAAGACATCCGTTGAAACAGATTGAGCTAGTACAGCATATAGTTTAACCTAAACACAGGCGCCAGCCATTACCTGATGAAGACAGAACCCCATTACTACGCAATATTTCAACGTTCATTAAGTTGTGTCACCTCTGCATGCATAACTGCGCCCCATCAACAGATCCATGGTAAATTTAATACTTCTAGACTAACGTAGCCCTCAGGCCATCGACCCAAAGATTCCTGCTTCTTGTTGTAGCGAAACTCAAAGTTGGGGATTTAACAACTCCTGACAGTATTCAATCAATGAATGAACTAGATGATAGCGATTTCATAGAAAGAGAATTAACTAAAGTTATAAAAGATGATGGACGATACAAGTGACTTGACCTGATCAATACCAATGATTTGAGCTACCCTGGTAGATGACTATTATGGTAAGGTGTAAATGTTACGGAAAAACAATCTGGTGATGAGATAATGCCTGATTTTACAGCGCAGATCAATTACCTCTAGACACGCGTGGTAAAATAACCGATGGGTCAATACAACATTTACTACGTGCAGTAACGAAGAGATTAGTTGTATGCAACACACAACGCATTTTTGCTTGCGATCCTAATATACTCAATCTTTTCGAGCGCTGTACCGCGCCATACGTTACTTTAACATTGCCCATTAATGTCATTTCTGAGAGAAGTTGGAACCCAAATTTTAGCCTTTCTTTAATACCTGACATATCCCACAACGAGAAGTCTAAAATCACCTATTACAACTCGGAGCAGCGTCGTTCTAGATTAGCATAAGTAACAACTCCGCATTGCCGAACAATGTAAGTGTCATACATGGTCCCTACGAAATAAGCAATTGTTATTTCACCTCAACATAAGTGATATTATTAGCGAGGAAGGCATCCAGCTACTCCGACACATCCTGGATGGTATACTCCTGAAAATTATTTATGACGTAGCATATCTCACGCTTGGGTTTTAACAGGGAATAACAAAACAGATCGAATCGTCCAAAATATCCGATAGTTTCATGCTCAGTATACCCGAGTGTCAAACATAGAAAACAGATATAAAAAGAAAATGAGCTCCAATCAGTATCAAAATAACCAAGAACACAGTCTTTGTTGGAATCAGTACAACTGATGTATCTGCTGCCGTACTAATACATCCATACGTTGTTGCGGACGGAACATAAATGTTAACTTGTGCTCTGATACGAGCAGTGTAATCAGCGTGTGCGAGATGTTGTCCACAAGAGCTGCTGTTATATACATTGCCACACGTTTATAAAGTATTTATTGAATTTTGTAAAAATGAGCCATAAGTTAGGTAGGACCGAGTTATAATTATGCATTGTCTCTTACTGACCATGCTCATGTTCAGAAAATACCTCGCTGATATATCAGTGTAGCTTGACCAACTTACGCTATTACTGATCAACCGACCAGAGAAATGCTGTGCTGCTCAGTGAGGAATAATACAAACATCTCCACAAGCAAGCAATTGTCCTGCCATAAAATACCTCCATCAAATCAGAAATTCACATTCAACGGCAAAACTCTAGCTACCTAATTCACTCATGCAACCAGTGGTCGGAAGATGCCGAATGATTCAACATAAATAGTCTGTTAACAAACGGTTTGGCATAGGATTAGCTGTCTGCGGAAATGTAAGGACTTTGTGCAACGTCACAGTAGGCAATAGACTGTGTTAATCCACTACCGACTGCGCTGCTTAAGCTGCTTATTAGAGGCGCCTTGCTAACATCTGGCAGGCCGTTACCGACGCTTTTACATAGCTGATTCGGTTGGCGTTATGACGACGTCTCCTCAGCGTCCTATCATAGTGGCATGTGTGTGGTGCAATGTCGCTGTATCTTTCCTTTAAACCTTCAGTGCTGACATAACTGCCCTGGTCGCAAAATCGTGTATCGTGAAACCGTACAGTTAGCTGAGGCTGGGCTATATACTTCTGACTCTGTTGCGTAATATCGCAGAACATACATTCAATAGTGCGGCTTCCGACAGCATCATTGCAACGTTGCACATGCATAAACAAGCTTCCTGTCCATCTCATTGAAGCAAGAAATTGGAATACATTCATGCTAGAATCATTGGCCTAGCTCTAGTCTGGTGGTTTGGAAGGAAGCGAGGCAATACTCACTTTTTTGTCGCTTTCTAATCGTGGTTTGGAGTGAATTGGGGATGACAAGCACGACATTAGCTGTGTGCGAAGATGGCATAAGTTAGCCATGGTTACGGGAATGATGGGAAGTTTTGTGGCCTTCTAGCTGGCGTGGTTTCATGCTATTTCTGTTGGAAGCAAGCAATATTGTTTGAGGTGTCGAGAGTATACTCACTGTTCTGTTGACCGCCCGTAAGAGAACGACTCTCGGTGATCTGGGAAGTACTGTGCATGATGAAAACGCCCTACTTGTGCCAATTCTACCGATAGTTTCATTATCTTTATTACTGTATGCATGTGCAAGGGCTTGATATTTTATGCAGGGAATTATCGCCATGGCGTCGTTTTATACGCTTGGTGCGACAGGTCGCTTTGGTTTTTGAAGTTACTGGCTCCCCAGTAACATTCAAAGGAGTGATATACTGACCATATCTTACACCTAGCTGTATGGCCTCTTCACGGAAAGCAGATAACAAATATCTACGCCGTCAAAGTTCAATGTCTGGCATCTATCAATGTCATCTATTCAGGCCACGCCTTAACACACTGTCAATGAATCTTGCCGGGCACTGGTAATTGATTATTGAATGCTACCTTGTTTCTGACACATGCCATCTATAATGGATTCTTTAACAGATCCAATATGCGTCATGGGGTTCATAATCCATGTAAATGACGTCAGTACGTCTGGCAAAGGTATACCGTAACAACATGACTGTATCTACTGTATCGTTGACCGGATATATAACGGCTAATAGGAGTAACTTGATCAGCTAAAGAAACATCTAGCATCCAAAAAAAGACCACTACGTCATCCCTGACGGATAATTGGTCGTACCTCTTACGCAAGACGCAGAAAAAATGAATCTTTTGGAAATGCGTCATCACCACAATCATCCATTGTGCGTCATGACGATTCTGTATATCACAGAATGCAACGACAGCTAGTTCATAAAAATATTGTGTCATTAGTTACCTGTGAAACTAAAGAGGTTATATAGGTTCAGACAACGACAAGATGTCATGCTAATACAAGAATATTGACGGCAACATCATCCACACGCTAAATGGAATGAATCCTATGTGTTAACAAACGGAAGCATCTATGTCACCAAGGCCGTGAATGACGACTTGCAATGCTGGTAAACATAGACAAAACGGCGTCTCTCAAAATTGGAAATCGTATCGGATGTAAGATGCCTACTATCTGGGGAAAACATAATAACTAGCGGCGATTTAATGTCGCTTTGCGAAGCTAAAATGGCTGTCACTTGGCGACTGCACGTGAAAGAGCAATATAAGAGAGATTCACAGTTAAGCCTTATATATTTATACCACTAGACTGGCATTTACACTTGTGGCAAATGAGTTCACCTGTGTACTTAATCAATAATTAAAATGTATTTTTTTAAGTTATATTGCCGCTCACAAGATATATTCACGGCAGCCAGTTTATTAATAGCTCGGTTTACTTAAATTTATAACTCTTTTTCAATCAACCTCATGTGCAGAGGCTGTTTGATAAAACATGATTGTATGAGATGCTGACAACGATTTCAACCAGTTATGGTATAATAGCCTTTATGAGCAAACAAGTTGGATTGACGCAGATTCACGGTTGTAGATGCAAGCATAAGGACATTAGTACACTAACAGGAACTATGCACATTCAACAATACTATCATGGTCATTTGAGGGACAACAAAAGGGCCAACAAATCTTTGCAGATGATTGATAGATGGCCTCTCTGCTTATTAACTACTTCAGTATTAAGACTTTTAGTTCTATTTGTATTCGCGCCATGCGTCACTCAGTCCGAAGTAAGTGTCTTGATCCTCGCTCTAACTACCCCTAGCGGGGAAATTGACGGACTAACAATCGTCATCAGGAGTAACCTATGGTAATTTACTTGGTCACAGGGCTTGGAGATAAAACTAAGCTCAAGTTTGCCATTAGGCAGGCTATTAGTTTCATGAAGAGCCAGCATAACTGGACTGGCCCATACTGTTATTGCAAATGAATCATGTATGCATGTGTACCATCATGACATCTAGAGCGATTAACAAATTCGTCCGGAAGTGACTCTGAGACACACTACCCAAGTGCTTTTTCCGTGAAATGAGCAGCTTACTATATTATAATACTAACTATTGATACTTGCGGCACTTAGCTGCTCCGTATAAATAAATGATCAGTGCAATACACGTAGGAAAATTAATGACACACTGGAATCATATTTGCGGGCCCTATATTGCTTACAGGCTGCGACAGCAACAGAAATTGCGGGATCAGTCTGACGGATTTATGACCTTTGCCGAAACTGCTAAACACTCATTCACCTCTTCATCCTTATCACTGTTATATGTTTTATACATATGCAATCTTCTAGTTGCTATAATGACTAGAAGGCTTTTGGAAAAACGTGGAAGCAGTCAGACACGTATTTCGGTTGTCGATAATGGGTCATTGCTGTGTGGTTACTAGACACCCGTCTCGAGCAGAAAACCATCGGGTGTCTTATACACTTACGGCCTAGACTGAATCATGAAACTGGGAAGGCTGATTCCGCAACGCCACAATACTGTATGAGCATAAATATGTTACGTTAATTTCACCCCTTTCGATATCGCATTTGCATTAACGCTTTTGTTTGGTCTGCAACCATAATTATTGGAATGGGAAACCATGGTTTAATTTTCAATCATTACCTAACAGTTTCTACATTTTGTCAGTCATATCTATAAGATACGGTATTCATCTCTATGGTTTAGGTTAGAAGTTTCTGTGCGTCTAGCCCCTGTTGCCACCTAACAATACTGACAGATTTTGTCTTCCTAAGCAGCTAACAATGAGCCTTGCGTGTGATGTTATGTTTTACACCTTGCTCTGAGTTAAGGTAAAAACACAGGTGTTTTAAAGCAGGTATTCTAGGTTGTAACGTTCAATAAATTGATTACTGGGGCTGGTGCGATAGTTGAATCCTTAACCAGCAATTCTACATTTTTTAGACCAGAAAACTAATCCAACGTAGTGATTATTCGGATACTTCCATCTCACATGCAACCACCGTCCTGTTGGTTTTTTTTTTCAAGGTAGATGCTAAGTTATGCTAGAGCGAGGGCTGGCTTGATGATTCATTAACTCTAACTACGTTGGTTTGTATTTGCCAAAGCAATTAACGTCGCTGTCGTTCCAAAGCGGCGATCTGGTATACATGATGGGATGGATAAGTATCAATACCGATAGCAAAGTGTAAACAGATCGAATATGCTATTACTTATTACTTACTTGCACAGCCATACACGCTGCCCCGTTGTTTTGATTCAGCTGTCAGTGATGTTGCATGAGTGCTTAAAGGCATTTCACAACCAATGTGAAATGCCAATTTGTTTTTGGTTTGTTTGAGGCTCGGCAATATTGAGCAGACATCAGCCAATATATAAGAGAGCGTTTGTTCGAGTACGGTCTATCCATTGTCTGCTATTTGTTATTCGCTGTAGGTTTGGGCTGATTATGGTACTAGATGTAGAGTAATTCAGCTCTTTGATTGTCATTGTATGTTTGCGCACACACACACATTCACACAAACGCAAATACGCAGACACAAACACATGAACACCCGCACATACACACACGCACACACACATGTTCCAAGTCATAAGACGCCATTCTAAGCTTCTTATCATACAGCCAATTAACGGAGGTTTTATGCGTGATTGCGTCTCTGTAAGGCAGCTAAACTAATCGGACATGGAAACAATCTGAACATATATGTAACAAATCAAGGCAATATGTTCAGGAACATTACACACCGACATGACATGACACTTCACTTACCGCATTCTATCACACATGCCATCACGAGCCTCTGGCCTATCGCGTTATACGGTAGAGACATTTGTTGCCGTATGCATTCCTGCCATACGTCAGCAATGCTCGTATGTTTACTTCTACTAGTAGTTTTCTAGTCACTGTGGGCACTAGAAGTTCTAGTGCCCACAGTGACTAGAAAACTACACAAACATCCTCACAAGAAACATATTTTGCGCCCTCCAAGTGTGAGGGATTTTATCTCGTTGTTTCTGATTTGCGATTGGTTGCTTGTGAGAGAACTACGTAAACATAACCAAATGTGGAGGAATCATCAGGCAATCTGTGTTATGTGTGCTTTTATGTTTATGTATGTCCGTGCATCCTTCATAGCATTGGGGAGAATATGCCTTACTCGTATAGTCAAATCAGTACATATGCAGATGGCTGTTTAGCAACTAGGTCATGTAGTGTGAGCAAAGATTCATTATGTGAGGTTCAATGATGAAAGGGAACACGATATGCATTGAGCACTTGGAGACAGACACTTTTCACAGGAGTGTCTGATGTGAATGTGTGAGTATGAGAGATCTGGCAGCTAGCTCGTTATGGCTGTACTCATTCCACATGCAGCTGTTACGACAGGGCTAACGCGTTCAGTCATTTTGCAACGTGTTCAATGCAGCCATAAAACATGCTTGTAGAAAAGGCCCGGTATTTCATACTGTTGATAATTACTATGTGATGACAAAAGTATTTATTGTGTAGCCCATATGACGCTTAATGCAAAAATATGGATGAATATTGGAGCTATAATTTCGAGGGTGGATGCATGTGCCAATTGCTCACCGCCGCCTTGTGGTAATTACCAAGCTGGCCACTTAGTAACTACTTGACTAATTCAGAGGGGAGGCTCTATTGTGTATCATCCAAAAGGGGAAACGCTAGATAGTCGTTCCTACTACCCCGTACATTTGTGCGATATAAACTATGGGCCACTCCATTGAACCTAACATTAATGCAGTCTTAGGATCATAGTCCCTCAGGGTCAGATTCCATAGCCATTCTGCTTAGTAGAATCGAAACACAATGTCTCAGAACTCAGATCTTTGCCGATTTAATACATATCGATTCCCTTTAATATAACTTGTATATTTTGATTAAATATATATACTTGAACAAATATATGTATGTCAACAGTGGCATTTTAATAGCCGAGAGCCATGATTTATGCTGTAACATGTTGTTTAATATCCAGCAGGCTCTTTTGGCACGTTTGACTAAAAAAACACGTTCATCCAAAGATACGGCATAGTCAATTTAGGAGCTGGCGCACTGATAGATTGGAAGAGATTCAGTGAAACATTCTTGAAGACATCAGCCCCCTCAAACAATATGGCGCTAACGAATAATCGCGGAGAACAAGTCACCCGACAGCTATGTCCAGCAGACTCGTGATGAAATACTTGGTGGTGGTGGTGGTAACGGTGTTCGTGGTAACCTCTCATTACCACCACCACCACCACCACCACCACCACCACCACCACCACCACCACCACCACCACCACCACCACCACACCACCACACCACCACCACCACCACCACCACCCACCACCACCACCACCACCACACCACACCACCACCACCACCACCACCACACCACCACCACCACCACCACCACCACCATCACACACAACACCAACACACACACCATCACCACCACCACCACCACCACCACACACCACACAACCACCACCACCAGCATCATCAAACCACCACCACAATAAATACCAAAGTCAACACAACCACCACCACAACTACCACATCCACAACTTCCACAACCAAAAACAACAACACCACCACCAATACAACCATCACCATTACCAACATCACCACCACCACCACTACCACCAAAAACAACAACACCAATACCACCACCGCCATAATCATCATCACCACCACCACCCACTACACCACCACAACACACCACAACACCGAATACCACCACACCACCACCACCACCAAATATAACACGTCCAACACAAATACCACCACCACCACCACAACTGTCTCCACCACCACCACCACAACTATCACCACCACCACCACCACAACTACCCAAAACCACAACACCAACACCACCACAACCACCACTACCACCACCACCACCACCACCACACCACACACACACCACCACCACAACCAACACACACCACCACCACCACCACCACACCACCACACCACCACAAAACACCACCACCACCACACCACACACCACAACCACCACCACCACCACCCCACCACCACAACCACACCACCACCACCACCACCACCACCACACCACAACCACCACTTCTACAACCACCACCACCACCACCACCACCACCACCACCACCACCACACAACACCACCACCACACCACCACCACACCACCACCACCACCCACACACACACACCACACCACCACACCACTCACACCACCACCACCACCACCATACCACCACACACCACACACCTACCACCCACCACCACCACCACCACCACCCACCACCACCACCACCACCACCACCACACACCACCACACCACCACCACCACCACCACCACCCCCACCACCACCCACCACCCACCACCACCACCACCACACCCACCACTACCACCACCCCACCACCACCACCACCACCACCACCACCACCACCACCACCACCACTACCACCACCACCACCACACACCACCACCACCACTACCACCCACCACCACCACCACCACCCACCACCACCACCACCACCACCACCACCACCACCACTACCACCACCACCACCACCACCACCACCACCACAACCAACACCACTACCACCACCACCACCACCACTACAGCCACCGCCACCAAAAACAACAACACCAATACCACCACCACCACCACAGCATCACAACCACCGCCAATACCAAAAGCACCACCACCAAATCATGACCACCATCCCCACCTCAACCATCATCACCACCACCAAAAACAAGACAACCACCACCCCATTCACCTGGTTGACCTAGCATCAAAACTTCCGTCTATCAACACGCTCAACAGTTAACAGTTTAGTTTACAGACGTTTGAGAAGTATGCTGCATGCTCTATCTCACATGCGTAAAGAATGTATATATACGTGTGTATGCGCGGAGCTTCTGCCTTTTAGGGAAGTGGGTGCAGGTTGCTGGTTGAGATTTGCATTGGTTCAGGGCATCACTTTCACAGTAATTTTGGGATTGCTGTCAGCTATAGTTATTTTTACAGTTCTCATACTAAGAACGCTTCGGAAGTGTGAACAACTTTTCCTTTAACTGGGCATGTGAGTATTTGCTCGAAAAATTTAGTGTTCCAGACATGGACGTATTGGACGACGATATTGCTACGATATAGTAGACGCAAAACTTGCCTTTTCCCAATATTTGTACAGACTAGTCTTTGTTTTATCAAAACATTTATTTCTTCTGATATAAATAAGATGTTGGCATATCTTGATGATAATGTGATAAAATATGCAGAAACATGTTTCGATGTTCATTCAGCCGTAATCGTCGGCAGCAGGGATACTAATGAGACATATTACAGTCACGTCACGTCACCATTTCCTGTTATTTGAGGCTGGGAACTTATGTCTCCAGCCTTTTTGTTTTTTTTCTTGGTTATATAGTATTTGAATGAAATCTGACGAAAGTACCTCATTCAGTGGAAATAGAAGGGAGACGAAACTTTCTATGACCGAGGATCACGCATTTAGGTTAATTTTTTCATTATCACTTCTTGATACCTACATGTCCCTACTGTCTCCCGATACATCTCGCTGCCGATAACAGCGTTGAGTTCTACGATTGCTGAACACAAGATTAAATAAATATCTAATGCGTCATATACATCATGCCCCTACATCAACCCATGCAGTCAGATATATTACATGCGAATAGGTAGTTTCAATCAACACCAACAATCATTTTTCAACGATAAGCTTAGTCATTGCTAGCTCATTGCAGGGAATTGTTTGCTCTAGAAAAGCGTCATTGCAATGGGAAGTAACATAATTTAAACTCACATAGCACACAGTACCCCGACAGTACATCAAACATTTTTCTATTCAATGCCTTGGTGGCATTAAATATGCCGCACATTAACAACGCAAAACGCAGCTGGCTGGTGTTATATGTGGGCTGTGTTTCATGCGTAACGTTGGATCTATATGCTATTAATAAATAAGTACAATAGCGTTTCTTTTCCCAAGTCATTTCTTGTCACCTGTTGTGATAATTTCATTTGGCATGTGATGTGTTGGTTGGTCCGATATAGTAATGTTGTATAATATTATTCTGTCACTACCTGTTTCGACGCCAAAAGACAGTCATATCCTAAAATTGCGTACTAAGGACTCTATGGACGCCATAACAGAGGTCCTTGTAATATGTGACTCGAACGAACTTATAAATGTCCGAACACCTTATGAAATGGTTGTTCCCATGTTCTTTACTTGACGCAGTCAACTGTTTGCAGAATATATTTAGCTGATGACTAATATATATATTTCTTCTTCGACAATTGCGGCACATAAACATTTCTTATGATGTGCTATAAATGTAGAGATATCATCAATTGGTTCCTTGCAAAAAAGACCTAGGCTGTATGTTCCGCTGTCACAGTATATGAATAATATATGTGTCATTTTCGTAGAGTGCGGAATAATACTGTGCTAGTCATAGCTGTGTATTCTGCTGATAAAAGAGATGATTTTTCATTGTTATTGCATATAGATGGCCGTTTCCAGATATGCAGTCTATCACTTCATATATCTTACAGAAAAAGCACATATGATGCTGACAACACGGCAGCACATTTATCAAACTGCTACCAATCATATACGTATTTTCAAGTGTCAACAAGCATATTCCAATGTAACCTGTTTATATACAAACTAAAAATGTATAACTGCCTCCGACCGGTGATTTGTGTGTTGCCCTGTTATAGCCGCTGTGCACAAACATTTACTTTGAAAATGGATGGCAGGTTCATAATGAGTTTTGGTTTTTAATGGCCCCAGAGTGTGATGCAGGCCGGTTTGATGTTAATCATGATATAGCCGCTGTCATAAAATGGAAATGGTGTTTACCTGCGATAAATAGCTAGTACTATAGACTTATCAGAACGTCCGACTGTAAGGGTTTTAATGCAGACGCCACGAAAATAACTGTGATATTCTGTCGAGCATCGGTAAAATATGAGTCAAGACTAATGCAGGAGTTCACAGATCTTAACTTCAATGAAATGGTTAAATGTGCTGCATTGCGATGAACGGCTTCTGAATTGTTATGATTTACTCGGAACGTAATTATCTTCTGTAAGGTTCGCCTGATGATTGACTTATATGACACAATTTTTCATTAGAGAACGCCATATCATTACCAATGTTGTTTGTCACTTCATCCGTATGTTTGTAGACCAATGTGCATAACTCTAATGGCTGCCAATTTTTATTTACCGCTCAATGTAATTGCGACAATGAACCAATTCCGGGGGTAGAATAGGCCCACTGTATCGTTCTGCATGTCGTAAGAGGCGATTTATAGGGGGCAACCTGTTGGCCGTGGGCTGCGGCTCGGGTCTGTGGGCAATGGGTTTCTGGTGATTGAGTGGAGAGGTCCTGGAATACACCACTAGGTCCGGATTTCTCCTAGACGAGAGGCTGAGATGGCCAGTGTATCTAGGCGCCATATAACACATTAACTCACTCATTCACTCACTCACTCTTTTTTTTGGTGTACGGAATGAAGATGAAAATATATTTGTCCCTCCTATTTGGCTAATTGTTTCTGTGAAGTGACTTGGCATTCTACTCAATCGGGCTTTGACAACCCTGTATATATATGTATATATATATATATATATATATATATATATATATATATATATATATATATATATATATATATATATATATATATATATATATATATATATATATATATATATATATATATATATATATATATATATATATATATATATATATATATATATATATATATATATATATATATATATATATATATATATATATATATATATATATATATATATAAAATATATACCGCGCGTGTATGCTCTGTGGACATTCGATGCGTTTACGTACGTCATAGGCCAAATGAAACAATGACGAGCGACCATCGGATTAAACTCGAAGTAATAACTTTTTCCTGTTTCTTGTACTCGCCGCTATTAAGAGACGTCAGGTCGAATGGTAGTTTTATATCGAATCACCAGGTAAACATATACAGCATTTTGGAATTACATGCGCCACCACTGCCAGCATCTAGTTATTAAAAAGAATGATGCTACGGACGGTGCACCCGCTTGAATATAAAGCCAATTGAATTTGCTAACGTACCTCGAAATAAATCTAGATGTCTGGCTGAGCTAGACGAATTATGTGAGTCATGTGACAATTAGATTAGTGCAGACAGTCACAGTGGTAGCTTGGTAACGCTTAGTGTTGCACGTAATCATTCTGGCAACAACCATTATGAAGCAAGGTCACAGTAATGAGTAAACATTATATTTTTACTACAATAGGGATTTAAGATTCTGACCCAGCATAGCGTTCAGCATCGTCATTTGTACCCTTTACTGCAGTCATGCCCGTAGCGTCAGCACAAAACAGTGGTTAAGTCTGGTTCACTGCTATAGTGGCATTGGTTATCAATACAGTCGTACAATGCAGTCACACGATAAGTTAATTCGTGGTCGCCCGGAAAGCCTAACAAACAGATACAAAGAAGGCAACTTTCTAACTAACGGTTGATTACAGGAGTCCATAGCTTAAACATCTGTGTGTCTATAGGCGGCTTGTACTGGTTTACATGTAATACATGTACAGTATCATGCAACGAAGTGTGCTTCAAATCAAATAGATGTTTAGGGAGTTCGCTGAGTCTATCTGGGCAAATAGACTATTCTATGGGTCCACTGCTTTATGCGAGTTCCTATCCTGTATAACACTTGCCCTAGTTAGGTTTACCAGTGTGCTCCCTAGCCCTATTGTATAGTACAGTGTTTCAAACGCTATATTTGACATGGGTTTAGACCAGTCCGTAATGTGAGTGCGCTTCCATTACTACATCTGACATGAAACCAATTAGATGCCACCATAACAAATACCACACAGAGCATCTTTCATTCCAGAGTGTAATGCAGCAAGTTGCTAGATACTGGTACGACGAGCCAACAAACAACGAGATAGAATCAGACAATTAGCCAGTAGGTTGGCAAAGTCGGGGCTCCATCATTGAATTGGGTATACAACTCCTTGAAATACATGGCTCTGTACTTCGCGGAGCTCTAAGTTACCAATTCATGATCAAAAGCAGAGCTCGAATGTGGCCGATTTCATAAGACCGTCACAATCTGAAGTAAAGACAGACGGAATTATCTATCGCATCGCTTCAAATACTGAACTGATCATTCTTCTGATGGTTACAGAACGGGTAACAGCGAATGTAGGCCTCGGCTGACGCATGGTTAAGTAATAGGATGGTAAACCGAAACCCTTCCTATGTACAGCAACGAATGATATATTGTGTATGCATCGGCGGCTGTATTTCTGCAAGCAATAGCGTACGATGCAAGTGGCGGTGTTACGCGTGGCGTCTCATAGCATGGCAACGATTGTGTTTCTGATAGACAATGAATTATACATTACGGGTATACATTGAACCGTATTAGTGCAGCATGTGTGTAAGGTAGATTTATCAACGTTCGATGTGTACCCATAGTGATAGGAGCATGCGTTGTTGTAGCATTCGGGGCTGGCATTAGTATAGCGCCCCAGTATGGACTTCTGATGCGGTTGGTATTGGACTTTAAAGACCCATGGTAATGTTCTAGATGCCTCAACAGAAGCTAAGTTAGGGTACTTCATATGCTGTAATACATTAAGTGTCAATAGTGTTAAAGTGCAGTAATACTATCAACGCTGGTCTATTATAACCCTTGCCGTGAACGTTTTAAGCATGTAGACATTTTTAATTATGTTTGCTCTAATAATAGCAGTAAGCATTGACAATTCGCAATAGACGTGTGTGACAATCAGACATTAGCCTAATCTGAAACCCAAATCTAAGTAAAGGTGTTAAATTCAGCATGACATATGGGTTTACTCTCAATTGAACTACCATGCTATCTATAGTAATGTCAAATGTCTGGCAGAAATAGTGAGTCGATGTTGGGAACGCATTTGGTGATGCTGACATTCGACGTTCACATAACCTATTTCACGGTGAAATCGGAGCATTCACGTTTTTGTCTTCGTATCAAGTATAACGCTAAAACATGACAACCTATGCTCGACTATCAGATTGCCAAAATATATTGCAAATCTTTTACTGCCATCTCCCCTTGATGCACAACACGTCGGTCGCCAAGAAAACCGCACGTGTCAGTTTCAATGCCTGTGGTCGGTGATGCTAGATTGATCTTCGACAGGATTCATCAAGTAGATGATTGCATCTGTAAATGAAAGTCACAGATCGGTAAAACTTATCAACTGGACCGTCTGCACCAGCTCGAATATTACCGTTCTTACCACAGACAAGGTAAGGGTGAGATTGATGATTCAATTTAGATCATATAGGCTACTATGAAATGATAGAGTTAGAAAATTGAAAATAAAGTTTCTTAGGCAAGCGAATAAATTTATGAGATACAGATATTAGGTTTTAGACGATTCTATAGTTACCAGTATAAAAGTAATTGAAAGGAACATAAATCCTATCTATTAAGACATCAGAGCACAATGCTATCTTGCAGCGACAGCAGCATTGCGAGGTTCTTGCCGCACGTACTGTCATCTGAAGCTCATTCCAATTGAACCCATTAGTGGATGCTATAGGCACAGTTTGATCACATATAACTTTAATATGATTCCCTTCATCCCTAATGGAATTAACTTGTAAGAGATGATTGAACGGAAGGTGTGTCATGATACATTTACATTGCCACACTCATAAGACACATATATAATATATAGAACACAGTAAGTTGTGGCAGTTGTCGTATTGAAGGCACTCAAAGTCGACCACGGCAGCCATCCTCGATCAGAAGTCGTGGCGGTGTCAGTCATTTATCACCAGGCATTGTCTCTTATTGCGAACTCTCAAATTCAGCTAACACTTGTTGCAGTGTCTGTGTAACGCAATGGATTGTCTGCTTTGATATACCGAACAACCCGTGCAATAGAGGAGGTGCTATTGTGAAGTACAGTGGGTTGTCCTATCGTTTGAGCAGGCCGCCCTAGTTCCGAGCTGTTACTGTTGTCAAAATTCCTTGAATACCGAGAAGCTATATAACGGAATAAGAGGTTATCATGCACAGGTTGTAACTAGCAACATTACCACTACCGTTATCGCGATGAATATTCCATGGCAATAGTCATGCGTAGTCGTCCTAGCCTCATGGATCTGTTCCGGCACAGTGTTGCTGGCACCTGATATACAATACCATCCAAAGCGAAGGCCAGTAACCAGCAGCTCCAGGGCGGAATACAATACCTACCACAACGTGACAAACAAACTGGTCATTAAAATACAACTAATTGCGTATTCCAGCTTACTTGCAGCTGAGGAACGAAAAGTCAACGTTCAACGCTCTCAATTATATAACCGACGAATATGATTTTACAGTGCATACGAGGCGATATATTCAATGCTGCCTTTGGCATGTTCCATTACTAAGGCTGAGCTGTGTACGTGTAATTATTCTGCTAATTGTACACACAGGTAACATAAACGATAACCAACTAGAAGGCACAGAACATGCGAGAACTTGAATCATTATGATGACAACTACAGGTGGATTATCGATATCGCACGGCGCAACACCACGGCAAATGGAATGATGCTGAGCCTATGTCTTTGTTCGGGCGAAGCCCATGAGATGAAATATCTCTGGATATTAGTCATGAAACAACATAAAATTTCGAGAGAAATGACAATAGGCTAGCCATAGCCGATGTTCCGCTAAAGCTAGTGACTCTATCTCACCATATCTACCGACCAACCCTTTGAGAACACTCCCAATCAGGAAATGATATAACCACGCAGTTACTTAATGACGTAAACACAGACGATCAAAAGATTGTCTCCCGACAAGTTTTCAACCCGGAGCAAGAAGAACATCTTATGGGTATTGCTAGCCGTACCAAATACGCCACTGTCTGTTTCAAGGTCACAAACAACTACCAAGCCACGAGCTTTGCGTGCACCCCAAACGACACATTTGTACCTATTATTAGGAATGAAATATACCGGCAGCATATACAAAGACGAATTATCTGGGTATATGTTTGAGCAAGAGTGAAGGTATTGTACAAAATGTCGGCAGAGCCATACCTATGTAGCTACTGCACTGTAAGTTCATACGCTTAAGATACTTCTCGGGTATAAAGCACCACAAACACCTACCATACCTAACAGCGCAGGTAATGTTACTGAATATTCTAATCACCCTGGTCCTGCACCGCTAAGCCGTTACATCCGTGCAGCTCCTTCTCCTGTCCAGCCCCAATACAATGCAGTCTAATACGCTGTAGCTGACACTGGGTCACGATTCATGTACATATAGGTTGCCTGAATTGCTCAGTTTTAACGTACGGTCAGTTACCCATTTACCTTGATTTTGTTATCTCTGGGTAATCATAAGGAGCTTTTTGGTACAATGTTTGCTGTCTATAGCCTCATAAGATAGACCATGGGACTACATGCGTATATTCCCATCGCGAAGATCTGAGAACGTATTTCAGAAGATTTGGATCAAATCAGCGTTCATCCTAAGCATTTTGAGATGAATGAGGTAGGTGGTCAAGGGAATGTGTCTCGAGATTAGGTCGGCAATACAATGCGACAACAGGTTATTGAGAAAATAGGAAGGTGTAATCATATGATATAGGATATAGAGTCGGGATAGAAATTGGCACTGTTGGTTTATGAGTAGCTGTGGTCATGAATTTCAACATATAAGAGTACATCGACATCTAGCGACACACAATAATCAATACAGGTGGTACTGCTGAGTTCACTTGTGATGTTGGCCTGCGTTCAGAGGCCGTTAGATATCGAGACATGAAATTCATATTCTAATGATATTTAATTATAAGCGTCTCCACTCGCTTGCAATATTCTTAACTTACGCGGACAGATTCAGATTAACATAGCAGCCTGAAACCTATTTATATCGTTTATCAGTATCCGCAACCTATGTTCTCAACAATTACTCAGTGAACTATATCGCGGCTAATTAACTACTGATACATGCCACTTAATTTTCCCGTTAGTAACCCTTGTATCGACCAGTTGGACGGCAAAATGCTATACTCACGTACTCATAGATACATTAATTACGTCACACAGATAGAGTTTTTGCATTTTCATTCATTGGTATTAGGCCTACATACAATCCCAGTCATTGATTACATGTTGTTCTACATATTCTGTACAACCTTGCACCCATGATAAGCTGCCTTTCCTCTTGTTTATTCCAATACATTTCTAAGCCATCTCGTTGCGTTTATTGGACCTCACAATACTTGTCATTGGGTTCATTGCTGGGGTTAGGGCCCAAATAGATACGCGAGAAACCGACTATCATTATCGTCTTGTCGTGTTAGCAATTGAACAATTATTCATCTTATCGACCAGAAATGGAAAGATGTGCATTTATGCATAGGTTTATTTGACAAACACTTTAACTAAACCAACAGATGAATGCGTAAACTCAGGTATCGCAGAGAGGACCGGCATAGCACCGTTAGCAGGTTAACAATGACTACTACGTCAGAATCCTGCTGCAGGGAATAATTTGTCATCACGATTAGCCATGAATAGTTGTCTTACCTCTAGAATAAATGAATCAATATTCATGCACATTCGAAGAGTCTATGTTACTTATATGACTAGGCGGTTTCCCTCGGCACTGGTTGTAGGATTAGTTCGTCTAGACATACACGCTGCTGTAATGCTTCAAACGCTACTTACTGCCAACACATTGAATTATGATGCGTTACAGGGTTCGACTCGTCAGTCAAGTCTGCACAAGATGAAAATGAGATTTTCCCAATTCTAAGGCCATGCACTGTTTCTTATGAGGCAGTCACTCTGAATAGCTGCAAATTTGAAATGATATACTGTGGCGTTATGTAAGTAGAGGGATATTTGAATAATATAGCTGCTTAAAGGTAAAACAAATGTGACCATGATACACTAAAAATGTTGATTAGGTTTTCCCTTAAACAATCGAACGGATTACCTGCTAATACAGGAAACGGACCATTTCCAGACTGACGTTTGCAGCTTTATATTTGTATGTCTTTTGTATCATCGTCATGTACACGTAGCATAGCTTGCAAGCTATATTCTTTAAACAATCCAAGTCACACAGATTCAGATTCGGGGATAGCTTTCAACATGTAACTGGCAGCTGTTGCACATGCCGCGAGACCACGGCATGGGAATGCAAGCAGAAGACTCATTATAAATCTTGGCTGCTATTCTTTTCATTTCACTTTAAGAGAAGCTTACACAAAGACGCGATCTACTCCCTGATAATGCTACAATGGAGTAGCGTGTACCGTAGATTTAATTTTGTTGTTAGCAACGTAGAGATGTATCATCTCAACATTGCTTATACTGAACGCCGTTGCTGCTCACGTTGACGACAAACAGAACAAAAAGCCCAATTAGGAATGGTGTTTCGTATGAGGTTAATGCTGTCGTAGGTATAATGAAAGACAGTAAGACAATGCATATAATTATATACGATGCTTACCAATTAGTATGAATGAAAATGGTGGGCAATTGTTTAATCGTTGTCACAAACGCTTATTGAATTTCGCACAATTTTGCTTCGGACGCTTCCCGATATCCAAATATTCTGCAATGTTGTTTGGCGACTAATCGAAAAACGCAAATTTAAACAAAGCGTTCATTGCAGCGGTGTTAAGTGCTTTGTGATTCATTGTTAGCTATTGAATGCTTATGTGTGATTTTCTGCCCCTATGTTGCATTATGCTTATTCGCTTTTTCACAATTATTTGCGAGAATTCAGGCTCACATTATATTTCGGAGCACGAGGAATCGCTCTGTCATGTTAAGTAACTCTCCATATACCGTACGCTGCCTGTAATTAGTTAATGGAGATTGGTAATAACATTTAGGTTTACATTCTATCGGAGTCATTCATACACGGCAGAGCATGAAGCTTTATGACTTCAGAATGAACTTTGTGCCCGATTAAATCTACCAATCATCAGAACGCTGTGAGTGGTGCAGTGGCATGTGGAAGGTAATTGGCTCAACCGCCGGTCCCTAGGAATATTGGCGCTTACTCTCGAAACTTGTCTCCTGGAAATGAATGCCTTGCACACATCTGAGGCACGCATAAAACAATTATGCAAAGTCAACCGCGCACCATTTTTTTGCGTGGAAACAAAGATACAAGCATCAGTTAGCGCCTTAGGTTATCCAGGGCACAAAATCGGTTGTCTGTGACAGATCAAATGCACATGCCAAACAAGTTCCACATTATTGCTGCTCTGCAGATCTTCAATGTGATATATGCGCCACATGCATCATTTGATGCGATTACATCCTTCACAATAATTGGATAATTTCTTCCTGACATTAAATTGCCACGTCACTATGTCTTAACGACATTTTTGCCGAGGTTGTTTCTCATTTTTAGAGAGATGAGTGACTCTGAAAATGAAACAAGGCAGTCGTATGCATTGAAATTGTTCGCATATTGTGCTCAAACATGATATCGTAACGTAGGATGTTTATTCGTAAGTAAACAACTTTCGATTTACGCTTCGTCTATATCAATCTAATCTCAGTGATAAAAACGGACGACAAAGTCGTAATACCAACGAATCAATAAATTGCCGCAGTTTGTGTACTATCTGTTTATATTTGCATGCTTGTAGCAAATTCTTTTGGTTCTTGTAATTGCTCAGCGCCAACTTTTCTAGATAAGGCGAAGCATATAAACCTTAAACCAGATGCAGCCTACGGTTATTTTAACATGGTATACGAACGCAAACGATCGTAAATAAATATTTTTGTTGCCCCTGTTACATAATACATCACATGGCTGAATCTCATTCCCATGGCACCACGTGTTACTTACACGTACGATGTCGAAGGTGTGATTCTGATTAGCTTTGAACGCCTCATGAGGAATCGACAAGCTAACTCCCTCAGATCAGTGAATCATCATTATCATTCAAGCTACACCATTTGTGATTGGCTAATATTTATGCCGATGGAAAAGGTGCCCAGTGATGTAATTTGGCTGGATGCATCCAAGAATATCAACAACACACATTTGTTAAAAACATCTGAAATATTCGAACAATTGGATGCATTCGTATTTCAGCTTACATGCGAACCAAAGCATCGTTGTCGCCCTGAATCAAAACTTTCGTTCAGTGTCATTACATATTCTTGCCCGATGAAGTATTACCTGAAGCTCGTTGGAGCAGGAACGTGCAAAACGACTTTTACAAGGTCATAAACCTTTTAAAGGTGAATGCAACGCTGGGTTAATTGGTTTCTTTAGCCTTGCTTTTCAACGCTGCTTTCCATAGAACCCTTAGTTTCCCTTAACAATGCAACAAAAAGCTGTTACAAATAACGCTTATTGCTATCATTCCGTGCAAGCCGATATGCAATTTACATGTTAATGTTAAATAATAATTTAGCAAAGAAATGTCTTCATGCGTGGCAGAAAAGGTTATGCGACTTCATGAAGTATCATTACCATTGGCTATTACCTGTTATCAAGATGAACTTCTATGTCATCCAATCAAATTGTACACACACTTGCAAGGTTAGATATCCACCGTTTTGTACGTGTTCAACTTCGCCCTTACATTGATATTCTTTTTTTACTAAGTTTTTTTTATCAGAGAAGAATAATGGATTTGTTTGCAAACACTCTCTTCAACCCACGATATTCACTTACCTTAGCAAACGGTAAGTGCAGTAACAGAAACAGGCACCATGATTTTCGGTAAGTCATAACCGATAAGATCGCCACTCTACCTAGCAACCTTAGATGATGTAGGCTTTATACAGGTATTCATTGTAGGCTTTATCACAAACGGTAAGTGCAATCACACACATAAGTCGCCACTAACACGCAAACAAGGCGTTAATAACAATATATAAGATCGCCACTCTGTGTTAGCAAACGGTAAGTACATAACATAAGATTTAATTTTAACAAACGGTAAGTCATGGATAAATCGCCACTCATGTTTAGCAAACGGTAAGTCAATAACCATATCAAGATCGCCACTTAGATCAATTAAACGTAAGTACAATAACCTCTAAGATGAACTTGACTTGCAAACGGTAAGTACAATCACCACATAATCATACCACTCTACCTTAGCTGGAGAAATCCAATAACATAAGAACTTACCTTAAAACGGTAAGTGCAATAACGTAAGATCGCCAGGCGCTTAGCAAACGGTAAGTGAAATAACCACATAAGATCGCCACTCTACCTTAGCAAACGGTAAGTGCAATAATCTACTCTACCTACTTAGCAAACGGTAAGTACAATATAAGATCGCCACTCTACCTTAGAGTGAACTCTAAGTTAGCAAAAGGTAATATAATGCCACATATGCATGCCACTGTACCTTAGCAAATATAGACAATAAATTTGTTAGTGAGAGTTATTCCCATAGTGCCTAGCCACATAAGATCGCCACTCACCTTAGCAAAAGTAAGTCACGGCCACATAAAATTGCCACTCATAAAGCTTTCCAAACCATAAATGGCATAACCACATAAGATCGCCACTCTACCTTAGCAAACAGGCCAATTAAATCACAGCAAACACGCCACTGAACCTTAGCAAACGGTAAGTTCAATAACATAATGAATCGCCACTCTACCTTAGCAAACGGTAAGTACAATAACCACATAAGATCGCCAGAGTACCTTAGCCGGTAAGTAAATATCGCACATAAGATCGCCACTTAGAATCATATAGTTAAGTACAATAACCGCATAAGATCGCCACTCTACCTTAGCAAACGGTAAGTACAATAACCACATAAGATCGCCACTCTACCTTAGCAAACGGTAAGTACAATAACCACATAAGATCGCCACTCTACCTTAGTAAACCTGCAGAGTACAATAACCACATAAGATCGCCACTCTACCTTAGCAAACGGTAAGTCCAATAACCACATAAGATCGCCACTCTACCTTAGCAAACGGTAGTGCTTAACTTATAAGATCGCCACTTTTTCTTAGCAAACGGTAAGTTTTCTAGTAAGCACATAACATCGCCACTCTACAACGTTTCGCCGTCTGGAACACACGTAATATGTGGGTTATGATATATAACGTACGTGTGCTTAGATATCACATAAGAGATTTAATTCTAACAAATGGTTGTTGGATAAATTCCCATCTTTTGCCTGCATTGAACTCTATCAAGATTCTCTGTTAGATCAATTTAGTTCAGAGCACTCGATACTTGACTTGCCCCGTTATTGAACTTCAGCGAGAAATCCTACTAATCATTGCTGGAGAAATCCTATAACTCAATTGAATAACGTTCAGGGGCAGGCTGGAATATTGCTTGTTGGATTTGGCACTTTATGTTAGCCAAATCCGTACATTATCGAAGATCCAAGAAAATACAGAGTACGCTCACTATGTCTGTTTATTATATACCCTATATTTCAGACGATTCCCATAGACTAGTGTCTCTCGATTGTTATTTGTGTTGGGGCCATGAAATGAAGCTTTGCAAGCCTCGTTTTATCTTATATATCTGCTATCTCTTTCTTTGATACTTGGCATTCAGCTTACGCAGCAGTGAACCATTCACCCCTTAGTCTTCATTGCAAATTCTTATTCTCCTTTGATTAAGTATCCTTATAACATGTTACCTTGTGTCATATTCTCCCTCTAATTCAATTTGCCCCAAGATAATATTGGTCACTATTTGGGCGAAGCTTCTGCCAGTTTGAGAAGCTCGGCGGCCATTCATTAAGCCACGTACTATTCCATTCGTGGTTTTTCTCATTGCATTTCACAATATATATAGAAGGTTGTTGTGGAAAGATCTGTAGGGTAGTTAAATCTAAACAACGATGTATCTAAGAAGTGATTTTCCCTTGTTGCTTTACATTACATTTTCGCAAGAGCAATCGGGGCCGCATAGTTGCTGCATAAATCGCAAATTATTGCAGCATATCGAACTTCTCATTCATTTCCACTCCTGTTGAAAATAATTGCTCGCAATATCGTTAATTCGATCGTTCAAGGTTCATATATGATATCCGCTTTTGCCACAGTCCTAGACATTAAGTTCTCAAGTCGTTGTTTTAGTAGCTATTCCTAGAATATGGGACATCATAAAGGTTGTTTCGAGGAATTGTTTGAATCTTCTGTTTCACCATCACCATGTATATGACGGCTGATTAGTGGAATTTGCTATTGGTTACTAGTGCAAAACATAGCTGTTGCTTTCAAGGACAATTATAAAACATATTAGATATTGGATGAGGTTGAATTTAGACGATGTCAGCATATGTGCATCGTACGTCAGCATGAACGTTGCGACGTGCATGTTATTAATGTTGGGTTTACCTCCTCTCACCATGAAACGTGTGCTAATGTGTCGGCGAAGTAAAACCATTTCATTGGTTTCCTACAGGCATTCATCTTCTATTCGCTATACAAACTATGGTAGCAGCTAGCTAGACTTAATCACCAAAAGCTCCCTGTGTTATGCTAAGTATTCCGTGTCATCATTATACCCCTGTCAAATTACTGTGGCATTGCCCCCAGTGTGGTCGCATTGAACAAAATGCAAGTTTCCAGGCAGCTGAGAATGGTGTTATAGACACTAATGCTGGCGTCAGATGATACCAATTAAGAATGTTTTCATACGAATGATCCAGCTAATTAGATATGATTGGCAGAGAGCATACAATATGTGATTATGCTTGTTCAACCTAGATCATTCATATTTTGTTTTGATGGTGGGAGAGAAAGCTGATCAAAGAGTCGAAAGATATGTCATACAGTGAGCTGTGGTACAGTTGAGTGGTGTATCTTCTCGGCTTGTTCAACATTTATCTCAAAATAACACTACCTCAATTACAGTCGTGATGATTTTGAATCAAATATATAGGCAACGTGATTTCTGGGTAGCCTTCCCGGGTGTGCAACTTATCGGCAATGCACCACCACGCCTTTGCGTCAGCCAATTAGTCTGTTATAAAAGATTAACTATAAGTGATAATACTGAGCAATTTATCCAATAATAATGGCCCATTTGAGGTGATTGCGATCTCTAGGTATCTAACATTTGTTATATTTACCATAGGCAATATTTCACACAGTTGTTGTTTCTCTATGTGACAGTTGTGTGCTGCGGTTGGAATACACCAATGCCCCTGTCTTACATGGGCGTAGTAGTCCCCGGAAGACCTCAGATCACCTCGGAGACGCCATCTGTGTAACATTCGCGAAGAGAACACGGATCTGATTACGAAACGGACAAGTACGAAGGCAACACCGATTCGACACCGGATGTGGACGATGCCAAGTCAGAGCTGATACAAATGCTCTGGAGGCAACGGCGTACATCCCTGAAAAGGCACTCGTAAGACGCCAGCAACCACATGGAGGACCCGCCAATAACACGGAGGGCCCCAGCAGAAACTAGTAGGACGCCGGAAACAACATGAGTGTCACAGGGGACTCTGGCAGCAATACGGCATTAACATGGAACAGGCAGGCAGCAACTCGGAACCAGTGCTGTTCTATCCGGATTTAGGGTAAACAAATGTATAAAAGGCTGTTTCAACCTTTCTATCGCCCACGAACATGAAACCTGGATCCTGCCCTACCTGTTGTGTCCAGCATGCTTTTGGGTCTCCGTGTACACCGGGCTGTATCCGCGTCTCTCCGTATTGGTTTCAGGTACAACCTGTGCCAATTTCGTGCCGAAGAGGCAGCACGGCGACTACACAGATATGCCCGAGGATTCATGGATAATCCAGGTCTTAACACGGTAGCAACCGAGAGGCGCTCATCCGTGTTGCTGCCGGGACAAATTTGAAAAAAATTGTGCATGTTTAATTTCTTGTTTGATGGCTTGCGAAGGCACACGGAAGACGTCGAAGGGACGGGCTACATTACAGACATATGCCGGAGTCTACATGTTACATCACGGAGCACCGCAGATGGCTATATGAAAACATAATCTATTCGACCTCAGTAACAATGGTGAGTGTCCCACGATGATGAACCAGCACCTCAATCGATCAGGTATGTGATCTCCGCTTTGTTAACCTCTCTCAGTCACACTCGGACATGTTGGTGCTTGGTTAATCTGATAATGTTTCAATTTTATGATCGCCAACATTTGACAGAGTGCGCAGTTTATCATGCAAACTTGAACTCGATACATCCTTTCGTCACACATTTAAAGAATGGATACTTACCAGGTATTGGAAGGCCTGAAAAACCTACCCAACTCCCAGTTTCTTTCTAGCTTCTCACGAATCATGACTAATTGGGTAGTGTATACAAATTAAGCCACGTTATGTCGCCGTCCGACGAATTCGACCTGTGTTTTTATGTTCAGAATTATCAAAGATTGAATCAATGTTAAGTTGTGCTGTACTTAAATGAATGCTTGGTAGATGATGGGCTGGTTCTAGGCCAGGTAATTCGCGTTTGTCCGAGGTATTCAACGTTTCGCTATTACTGTGAAGACACTTTTTATGGCTCTCAATAGAGAAAGAAAGTTTGAAAACCATCATGCAGGCTCTTTAAGCAAATACTCTTTTGGTTGTAGATCGCATGTATGCTATGAGCACGCGTGGCTGAGAAGTCCCAGTCATTATTGATAGAAAGGCTCAAAATAATCTAACAGTTCTTAGTTGCCTATTATTTTAATGCAGTGTGGCAGATATCTGCCTTAATTCTGTTAATACTAATGAGTATATGTGGATACGAAAACAAGGTCATCAGCAATTAGGTTTGACTTCTGATGACTTATTCGTCCTGTAGATATTGTTGCTTACAATGTTTTGCATATTAACCTCGCCTACGCTCACAACATATGTCACAGCTTTCTGTCACCCCTAGAGAATGGGAAGACAACTCAGGTTGCACCCATCATCATCAAAAGGTTAACTAAATCATTGTGTTAAAGAGATGGACAGGCGATAAACATTTTAACGATTTGTATGCCGTACAGACATTATGTATCATGTTAGACGCATCGGAGGACAACCCTGCGTTCCCATCACGCGTGATTAGTGTCATGATCCGGCATGGATTCGCCTACAAACCTATATCACCTGTGTGATATAGCTATCTACTACTTCTACTAATAATATTATTATTAATAATAGTTCGAAAACGCTTAATAATGCCGATTCCTATTTGCAGGTATAGGCGGTTTAATGGTGTCTTTTGGCAGTATGCATAACGAACTATAAGCATAATGTTATCAGGATGTGACAAAGGATTAAATCAAGGATTCAGCCGATGTTTTATAGAAATATCTCCTCATATGAATAAAATGATGATGATAGTAATAGCTTAATTAAGGCATCAGACCTATAGTATATAAAATATGCATACTTGAACAATCATCTCCTTGCACGGTAAATAATTTAGGGAATGAAATGCCACGTTGTCGAATGTGCTTTGATTGTAGTAATGTATCCAGTCGATGCACCATTCGACTTCACTATTTTGCTGGGGGTGATGCTATATCCTGACCATTTGTAATAATTGACACTTAGTGAGGTGTTGCGTGTTGTTTGCCGCTGCTTTACTCAGTTTTGTTAGAGTTGAGTTTCACTTAGTTACTGTTCATCTACTCCTCAATACAGGACACACATAGTCTGATCTGGTTCCCTGCTGAGTTGGCGTCATCAATTTAGGATTGGGGGGTGCGGGGGCGAGGATTTATACAGTTGGCAATCATCAGCATACAGGTGATATGTTTTGTCAGTCCATCAGTTCAGCAAGTGCAATGGTGTTGATTGTGAACAATATCGGCCCCACCACAGAGCCGTAAGGTTTTGCATCGAGTGATGCTTTCTCTCCTGGTTTTGCGCTATTTATTAATATATATCGTGTCCAGTAAGTCAAGTAAAAACTGAACCAGTCGAGTTTCTTTCCTGATATGCTAGCACAGTATCTAAAACATAGCGGAGTATGTTATGGTCGATGATATCATATGCTACCTCTAGGTCCAACACAATTAACAGTGTCTTTCCTAAAGTTCAAAAGCAGAAAGTATATAATCATATATTTTCAGTAGAGCTGTCTCAGGGTTGTGCAGTTAACGACAGGCAGATTGGTTTGGATCATGTATGCCATTTCCCGTTATATTGTTGAGGAGTTGAAAGGCAACTGCACGCATTACAAGTTTTGAAATATACGAGGTATTGGATACTGAGTGATAGTTTCTAGATACGAGTCAACCACGCCCTTCTTCTTTAACCTAGGAGTTGCTTCTGCTGTTTTCATCATCTTGTGTAGTGAGTTGTTGCTGATCTTGGTCTTCCACTGTTTCCTAATGCATGCGTTTCATTAATCACAATATCAACTGTCGCATAGGATATGGCGTAAGTTCGTGACATACTGTACAATACCTATAACTACCATTTAGGAAACGCAATGCAAACTGCGCATGTTTGCTGACTTCATCAGTGAATCCACTGTGATGTCATCATTATCAATGCATAAGTTGACCAATACTATGAATAAAACCGGTTCCCTTATTGTGCTCATCACGTATTATGACGACCGCACGCTACCCGCTCATCAGTAACATGTCAGTGTCAGTTGTATTATAATGAAGTTGAACGGGGCATTAGGCAGTTGCTATTGGCACAACGCCGCGAGCAGGATTCGCTTTGCATCCCATATCTGCTATATTTTCTGCCGACATTATGAACACACATGCATTACATTATTGTACTGTTCCAAAACGGTAACTCATCAGATCGAACATTGACCGGAGGTATGCATTGCAGAAGCCCATTTGAAAACGATTACGCTCACATAAATGACTTATGATGAAATATATATAACAAAACACGTTTTGTTTACCAACAAAGCTGCCCTATTCGGCCCGTCATGTCGCCATTCTCCCCAGCTACAATTACAATACCAATTATTTAACTACAGACAAAAATTCCTGTGTGATGTGATTGTTATTCATGAGCATCCATTAAGTTGTAAGAGATAACGAAATGACTAGAATAAGAGAATGTCATCTCGTCAATCTCTTACATTGCACGAACATTTCCGTTTTGTCGAAAGCATCAACAAAATACATGCGTAGCGGCAGCTTGCACTGACCCACTCCTATCACCTGGCGCTGGTCTTTTCCCTCATTGTACAAACTGACCAGAGCACTACTAATGTGTCTGTGCTACATTCATAAATCATAATTATCTTAATATCTAAAAGGCATAGATAATACTTACCTTTGATGTCCCCGCCCATTTCGATTTAGCTACAGGCTCAGATGACGCATGCCTCATCGGGGATAGCAACACGGGTCGAAAGCATGGTACACAGTGTATATTTCTTAGCATGTCAATAGTAGCCACAAACTGGGGGAAGGGAGGAAAAAATAGGAGCATCTAGCAACGCCTACTCACTTAACTTTGTTACTCAAATACTCAAGTAAAACATTGCGACAAGTAATGTTAGTGCTAACTTTATTTTGGTCTTTACATTTTGTTTACATTAATTGTTATGCCACAGAGCCGCCTCATATGTTTCACATGACTTGATACAATGTCAAGATAATAATCAAGACATTTGACGAGTGCTAGGCGTCTGAAATCATTTACGAATCATGTAGCGCATTATGTTTCATTTGCAACCACGTGCTGCAAATGAGTCTTATGCTTTCACAATTGAATGAAGCTGAGTGCGCAAATAAATTCATCAATATCATATTGACCTACCGAAATCTCTACTATGTTTACTAAATCCGCTTTAAATTGTGGCGAGAGACTCTATTGGACAGCAATATCTCACCTATTAAACCACGTTTTAAGTATTGATAGCAAACACATGACATATTGAGAGCTAAGCATGACTGATTCACCATCTTAACCAAAGTATATGTTTGTACAGACGCATCTACAGATAATTGATTAAAAAGTATAGTTTCCTTAATCTAGTCTTCATATCATAGATCAAGCTTTAATAAGATCAGAAACGTATAACGCATATGTTCTTATAACGCAGGACTAGAACGATTAACACTAACCCCTAGCAGAATATGACGCAAATGAAACATATGAAAGTGATCTGTCAGTGACTATATGTGCAGGTTATTTTGCTTTACTCTGGATTTGGGCATCGGGACATACAGTATGTTTCTGGTTTCTAGCTGGAGGTCATTTAAATAACGCAAAATTTAAATGCAGCATTCGTGATAATTGTGACCCTTTTCGTCCAAACCTTCCGCAAAAAAAAGTCGAGTATCGTCAAAGCGTTTAACTTTTACGGTGTGTGTGTGTGTGTGTGTGTGTGTGTGTGTGTGTGTGTGTGTGTGTGTGTGTGTGTGTGTGTGTGTGTGTGTGTGTGTGTGTGTGTGTGTGTGTGTGTGTGTGTGTGTGTGTGTGTGTGTGTGTGTGTGTGTGTGTGTGTGTGTGACAAATGAGTTACCAACTGTCATTTTATTAATATAATATAGTTTAGGTATCTCGTGCCAATTATTTTACCATAGCCAGGTGCTGCACGGAAGGATTCTGATGTTTGCAAAGTCAGGCCACCCAATTCAGGGTATTTCAACATTGTCGTTTTACCTGTGTAAGAGGAATTGCAAATGCAGTCTCCTCAAAAATTATAAAACAACACTAACTATGCAAATTATACACCCCATTTACTCACATGACTATTGCTCGACCTGGCAAATAGATAAGAAGCACTGAACATTTCGGACAAATTGCCTTCTTTTGTTTTCAACTTAACAGCTTGTTTACGTTGGACTGGGTACAAATTAGTACAATGATACGTCGTTGATGTGACCATGAATGGAGATGTGATAGTTGTTTGATATTTTGGGCTCATTGATCAAAGGAATTGTTGATACTCAGCTAAACTGACATCGACCGAAAGGGTATGAAAAGGATGCTATGATGTTAAGTGCGTTAAGGGAGAATCGTGAACAGCACTCAATGCTTAAACACTTGGCTCAATCTATATTTACATCAGATGAGTTGAAAAAAGACATATTCTTGAATAACAAAATCCTGCTATTATAGGAATTATTATTATTCCCCATGGCAGCCACAAAATAAACCACATCACTTCTGCTGGTAAAGAGGTGGCATGCTAGGTGATTGATATAGCTACAGTTGCTACAGCACATGTTCATCTTCCATTACGCACACAGTACACAGTGGGATTAGTACCTTATAACGGAGACAACGTACATCGCATTGTATGCTGTACATGCAACATATGTCACTAAGGATAATACTCCGGTCAAAATACTAATACAAACACATGGATTTATGCCAACTCAAATGTCTGTTTATAAACATAAAGGTTGTCATTTTAGCGTCAATTTACATCTTCTTGATTGTTGAGCACAATAGAGTTGCAAAACTTAAGCCTAATAATGGATTCGATTTAGTTTTTTCAGAGGGTTTACGTACAAATTGGCTGTGTAACTTATGTTTAGGGTATAATGTATTATAAAGCTATGATGCTCTAAGACATTTTGACTGACATCCTCCTCCAACAGCGCAAATAGTTTATACACAGACAGATTATGCTTTGCTATGACAATTGAACTTCATATAGCGAATGCATGATACTGTATTGTCAGTGCCATGTAATGTCAATCTCCGACGGTAATGTTGAGGATTGACACATGGGAAAATAGTAAAAGAATGTTATTGGCTGGCAAAATATTTTCCATCCCCTGAAGCTGAGATTGATCAAGGCTGATTGCAGCGTAAATTATTTAACCTATGGTACGCGTCAACATCTTGTTTCTTACAATAGGGCGGGGAAAAGGGTGTTGCTCATCAGATGTCATAAGCTCGATGACATCACTTCCATTATATCCAGCCGTGTAGCAAAGGAGACAAAAAATACGGGCAACACATGGTGAGATGACTGTTGTTGGTTCCGCAATTATAGCAACGGCTCTTTGTGTGACGTAGACGATCTGACTAAGCAGGGGCACATGCCAAGAAAACGAGGTGATGCTAATTGGTGGTACCAACGATAAACAGCACCAATACAATGCGTCATTTTCCTTAGTCATATCAACCAGACGTTTCTATGTGTGGGCAGGTCATTATTTAATAATACATTTATGTACATCTAGAGTACTTACAAAGCATAATATGCTGCGAGTGATATAATTAGTTTCATTGCGCAATTGAGGCTCTGTGTTATGTAATTTGCGACCTACTGTCACTGTTATTAAACGTACCCCTTTCCCCAAAGAAGCAACAATGAACTGGGTACAAATGCGGATGCTCCAGATATGTCAGGGAGAACAAGTGTCTTTTTATTCATAAAAGCAGTTGAAATGGTTACTTATCCGCAGATTTTTTGAACTGTTATCAAAACAACCGATGGACCATGCAGAATATATTAGTTCAAACGGGTCAAATGAATACTTCGCAGAATGGATTGGAACTTTCAAGCACATATCGTCATATCATATATGGGGAAATGTGAAAGTTGTATCTCCCGATGTAAGTGTACCCAAGTCATTGTTACATTCAATACAATGTGACTCTTTCCATTTAATAACCACCACTCAGTTCAGGCGACTAATGGGAATATCCAATGTCATATAAAGGGACACTTGTATAAGGATGGGTTGGATAACCCAGTGAGAGTGAGCAACCACAAATGTCTTCATACTTTGCTATATCAAATTGTCCGCTCCCGTTGAAACTACACCAACGGCTGCGCTTAACCATGCCATCGAGTTCGACGTCAAGACGTGTAAGTAGTTTATATATGTTCTTAACTTCAGCCTTATCACAAAGACGCCTCAAAGCTAGCCATTTAATTCATCTGTATCACTGTAAAGTGAAGTTGTTTAATGCGCACCTTTCAGCTAGAGGTAAATAAGTTCGAATTCATGGTCATATTGTTTCACTGTCATGTTTACAACTCCCATGCTATCATAGCAAAGTAGGTTATATGTACCACTCAGGTCACGTAAATTAGATCCTCAGAGCAGCCGGATAGCTTTATGTTGACCACTCTCGAATTTGGGTGGTAAATCATTGAACTTACGTTGGTACGGTCTGTCATTTAAAACTGACTTAAACACATTGGCAGCTTCCCTTGATATAGTGAAAGACGTTATTCGGGAGTCAAAATTAACATTACAATTCCTGCTCGGATTGGCATGTTGCAGGAGATCACGTGGAAGTTATAGTAGCTGATGTCTTTAAGTGTGACTTGTACAGGGTCAGCACTGAGATGTGATACACATGCTGCCTGTGTTGGTGGGCCATGTGGGTCTATGCATGATCTTGACATGCCGTAAAAGGATAGGGCCTCTCTCTGCACTGGTAAATAAAAGTGACCATAGGTGAATCAAACAGGGATACACCCAAAAGTTTTTCTAGTAGTCTGACAAACATTCTTTTTGCACAGCCATTCACTCTGGTGCTAGTGGTTATTTGTGTGTGCATCGTGGGTCTCTGCAGGATATTCTAGATCTTCGTCGAATATATATCCGGTTTTGGCATTGTCCGGATGGTCTGGTATCTGCATATCGACCGCACGGTCCACCAACTCAATCACCCCAGTGGGTAGGGGCTGACTCATAGCCGAACCATGCAGCGTTGAGGTACTGGATATAGCTTGCTGTCTTATCCTTGTCGACGCCCTCGTCGTATGGGTCATTGGCTTTAGCATAGAGGTTCGATACTTTGCTTATCTAACCACGCAGTCCCTTCTCAATGAGTAGATGCTTGTCATTGTTGGTTAGAAACTCAAGTGAAACACCTGTGCTCTTCAGCAGCGCATTCTTTGAGAGTCCAGGACTGGTATAGTTGTAGGCCTGGTCCAGACCGCACTGTCTCAGACAAGTCTTGCTGAATATCTCATACACTTCCGCCTGAAGCAGCATATGTGGGTGCAGGTATGAGGCATAGAAGTCGCCAATATTGGTGCATCCGAGCATGTCCCAGACCTTCTGTGCATATTTATGGTCGCCAGCTGATATGCCCTGCTCAGACAGCTTGCTCTAGAACTCCTGTATAGGAGGTAGTGGAACTTCCAAGTTATTCCAGCCATCCAAAAACTCATATGGGTATACTCCCTTGTGAGGTAGCAGCCGGCACTTTGTTTCGTCGAGCTAATTTTTAGCAGTCACTACAAAGGCGTCGGGGTTGTTTTCAGAGACCAGCTTGTCAAGCGAGGCCAGGACTAACTGTGCACTGTCAATGAGGCGTAACTATCCTTTGGGGAGTGAGATATTCTTCGCCATCTTGTTGGGGATGGAGTAGATTTGGCATTCTACCTTGCTGATTCCTTGCGTCAAGAGGTGGGAATCATAGCCTCTTAGGTTGTGGAATGCAACTAATAAAGTTGTTGTGTTGGGATTGTGCATTGTGGTGTTGGGCCGCAACAATTGCTACTCAGCGTTTAATCATTTGTACACCACCTGAGGTTTGGGCTGACCATCGCACCAGACAACTAAGACGTTGTAACCATCGTAACCACATGGCTCAGGTTCCTCTGTCTTCTGTGTGTTGCTCTTGGTAGGATTAGGTGCAAGGCCCGGAAGCTTCAAGGTGAGCACCTCAAAGTCAGCGAGATAACATACAGCAATGCCAGCTGCATGAGCCAGTTTTGGAACGATAGAATGTTCTTCCCTTCCTCCAGCATGTTTAACTCGCACAGCAGCCTGCCATATCCCAAAGCACTCAGCTGCAGCAGTTTCTATGTAGTATAGCCATGCAGGCATCGCTCGCCGCAGAGCAAGGATGTTTACACTTACTCTTGATTGTAAAGCATGCGGTTTAGATCTTTGATTTGTGTGTAGCGGTACTTGCCATCCTTCTCAATCAGCATAAGGTTTTTACGTGGAATATTAGCAGGCTGTTTACTGATGTGGTGGTGCATGATAGCACCTCCTCTTTACCAGTCAAAAACGTTTATGGCTAGGTTAGGCATGTGTTTCGTCTAAAGCTGCGACACTGGGGGTGGAAACTCTATGCCTTTACCATCTAGCAAGTCCAACAGCCACTAAATGTCATACTTAGATGGTCGCTGTGGGTATTCATCAACCAAATGCATAGCCGATTTTAATGGACAAGAAGGCAGAAGTTGTCCTAGTTCTTCAAATTTATGATCGCCTTCTTATTCGCCAGCGCACTCAGCAGTGGCAGGTAGGTGTCATCTTTAGATTGCTGGTAGCGGGTTATGTCTATCCGCAGAGTTTGGACGGACTCAACTCCCAGCCGGAATCTCTGTTGGTGTATTTATCCAACCGCTCCTGGATATTAGCATTGCTCCTACTCGGAATATCGCCTATATCTTCTGCAGAGAGAACAACATCCTGCCTATTGTGTAGCAAAGGCTCAATATGCTTACTGTCGCCATCGCCGATGTGCATCATGAGCCTGCAGCGCAAAATGACACTTAATCCCGTTCAGCTCTTGAAACTCAGCATCTGTTTACAACGCCTCTTAAGAATATCAGTGTCCAGGTCAAGAGGGGACACTGGCAGGAACGCTCATCACCTTTCCACGCGTATAGTTAACTCCATTTTCATAAAAAACGTTTATTTATAGATGTTAGTAAAGGCACTTTCGGTTACAAGCAAAAGCAATGTAAATCAGCCGTGCATTAGGAAGATAACACTTGGTTTCTCCACCGTTATGGTCGCATCGTAAATATATTTTCACCTGACAATAGCCTCTGCTATTTAATCTTTTAACTAATACATCATATTGTATATTCTCTTTAGTTTTCTCGCAAACTAAGATTAAACCCCAAAACGCCCCCAGCAACGCATTATCACTCCGATATCTTTATAAATTTTTGGTCGATTTTGCAAATGTTTCCATGTCCTAGTAGGTAACTTTGTTTTCCATATATTTGTAGGAAACGTTTTCATGGTCGGCAGTATGTCAGCATGAATTATGCATAGTTGTTTTATGAATCGTAGATTAAAAGGTGGGAAACTTTCGATTATCAATAAAATCGACAATATACGTTCGATGGTCATAAAAATTCGGTCGAAGCTTATTCTGATTGGCTTTAGAGCGGGGGGTGCCCTTAAGTCACGCAGCAAACTTGTTCGGATTGTTTTATAGATACACTAGTCACCCTTTCCATTGACGTTGCATCCGCCAAGCCAGTCAGGCTGTGTGGATTCGTTGTCTCTGTTACCAGTGGTTGGTTTGTTTCCTGCGAGGACATGTTTGCTTGATAAATTTGTTGATCCAAATTGGCCTTGCTTTGGTGTTGTGTTACAGCTGCAGTTACTAGAGCGAAGTACCTGCCCTAGCGGTGATATATTGTAAAGGTGCTGTGTGTGACCAACAAACGGGTCGGCCTCGGGGTCTGCAACTAGCTTGGGTCAGTTCTTTGGTGGTATCAGAAGAACCATACAAGTAACACCTGAACACAGCTGTAGAGCTGCCTGACCAAGGATGTGTGTCATGCTAACATATCGCTTCGCCTCGCATCTCACATGCAGCTAGGTGATCTAATCGTCAGACATGATTTCAAGCTGGTCAATTGTCAGGCGTCCCATACACTGCGCACCAATGTACTGACATCTGCAGTCCAAGTGCTCAAGAGCAAGATATTTTCAATCACGGACAACGGTACATGTAGTCGGTCTGTCTGTCTTCAACAGCAGTTTTGGTGTGCTTAGCGTACTGCAGCACGTACCTCCCTTGCAAGAATCACATAATTCTCACACGTCTTTAAATGAGTGACGGTCCTTGGTGTGAAAGAGCACCACCCAGCGGGTCTGCTCGAGCAGGTCCTTCAGCACAGAGTTGTAATTATGGGTGAGGACCCGGACACTTTGCTGCGCATACCGTCCATTAAATGTTAGTTTTAGTAATGTCATTCTTCCTGGTAAGGACCTTCAAGTAGGTCGGGCATGAAGATGATTTGTCCGCACCCAGTCTGCCAACAGATAATAGCCGAGCTGTGACAATGTGGAAATGTATATAAGTCGGAACGGCTAGTAGACTGCATTGCATCCATAACAATATACGTATCGACGTTGCACCAGCCACCTCTGCTGTTTTTGTGGTCTGAATAGTGACACCCATAGACGCATTCTCCACGCGCCTGCCAATTCCATGGGGCTGGTCGTCGTCGCGCATCCTCAGGTCGAGCCACCGGGCGTACTTGATGGTTAGATTCTATTCTAGGGACACGTGCGTTAATGCCAGGTCTTTTGCAGCTATTGCCACACTCGATTCTTGATTACTTTTTGCTGCAAAGGCCTTCCTCGCCTCACCCCACTGCAGGTAGCCATGCATGACCTTGGCATAGAGTTGGTTGGTCACCTTGACCTTTGTAATCTTCCAATTACAAAGTGACTTCTAGCAAATAAGGCATTGACTGGGTCTTAAACGAGCAGTAGGATGGCCTTTATGCTGTGAGCCGATACATTCATGCTAATGTGCCACAGTGTGTCACTCTAATTGCATGCAAGATTTCTGTGGAGCCGGTCTGTGTTACCACAGGGTCCGACTTATGCAGGCTAGATCTGGTCGGGCCAGCCGTTGCGTGAATCACATGACTGTAGTCGTTAAATGTATTCCAGTCTGTTACCGAGAGCACTCTGGTAGAATGGCGCGTGGCTCAAAGTCCAGCTGGATATAAAATCCGTTGCTGTAGGCATCAGCTACTGTCTTGTCCTCTACCTTGGTCTTGTCCTTGTCTTCTCGTATATTAGTCACATTTCCATCACCTGATGTATGTATGAAAGAACACGAGGACGCGGAGCATGCGATAACATACTTATCACTATGGCACCTACACGCGATAATCAAGCACGACGCTATATCCTATTTATGATTATTAGCATGAACCTATGTTATGCAAGGTATCTGCCTGGGACCTGTCAATATGAGAGGTATTCCCTTAATACTCCACTCGGCCTCAGCTGCCTGTGATGATGGTTTCAACTACAGCAGATCTCGGAGATTTTTTCGACGCCAGTGATTATGAGACAGATTTTAGTGTTCCTGATGGTGCATTTATTTCTCCCTTATATCCATCTACAGATACCAAATGGGAAGTAAGAGGTGCTTCTTGTGCTGGGCGGTACAGTACCAACACTATAGCGCAGAAAACAAGGATCGGCAGGTGTTAGAATTTCGCGCCTCAGTATGATTCCGGGGAGATGGGAGAATACCGTGACTTCCCGATGAGCGATACGCAACCAGATTAGCGACTGACAAGCAAATGACTCTTGAGAAAACCTTCGTTTTACGACTTGCAAGGTGTGCGTGATATAAATACCCTCCGTAGTGTTGCCATGTTAGATCAGTGGTGCTCTGTGAGGGATCTCTCAAATGAAGTTATTTCTTGGTGATATATCGACACGGTTGCAGTAATCGCATGGCAAACTGTGCGTTTGAGGCGATATGGAAAAAAGACAAAGCTTTTTCTCGATCTCTGATTGGCTGTGAGTAGGGTCCCATGCGATAATGGGCTTTAGCTCTCTCTTGTAGCCGACCTGGAGTTTGTCCTAACAGGGTGATTTTGGAGTTAAATTGAGCCGCGAGTAGATGCTTCGGACATAGCAGAAGATGGAGATGGAGAAGAAAGAGAAATGATCGACTTCGAAGCCATGTCAGAGCAAGGTGGTGAGACAGAAACAAGCTTCATAGAGGACGTTCATAAAGCAATAGAAGACATGAGTCCGGGAACACAGCCAGAAATTGCTCTGTTGCCATTTCGGGATCTTATAGGGCTTGACAAGGTTATACAGACACAGAGGGGTGAACTGGTCAACAACATGGCGCAGCTTATCGAAGTAGATTAGCATATCTCAAGTCGGGAGCGTAATCTTACAGAACTGCCAGAAGAGGCTGAAGAGGAAAAGAAACTGGGGGTCAGAACCGACCCGCTTTTCAGCCACGTAGCCCTGTTGGTGGTCACCGTAAAGTAACAGGAAGCAAACATCGAAAACCCTGTATAAGCGGAACTGGCATATGTTTGTTGTATTAAGTAAGATGCGCCAGTACCGCAATATGCTATACTACTGGCGCAGTCTGGTATTGAGCAGTAACTGTATGACCTGGGGTCAAAATCTCCATTCCAAGATGTTGCTGATATCAGCTTCATGTTATAAGCAATAACAGGCGATCCCTTAAACTTTTTGGTATGATGAAAGATTTGAGGCTGCCTCTGGGCCTATGCCCGTACCGCAATCACATTGACACTCCTTGATGACACCATCGATGTCAAGAACCACATCAACCTCATACTCCACTGACTTCATCATCAAGGCACGGCACCGACCTCTGATGAAAACTTGATCAGATTCCAGGTCAGAGGTGGCTCGCAGGGATCGTTGGAATCGCTCAGCGTCATTTTGCATCTTCCATCTTAGGTAAGTTCTTTGTTAATAATGCATACACACAATTAACTGAGAATACACAGGCATATTTAACTTGGCTTACATTTGCAGAGGTGATGTGATAAAAGTCTCATTCATAATTGATAATTTATCAGTCATATATATACATTGGTTTGAACAAGTAAGCTTACGATGAATCAATCAGTATATTACTGGTGTGTTGATGTGGTATTCCTGGCAAACATCGTCTACTCCATTAAACGGTCATGAGCTTTAAGCCTGCATAAGAGATGGCAGCACCCTCAATAAACCACTACCACATCAACTAGGTTAGCCATATACGATAACAACTCACCTTTCAATAAGTTAAATATTTTCGTCTGCTTAGCTTTGTATTCCGCTTCTTGAGCTCTACTTTCAATTGCTGCAAGGTGAGACGGCCTTAAGTATCCATGATTGATTATTTTCTTCAAGGTTTTCAACCATATAACTCGATCAAAAACAACGACGTTATGCAATCTTCTATGTAAACCATATGCATTAGACCACCTGCGCCGTGCTGCCGCGTATCAGATTACAACTCTTATCTTTGAGAAGCACTAGCACGATCAGACAGTCTAGACAATGTTTTTAGTTGGCCATGGGCAAGCTTTTGATTATCTGCTAGTCCCGCACGAGAATGAATAGTTGAGGGAATGATGAGCTTCCAATGCAGTCACGTGTATTGCCGCCTGTAAAATTGTTTATATGTTTCAAGTTGAAGTTAAGTAACCGGAATGTAATTATCTACATATCTTCTTGCAGTACAAGCTACATGTAGGTATGTAAACTAAGTTACTCTATCATCCTATTGGCAAACTAAACAATGATTCTGATTTTGACACAAGAGACTACGATGGGACCAGGAGTGTGCTATTATCCAATCATCAAAGATAATGATTAATATAATCCCATATCAATACATAAATGACTGAGTGCGATGACTACGATTGAAACAGGCAAAAGACTTCATTATTATCAATTCACAACCTTGTCATATAAATGTCGAATGTGAGCACATCCATTTCAATAACAACGCTACAGAAGGCCTCCAGCAATGTCAAAGAAGGCACATAAATCTTTGGTCACAGTTATGAATTTCAACGTGAAGAAGCTTGTTCCGTGGCGTTAATTAGTATTTAAAGGTCGAAGATGGTCGCATTTCCTGATTGCAACAAGGAATGATAAAGCATTCACGGCGAATTACGGGTCAAGTGATCAAATACGAATACCAGCAACCCATTAAAAATGTTGCGCAAATGTATTAATCACATTAGGACCATATCAAGGAACATTTTAAGGTAAGCATGAACCGAAGAGACAGCTGAAGCAAAACCATTTGACTTGAGGTGTATATCATGTGTTGATATTGTGTGCTTGTTTGTCGCTCAGTGATTTATCCCAGCTGAGACAATGGGATGGTCCGGATATAAGAATGAAAAACTGTAGGGATAGTACTACCTTGGTCTATAATCAGGAGGTATATGAATTGACATACGTACTACACCGCGACCAACGGGTTTAGATCAAAAGCTCTCATGTAAAGGTGTGTCATCAGTCTGCCATAACGTCAGTACCATAACGTCAAAACGATGAGCACCTGATCGGCCACATAAAATAGCTCTCTCCATTCCAGTAATCAATAATTCACGGCAAAGTAACACACAGTGACCCGATGTCATATAAGGCGCCTCATCCTCTAGGACTAATTTAATAATCGATTTCTCATATCTAGTTTATCCAGCCTTTCGCATTCTGCAGAATTGTTTTGGTCACAGCACCGACTTCCGCTCTCACTCATAGCTTTGTCTCTGATGTCAATAATTGAACGTATACTAGAAATGCCACCGGCTTAGACCTCGATACGAAGTGAAACCAGTTTAAAAGTATGACTTTCCCTAGCACTTGCCGCTAATGACGCGTCAAAAAAAAAACCTACTACAGTTATATGTTCACAATTGTTTAAAAAATAGTTTGATCGAGTCGTCTATTCTGCAAAGGTTGATAAAGTAGGCAGAATCACTGGGCAAATATCAGCGCCTCCCATGCTTGCAAATCGCAAACTGCCCTGGCCACAGTAGGTTATATGTACCGGCAAGATTGTGTTAATTAGATTTACGAGGCAGCCAAACAATGTATAAATGGCTAGCAATCGTAACACGCTTGACCATTCTAGGCACTTCACTTTGTAGATCATACCAATGACGCTGTCCCAGATTTTGATTAAAAAGAATGGTCTCGTGTGATTATCTAAATTATAGATGTAAGCTGTGTAAAATTTGGACCCTGCTGTATTAATCTTACATAAGTCGTATAAGTGTCATTATTGTGCTATCTTGAACTATTATGAGAGTTAACATTAGCAATAAACACGGATTGTGCGTCGGTATCTGGGTTAATATTTCTGAAAACTGCAAGGGATCATACAATATTTGTCGAGTTGGTCGCATTGATACCATTTATAGAAGCGCTAAATTATACACGTGTGATTTGTGCAAATAATGAACCATGAGGTATATCACCAAATGTGACTAGGCCTAATGCAAAAAGAACCGTGGAGTTGACTTTTGCATCAGTGCCAGATTTCTTTTACATGACATTTAGCTTAGAACATGAACTGCGTTTTACCTAGTCATTTCTTATAGACCAAAAGGACTACGTAGGCAAAACGTATTAGTTCACAAAGAGAACTGAGGGTACACTCATTTACCGCTTTATATATAGTAGTGTTATAGTTAGTGCTTTATCAGGTACCGTGGAGTTGCATTATATAATCAGATACCCGATGACGTTGCAACACCACGTTACCTTCTTCGACTGCTTTGTTTAAGCTCGAGCTGAAATAGTGATATACACTTAAAGCTCTACAGAGATATATACTGAATGATTTATGGGCCTAATTATGCTTGCTTTTACTTTGTTATTGCTGCCTTGTTTATTATATTTTAATCTTAGGCTATGTCATCAGATTCAAAGGAATAAGGGTTTTAACACTCGATGGCACGAGTAGGCATTGGGAGGCACAAGCGCCAAATGTGTGCCACTTATTATCACCGACGCCCTCAGATCTCACCACAACAAAGGTGTTACTACTACCAATCATGCCCGAAAATTCTTTCAATTACGCTCACACAGAGCAAAAGATCAGCAATAATAGATAGTAACGAACTTAATTTTGTTATCCGAAATGTCTGTTATTTCTGCAATTTTCTTAGGCCAACAAGGGCCAGCCATCACGTACAAGCACTAAACGGAACAAATAATGACGTCAGCAATATTCGGTGCGCCTTCTCGAATGATGAGACGATAAAAACTTGATTAACACAAGTCGTTATTCTGGCAAGTTTTTGTGCAACAATTGCTGCCAATGCTTCGTATGTATGCAATGATAATTCAATTGGTGTTGATAGGGAGGGCCGGTTTAATGCGGCCTTGATACTCACGAAACACAAAACACAACAGAACTGGCTCCACAGTTAGGTTATAGGCTGATAATCACCCACCTACATCCTGTCTATAGATGAGGGGTTAACTAATTTCGTTCCCTCAAAACTGCTTTATGGCTTCACTCGTTATATTATGGCAATGTGCGTATATATTTTTTAAGCAGGTATCGTGAAGTCATAGTTAGCAAACCAGATTTACAAACGCGGTCGTGTGACTGATGTGAACTCGATGGAAAGGATTGCTCTGAAGTTGGTACTCTAAAAGCCATGAACAGTAACGGTTCGCCACAAAACTTGCTATTTGTTTTTGGTTGTACTCCACTGCATACTGCCCAAGTGAATGATTCCATTCAGTGGTATCATGCCAATCGAGGTTACTATATTATGTTATGCACTTGGGTGCATCGAAGGCGTTTGGGCGGTCATACTAGCGTCCATCATGTCGTCTATTGCGAGAGGGTCAAGCTTTGCTGCTAGAACCACGTAAATGATGCAGACGTTTTGTCTTAAGTACATTTTGGCTAGTTATTGCTGTATTATATAATTTAACAGTCATGATTGTTTCCGTTACTACGTCGCCTTGAGCTACTGCTGTCTTTTTTCCATCATGGCTACTCTAACACTAGGAGATGTACTTGATTCATTGTAAGGTGGTTATTGTGCAAAACAATTATTGGTTGCTTTTCCGGGAATGTTGCTCAGAAGCCGCTAAATAAACTGCGTAGTATATGGCGCAAATTTATATCCCAATTTTTTTGTTATCAGCACCACTGCATAAGACAATTGAAAAAACGATATCTTGCAGGGAGGCTACTTTGTAAGTGACTGCTCTTGCTCATCTACATTATTTGTGGGAAGTGGACTATCATGTGGCAAAATTTTGAAAGTGAAATAAAGCGGCAATGCTAATATAAATGCCAGATTGATGATGAGGTATTATATATGGTGAAGCTATTGTGTATGTAACAGTCTCGCGTCTTAGCTAAAGGAAAACAAGCGGGCCGCGGATGGAACGATACACTTGTTCAATGAGCTGTAGTTTGTTGATATAAATCACAATCACACTATGTTGTGCTGTCTAAACCCTGAAGCAATGACATCAGGATGTGTTTGAGTTATCCATCATCAGGGAAACATCAGAAGCGACTGTTTCCCACGACAGACCAGTAGCAACGTCCATTATTGAACTCCTTTATATAGCAGTCAAGGGTACGAGACGGCGTTACCGTAGTATGAGGGGGGATGTCTATAGTGAAGTGACCCGGTATGAGGATACATGCACGGTCAATAATGGACGCGCAATTCTCGGACGCTTCAGATTCTTTATCAACGTACGAGGAAACTGTGTGTAAGCGACATTATACAATGCAACAGTGACGCAGTTAGCCATGGCGAAAGATGGTCAATTCTGCGTAAATGAAATGCAGGTAACGGCATTGGCTTTGTTCCCTGGTAAGAAAACTTTCTAAGCGTAGTCCGTATGAGGTGAAAGCGCATCCTATGGACAGAGAGAGAGATTATGGTACATGTCAAGAGCGAAGACCACTACGACAACCTGAAGATAATCATAGGCAATGAGTCGGAACCACCACATGATGTACACGCGTCAAATCAATCAGCCCCACCCCCCAGTAAGCAATAACCATCAATGCGTATTTGCTTTTGTAAAATATGTTACAGTATTAGAGAGGTGCTTTTTGAGTGGCTTGTTACGAATGTCAAACACCCTGAGCTTTTTCAGCTGCGTCAACAGCTGTAGATCCGCTCACTGCGCTGTAAGCGATTTGAAATGATGCATTATTCAGTGAGCGTTAATTTTTATGCAATTTTAATGCTTCAAATGGCAATGACAGAAAGGTCTTGGATATAGCAAAATACAATCCTTAACAATTATTGTACAACTTATACGATACTTAATGGGCCTCCATCAGCGATGAGTGTGGAATTAACTTATAGCTGCCAAGTAATTAACACCTGACCGGCCTTTTCACCAAGGCAGACATTAAGGTATCAAGTGCGAGAAGAAGGAGTATCTCTGCTTAGTATTTCGCTTGTAAATTGCTGGGAATAACGCGATGGGTTACACGATTAAACGTAACATTTGCACATCCTTCCGTCTATAAGGCTTTTCTGAGTTAGCAATTAATCTTGATTAAATCAAAACAGCATGTTTGAAATGTTATATGGTCATTTCTAATTACATCGGTAGGGAACGGCACTAGCATTCAGATGCAGAGCGCTGGAGGATGGTTCCTATCTGTTAGGTCCTTTATCCCGTACTGTCAGCTTTAGAGCTAGACAGATAGAGTACGAGTTCTGCTGATGCTTGTTGACATCCCTATTAGGCATTATATTACTCAGTTACTCTATACTTCTAACTCGATAGCCCTAACTTTATGTCACGACACATAACCAGGTACCATATTATTTAACAATCGTGCTCTTGGCACGTTTGTTAGTAATACACATTTGCAGTGCGATGTTTATATGCACTGTTATATAAGGGTACTACTCAACCACACCCATTACTTGTAACACATCAACTCAATATTTTTTTATACATTGAAAATCGAATATACCTTTATGCACCAGCCCCCCCCCCCCCCCCCGTTTCGATTTGATGTATGACTTGGAATATATGAGAAGGATCGTGTCGTTATTCCGCAATTCCGTTAGTACGCTAGTTGAATCCATGCATCCTGTCGGATGAGGCTATACTCAAAGATGGACCATAATGATAATTAATCGAAATCTGGTGAGTGTGTGTCGTGGCATTGTGAATCAGACCAGAATCGCTTAAGAATTTGCAGTTAGAGTATGTCTATGGATACAATGCTTTTGCTAGATAAACTATTTATGGTGGTGCACCTTTGTTGGAAACCGTAACATCTAATAAAAATATCCCCTAGGAGATCTGTAATTTGTTTCTATCAAGATCATTAATATGACTGCCGAACAGATCTGTAGTGACGGTAAGGATACATTTTGTTCTGTGTAATGTGTTAAAATTAGCAGCATAACAACCAAATAATCATTGATTGTTAATGCATCTTTGCCTGTTGAAATGGTGCGTATGATATTGCTCGAATCGCTGGAGATTTACTCCCGTGCGCGTGTGTGTATATATGTGTACAAGCGTTCGTGTATAGGTGCGCTTGTGTGCCTATTGCCATGCCTTGTCAGTTATAAACGACCTTCATAAGTTGATTATGACATATCATGTGGCATAGCGTGTATGAATCGCGCTGTGGATTGTGGTGAAAGTTATTTTCAGAGACTAAGAATATATCAACTTTATTTCATTTTGGTAGTGTTCGCAAAATAAGAAGAAGGACGTTTATACCCATAGCTAACGGCACTTGTCACAATGTCGCAATGAAATATGCGGGGCCATACATCTGGATGACTACGGGCAAGCAAGTATCTTGTCATTTGAGGCTATAAAGTGGTGCCGCTCTTAGCAAAACACGTCGCCAAAGCGTTGCCGCTGCTATGTACCTACACGTATAGGCATGCGAGTTATTTATGACAGAGAGCGCGTGCCGATATGCAGTCCATGCATTACACTTATCGCAGTTGCATAACTGAGGAAATCGTAATACTATTTACATCAATTTAATATTTCATCCCGTACTAATGCTATTGCCGAAGCACTACTTTCCAGACAAAAATAAGTATTAGTGGGGAGCTTGCATTGCATCAGTACTCCTGAGGTTGACGGAATAAGTCACCAATGGCTCTTTTGAAGTGGTAGTTCACATTGTAATTGTATGGTTGATGCAAGTTAATTCTAACAGCCCTCTATTTACCCTTACATCATTATCCGCAAACACATTGCCACAATACACGAACAACAAGACCAGCGAAGGTTGTCAATGTCACCGTAATTGTCGCAATCAGCTAGATTATGAGCATGGCCGCTGATCAACGCAGCTGAACACGCAATTAATGGCGACACAAATTGCATATCCGAGGCCTCGTCCGTCCGGTATTAACTAATAATTGATAGTGTTCAAAGACGGTACATACAGATGAATAGTTACAAATATTGGTCGAAATTATTTCATAGTGTGAAGATTCTTAACATGAATTCAAGCTTGAGACAACCTAACCCAAACTCACACTTAAGCTATGTGCAATCCACTACACTCACACTTAAGCTATGTACAATCCACTATAATCCACCGCCACTGCAGCAACCTAGCGGTGTTATAAGACCATAAGGATTGCGATTAATTAGTTCTATTATTAGTGGTCCATGTCGCAGTATTGTAAAATTGACTCGAGGATGTGACGGTGCTCAAACTCGCCGTTTCTTTATTTGCCGAATGCGAAGTCAAACTTGCAACCGTTCTGACTAACCGAGCACAATTCTTGTGCTAAAATACAATACCATCGTCCTCCATTCAATATATTCACGCGTATCGGTATTCCCATGGGACACGTGCGGTTCACCACCAAAGCTAAAGTAAACGTTATGCGCTCGTTGATCTGACATGATAGATCATCCCCCTTATTAGTTTCTGGGGCTATCTTACACTGCATGAATATAGTAAGCCTCTAGTGTAGCTATCACTGAGGCTCTGGTGGACCAGGTCAAACATACATTTGTTATAAACGAATTTTAAGTTTCATATTCCCGGTACAACGAGCTTAAGATTAGGTATGGATGCCACTCTGTTAGTCTCTTACTCTGAAATAAAGAAATATACTTCTATTCTTTTTATTCTATGGGTTTTTGTCATATTCGCGGGGCTATGGGCGGCATTACAATTTTCACCAGGAACCAAATATTGCGATGCGATGGACGTCAGGGCTCAGAGTTAAAAAGAAGCACATGTTTACCCCTAGGTATGCAACATGGCTCACTCAGAGCCAACTGAACTGGGCCGAATCATGCTGCATTTGCAAATCGAGGGAGACAACATTTCCTGAATGCTTGCACACTATTGTGAAATGCTTGGTAAAATTAACATATTTATTATTTTGATTTGCTTCAGGACTGTTTATTGAATACTGCCCTCAAAACAAATCTTGTGGAGGCTTCTAAAAGCTTCTTAAAGCTCCTTTGAGATGCTACATTACTGCTCGCCATGTTATACTGTATGTGCTGCCAGAGCAGTCGAAGACCGCCATTGACAATTGTAACAGCAGATATTTATTTACTTCCATTAAATTGACCGAATACTTATTCTAGGAATGCGTATTCAGTTCAGCAACAAGCTTATATAGACATAAGGATCTCTATCTCGTTTAACTTAGACAACTTTCTATTTCTCATTGCAGCTATAGGAATGTTGACACATATAAGGTACAGCAGTATTTGTGGTGAGACCATCTCAGGGGCGGACTGTCTTATAAGGATATTAAAAAATACAATGCCTATTAGTGGGACTATGTTGAATCTAACTGCGTTCTAGGCCCAAAAGCAGACTTTTTGTCATTCTATATGCTCATATATATAGCCTCGTTACAATGTTGCCAGGACGTGAGCAATGTGCTCGAACTATCCCTTACAACTAAAGACCGAAGAAAAATACCCTAGCGAAATGTTGATTGCCATTGAAGCACATGCGAAGGCCTCATAACCGTATATAATCGGCTTCCTGAATGACATTTTATAAGGGATACATTGTGTTGTTGCACCTGTCTATCACAAATTTGAGTGTGTGTGAATAGTGAGAATTGACCTCACAAGATTAGAGAAATTGATCATCCGTCGTTTGGCTACAGTAACGACTTTTACTTTGGCATAGGGGAGACAAGCTAGGCGATATCTGGCTTGCGTCATATTAAGGGTCCGATAGCAAATAGCCCATATTCTCGTAAGAATTATTGAACAAGTGTGCAACCACCTACATAGCCTCAGAAAGCTACATGATCAGCAAGTCGGTCCTTTTTTATTTCTGGTGGTTGACCTCAAGGGCAGCTGATATTAACTGTAGAATTGCCACTACCAATTCAACTCCCTCAATAACTCAGTGCCTCACCAGGTCTTAATTGCAGTCCATCAGTGCCAATAGGCCTATCTGTATATGATGCAATCAACATTTAATCACCAGCTGCTGACATAACTGGCTGCCTGAGTTGAAATAGGGCTTTCACAGTTGATGATATTTCAATAACGGTTGTATTCAAACGGAACGCATTAGATAGAACCTGTCGGCTTTTGCCTTCTGATCAATCATATATTATCTTAGCGAAATAGTCAGATTTGCCGCATTTCACGGAATATCACCATAACTGCAGTTGTGGCGACGCAGAATAAAGCACAGTCAGTGAATTCCATAATACCTATATCTACTCACCCTATAATTAAGCATTGCACAAATGACACCATTATTTTTTTATCAAGGTGTTGATTCACTGGAATATTACTCCTTATAACCCATATTCATTACGCTGGCAAACGCATGCCCGTATATATGGGGGAGGGGGGGGGGTTGTCAAGATGTTAGATATGCGAGTTTCATGTCGTTTTACCTGCAAATCCTTTGATAATGTCCACCCACTCTCTGCGTTTATTTTGGATATGGACATTGCTTCGTTTGTCAACACATTGTTGGTACATGCTGTGTTCATCATGCAACACGTCAACGTATGATCGTGTGCGCGGCCTGACAGGGCGTGAGATTGTACCCACCCTAAGGTGGACTTGCATTGTAGCAATTGCCGCTATAAGCTAATAGCATTGGCACCCATGAATGCAGCCTTGCCTTCTATAAAGTCAGACAGCATAGAGGTAAGGTTGTGTACAATACCGCATGCAGGTGTACAAATACATACCTGTGAGTAGCAGCATGATGCTCAGCAAGTAATGGTTAATGTCACGTAAAGCTACTACTTATCTGCTCTGTTATTTCAAGTGCTGAAAAAATCTGTTATCCGCTACATCTGGCCATTCGAAGACATCAAAGGCGAGTTCCCTTCCACTGGATAGATTTCTGTCAGTGATTGAATATTGTACAGCTGCTCACGACTGCTAACGGCTCAACATAAATCAAACTATATAAATATATACAGCTCGTGCAACGCTGGATGTATGGCTTAGATGTACATGTCGGTTATTGAAGCCCTGAAAGGGTTTCGTTTGGTTGTTATCTATATTGGGCGACGTGGTTTTGTAGACATCAATTAAACCAGTCTTTATATTTATATGCGGCCATTTTCGCGGTTTGAAGACAATACAAGACTTATCCGACCATATGTTTCTTCAATTAAGCTTTACCTTGAGCCCAGTTTTGCTGTCACATAATATAGGCTTATTAATTATGTCGTGGGTGATTTGGGTAGGCGTTTAGGTGCACTATATTCCGCATGCCAAAATACAACCCTGCCCAATGCGCCAAATCATGTCCCTCAAGACGGTCATGACTTTAGCCTAATTAAATTACAAAATATTATGTCACATAAAGTTTGCCAGTTTATCGACCAAAAAGACACATTGCGAAACACAATACAGCTGGTAACAAAACTCTTTCTTTAGACGCATATAGCAACATGCAATAGCCGGAGACATTCTGAACCTTTAATCCGCAGGAGTTGTTGCCATAATTAATAAAATATAAACGTTAAATTTAGTTGCCATGAACAAGCTACCAAATGATTATATGGCAATGCCCTTTTCACGAAAGCCTACAAAATATCTCGTGAAACAACGTTGGGATTCGATGATATTTTGTTGTTTTAAGAACTAATGTGCTTTGCTGTATTTATCACCGAACAGACCTCGATTTCAACCACATTATTCAATCAAAACGACAATCACGTCCATTCCCTGGGAACTGATGCGGTGGCTTTCAAATACCGAAGAGTGGGGCGGGTTCAGGTTGTAACTATTTTCCATACGGGAGTGAGGCATCACGTTTCAATGTCTTCTTTCTACCGGAGTGGCAATAATTCATTGGTTGCACATTTGCGGAAATGAATCGCGATAGAATCTTCAATGAGCTATACAGCTGCCCTTTACGGATTACATAATTTGACAAGATATCTTTTATGAATACGTTTTAAGATCTGTCAATCGTTACCCTTAGATGTCTAAAATATATTTACTGACACATATTTGCAAGCATGGGCGCACGAATTATATAAGCAATGCTCGATTTCGGGCAATGTGGTTTTGTAGAAGGAAACGCGTTAGTCTATAACTATCATGTACATTCTCAGCAGCTGGCAAGTTGCACAGATTCACGCACATCGATTTAAGACAATGTTTTTTGTACCCAATATGAAAAACGCCTCTTTGGCTTGTGGTTGAAGAATTTGTCCGCCCGCAACCCCCAATACCTCTGGACCTCCAATGCTCCATACCCTTAAACTATCAGTTGGTTCAGAACTCTCAATTCGTCAAATATTGATTATTCTCTCGCACAATCAGAGATAATTAGGGTATTTCGGAGGCTCATACATCAGCCTTGACATTAACATTTTATGTAACAACTTAACATTTTGTGTAACAACATTTAATCTTTGCCCTGTCAGGTAATTAAGCTCTCGTGTCATCACTCATTGAGTATGACAAAAATACTTATTGACCAACTTTTATGATAGCAAATATATGATTAGCTATTTGCGAGATGCAGGTTAACGTGCATTTTAATGCCAACAGCGACGTAATATACATAATATTTGCCCGGTCAATCAGAAGGGTGCCATCTAAAGGAGTACTGAATAACCAAAGCCTGCCGCAGTGTTTTTCCCCATGATCAGTATTTACCCTCATACCTAGAGCAGTGTAAGCTGCCTCCTTATGACTCTTGGATTTCACGAAGTGACATTGTTCCGTTTGACATGCAACGTGTTGATATAACGTGTATATATATATATATATATATATATATATATATATATATATATATATATATATATATATATATATATATATATATATATATATATATATATATATACATATATATATGTACATAGAGATATATATATATATATATGTATATATATGTATTTTTTATATACATATGTATATATATATATATAGGATATACATATATACATGCAACGTGCTGATATGCATCGTGATGATTTATTTATATATATATATATATATATATATATGTATATACATATATATATGTACGTATATATATATAGATCTTATATATATATAGGATATATATGTATATATATATATATATATATAATATCTATATATGTATATATAAGTATTATATATATATATAATGTATTTATATATGTATATATATATATATATATATATATATTATATTTATATATATTTATGCATATATATATATATATATATATATATATATGTATATATATATATATATATATATATATATATATATATATATATATATATATATATATATATATATATATATATATATATATATATATATATATATATATATATATATATGCATATGTTATATCAGTTGTGTCTCGCGGAGATTGAGGCGTAAATGAACTTATCGTGAAATGGTGGTTGCACCTTGCGTAGCATCGGTCGCTACAGTTTTAACCATGGGCTCATAATTAATTCAAAATTGTTCGTTACGGTCATCCCCTGCAGTTCATAACAGCTGATTCGCGATATTTGTGTTTTCGGAAATATCAACTCTTACATCTCGGCCTGAGTAGAAAGGTGCGTCACCGTACGCCGACAACACGTGAGCAATTCATCAGATGCTGAAATGTAGGTGCATAACGTTTGCTGTGATTGGATCTGCTGAAAAAATACCACGGAAGCTTTTCTGAGCTATTTGATTCTTGGGGCCATTGTAATTCACAATATACTACTTTGCCCGCTGCCAATGACCTCGGCAAACGCGATTCCCAAATAAGCCAAACCATAACAAGTACACTCAGTCATATGTAATTGATAGGAATCCAGCGTTGAAGGTAAATTATTGGACGACATTTGATCTGGAAATAATGTTGGCAAATTTCATATCCTCTGCTTGCTTCTTGATGTTATGGAAGATTTTGCTTCGGGTGATAAAATAAAGTCGTTTTTATATGTTGCAGGATTATACTCTGACACCTTCGTTATTAGTTTAGTATATTGGTATTGCACACAATTTGTCAAGTGTCATACAATGGCAAGTGTAAATAATGAAAATTTCTGACATAAATACAGCTTATGCTAGTCATATCAATTTACCTGTGTATTGCCAGTAAGATACCTATAACGAAGCAAATGCAGTTATTTGACTCAGGTTCAGCTCCTCGAGAAACCAATCAATCAATGGTTGCAGATTATAATAAAAAAAAATGACTATAATGTTTTTCTCTTAAAAAACACCCATGTTCCAGCCATTGTGTTTGAGTGGCAAACTCGACTGGTCAATTCAGATGGAGATGAAATTGCAGGGCAAAACTGTGAAATCTACTACTACCATGAGCTTGTCTCATTCAGCGTGTAACAAAGAGACCAGCAAAAGAGCATGCTACCACCCTGTATCAACGTCTGGACTTTTCATTTGGCGTCGTTTCATGTCGTTTCATGTTTTTTGCTAGATGAGCTATCACCTTTAGTTCGGCCATCACAGAGTGTGCAAACCGCTCTCTGCTGAAAAACAGTTGGTTTTATATGTTTACCAGCCTTGCCCATTTATGCTGTTCCTATTTATTGAGAGCCTTTCCCAAATGCTTTTTTCCCTAGTTATTCAGAAAGTGAAGCACATGTGTCGTATACTTGACGCTATCAGGACTACAATTAAGGTAAGAGCATCGTGTTGTCTTTACACACGCGTTAGTTGCGGACTGTCTCATATGAATCACTTCCTACAGCGTTGTCCTATTTTAGGACACTGTTCAGCCTCACGTTTGTATGGACTACGATGGACTCAAAAGTGCAAAAGCTATAACACATTGTGCACCTCCACGTACACACCATCTCCACCGAGCACCATCTCCACCAGGAACCTTCGCCACTAAACTTCGTGTCCATCATACAAGAAATCCAGACGACGAGCTCATGAATAATTAATCGCCTCCGAAAACGTCAGCTCCGGTATTGTTTTCGTTGCAAGGCGCTATCTGCGCTACGATTAGCGCATACGGGCTGCTGGTAATTTCGCTATTTCATCACTTCAGGAGAGCGACGAAGAGACATGGGATGGCATTGATCATTAGCAGACCATCGTAGCCTCGGCAGAGCAAATTTCTAAACAGAAATGAGCGATTCAGACATCTCCGATGAAGAGAAAAAAGTCACCGGCGATGTCACTGCTGCGCCTGGGACAACGGGGAACTCCCTGCGTCTCTGAGAACGGGCTTACTTTACTGGCGTCACACGCCTGGGCCTGACCTAGATAATGGCTGCTGCAGCGTTTTGTCAAGCGGGCTAATTTGAACTGACATTTTATCAAATTTTGGCCTTAACTGATCAGACGCGACGGTTATTAGACCGGTTGGAGTTTATTGATCAAATTATGAATTCATTTTAGCGAAGTACATATAACCGTGCGATAGGCACTTTAAAGAGTCTAAAGCAGCAGAATTTTATTACGCGATATTCATGCAAAAGCCAAGATATTGCAACAAACAGCTCGTTCTGTAAAGTTCGGCTCGCTTTCACTACAGTAAAACGGCCAAATGACCCAGCCTTAATTTGTTTGTATCTTAGCGATTTCATATCGTCAGCAAGCGGCAGAGCTTGGCAGACAACTAGACTACTTGTAATGACCATTGGAATATATCATATGCTTGTATATTGAAGGGAAAAAATATTAATCACATGTAAAATGTAAAATGGCCCCTATTTTGCGACCATATATCATACCGGGTGTCAGTGTTCATGTTGGTAATTGGGGACCCTATAGTAGCATCAATGATCAGTCAACTCTACACATAAGACATTAACCAGGCCACACACAAAATCAGAGTACAACGGCACGTGCCGTCTGTGATTGCTGGAGCTGCAATAATCTATGTTGTATTGTAAAATGGCACATTGATCAAATCTTTATTTCTGAAGGATAATTATCAATTACACGTTTCCTTTTATAGTCGCTGTTGTCAAATGTCCGAGCGGTTTCGTAGTTTGCCAATACAGTGGATGGTTATATTATATTACATTATAAATAGCATCTGCCCCATGTAAGAAGCTATTGACGCAATCATTGCTATGGCGTTAATGTTCTAGTTTAAGCATTGTACGCTCTCTACGAATGCCCAGAGGCGTCGTAAAATAGCAAGCTCATTATTTAACATTTCATGAAACATGCCATGGAATCCCCATCATCGTATCATTAGCATTAATACTCACGTTACTACAGTTAGGGTATTAGTTGTATTGAGCAACCCTTGGTGAACTTGTCTTGTTTAAACTAAAATCGATACAACGTTGAGATAGCGACGCAACAAAGATCTTACGGGGATACAACTCGTTGTAACTTGTTCCAGGAGGCGAAACGTTAAATCTCGGCAACGTGCAATATAATCTACTGATGGGTTTCTTAGGTAATTACCAGAGCGAAAATCCATAGCGGTTAGGTTTCGTGCACTAATAATCGAACGTATCCTGTAGAATTACAACCGGGATGTAATGGTGGAGTAAAAAGCATTGGATCGAATTGTGTTGCCCATTACTATAATATTTATTAATTGCTTTATGGTATGGATATGTGTATGCGTTATTGAGGGAAAATGTTACTAGATTTCGGTTATTACTTTTTGTTCCGAAGGGTGGCCATGGAGATATATTCATACCACGAAACGTCTATAAATAGATAATGATTCATCGCATGCTCATCCAAGAAAACACCTTATCAATATTAATATGTAGCCTAAATATAACTTTGCATAGCCATATCAGTACTAATGGAAGATATACGACAACGGGGAATGGGTAAATTCTTGCCATTGGGCAATGTCAAATATAGGCCTCATTGTCACAATGTCTAATGTTGGACCCTTTTGATATAATGCTGGGCCATTGCAGCAATTTTTTGTTGCGTAAGTAATGTACTGGTATTGGTGTATGGCATGAAACTATATTGCGTTTAATAATATATCAAGCGGTGTATCGTAAATAAAGTTGTGCGATGCTACTATTATCTTAAGTACTATTTTAATTTCTCTGTGTAACTTCCAGGCAGTGCCATAAGGATCTTGCAATTATTTAATGTGACGTCATTATCATTCCGTGTGCCCATAATAGTATAATGCTGTTTTCTACCAGCCATCCCGGTGAACGTTGTTATTGATCTGCGTCCTGCCAGCTAGTCCACAATTGAGGACTAATTATTTAACAGTGAACCATAGAAACATTGGAGTTACAAACGCCATTATGGTAGACAATTACATTTGTAAGGCAAGGTTTTAATACACGGTTACTTGTATTGTCAGAATTGATATATGCCCAGAAATGTCTTCCGACTGTGGTATTTTCAATAACCTCGTTGTCGTGCGCAGATAACAAGTGCAGCGGATACGTTACAGCCTCGGGATACGTTGGTTGTCATAGAATACCAATAAAACGACCCATTATTGGTTTTCACTATATTCATCAAACTGTCAATCACAGATATCAATGTAACATTGCAATATCGGAAATGTGTGCGATTATCCACGCAATGTCGTCGAAAGAGCCTCTAATAAGGTAACGTGTATCAGTATTCAGTATGAACCGTGACTGATCGGAGGATGGGAAATGAGCCAATGGTTCTACCGAACATTTCAGAACTTTAACAGCACGCTTGATATTTCTTTCATTATTCAATTGTTTTTCTTTCTTCGAAATGTCAACAGCGTTGATCAACGCAAGCAACGTGTGTCGCATATATTAAGGGCCATCCAGCGCGTCTTAAGCTAAGCTATTCCAAATGTTCATTTTTGAATGCATTTAGCCTTATCATCTTCGACTTCAGCTTCCACAACCGGCTGGGTCGAGCTCGCATTGTGATGTTTCTTTTTTTTACTCCGTTCCAGAACATACGTCGTCATTACCACAAGGAAGGAGTTTACTTTGGTGGGTTACTGAGGAAGGATCTCTAACGACGTTAATGCACTTAAGAATACCAATTAGTTATCATTCATTACACAAATAAAATGAAAGCATTTCAAAAGCTTACGCACTGCCTTTGATGTCAGGAATTGGCATGTTAAACTGCTAACTACCGAGATCGGATTATGAATTACCATTGCAGAAATGCATAGCATTGGAAGTAACGCGTATCAGCATCGAAACGTTGCTGGATTTCACCCGAATGGGTTACAACTCCGATACGGCCTAATTACTGGAGCTAACATCTTGTGCTTCAGTTTTCACTGCAACATGCATCACATGGACCAGCTGCCGTGTGAGCCATATGTACAGTGCTTGTCGGTATTAGTCATGATAAGAAATAAAAGGTAGTTTATGAATGCAAGCAATTTGTTTTACAAAACTCAAGATAGCCAAGACTGGACCACAAAAACCGGTATCGGACCAACTCATTTCGTCCGTTTTTACTCAGTTATTACTGACCCATGTGTGCTGCTGTCAAGTGCTCTGGTGCACTCACATTGTCTGATTTATGAGGTGTGTTGGTTTTGGTAACTTCTGCGAGTCTACCCGAATGGCCTTTGTGTTCATTAACGATGTACTAGCTGCATTAAATGCAAACGTTAAAGCCTTTCGCCGTAAACGAGTGGTTTTAAGAGCCACACTTGATACCTACATACTATATTTATTGTGCTCCACACCCCAGTCAAGGAAATCACTTCGTTCTAACGCCATCATAATATGTCGATTATGGCAAAATCATCAATGAATGCCGCACTGCATAATAAAGCATATCTGCTGTCCCGCCGCCTTGAAACACATCCTCTCAGAGTGTTAATATTCCTTTCGATAGAATGATATTAATCTAATGATATTCATCAGAAATGATATCATTCGCACAAGTATAAGAAAATCAGTCAAGGAAGTTTATTTTTGTTGTGGATGAATTTCATTTCCTAGCATATTCTTCATGTGGCGTAACCCCATACTTTCCGTTCAAAAAAATGAAATGGTAACCGTAGTTAATGGGGCACGAAATAGCATTAATATTTAACGGTCTGATAAAAAGCATTATCGGCATTATTTGTTAATATAACACAAACTAGCATTGACTGGTAACGGCCATAACTGAGACACAAAATAGCGTTACAAGGTAATGGTAGGTAACGTGAAAAAGATAGTATTAACAGATTACGGTACACTTTCACATAGGCCCATGCCAGCCAGGATAATAAGCTACTATCGGTATCGTATTATTCGAGCACCAGGTACTGAAAGCTCTTCCCTATCTGGCCGACCACCGACACATTTATCAGTGTAAGCCGAGCGGTCGTCTATCTTGATCTACCTCATCATGTCACTCTGTTCAGTGTGAGGTCGGCTAGCAAGTTTGAAAATGCGACCATCATACCTACATACTGCTGTTGGCGGTAGAAGTAGCCTACACGCATTGTAATTGAAGCTTTCATGTTGTTGATCATACTCAAATATAGGTACACTTGTGCCCACTGTTGGCCGCAGTATCTCATATAACTACTGTTCTACGAATGCATATCATGGAAGTTGACATCAGATGATACATCGTTTTAAATATGCAAATTTTGTTGTTGATCAAAAGTGGCTTGTCATTGATGATTTACAAGGGTGTGGAATACCGCCAACAAGGACCACTTTCCGGGCCCACCTAATATTTACGTATTATTATTGCATATTGTGGTCAAATTATGCTCACATAATGCTTCGTACATTACATTTTCTCTTGCTGCAATACATGAACTCTGGTGTAGGCGACGAATTCATCGGCGCAGTTAAATGCAAATTGACAACACCTCAAACTAAGTTCGATATCCATTTGCATCAGCCTCCAACGCAGAATTGTTCGCTAGAAAAGGTAATAATTGTTTGCTATTCCCATAAATAATCAATTATCTACGAGGATACCATGTATTGAGGCATCTCTGGCTTGTATAAACTTGTTGATCACAGAAGACTTCAGGGGCAATGGCAATATATCTGCGCTATTTAGTTCTCTATTTCGGACAAACAGGTTATTATAACCATCTATTTGGCACTTACGTCAAATATTTTTTGAAAATACTTTATTCGGACTTAGAAGCAAGTTCCGATATGTAGTCATGATATTCGCAAGTTGCAGTATCATAAAAATCATTAGACTAGTTATGTTAATGTTTCATGCTACATATTCTTGGCTGTGGAGTTGGTGAGCACGGTTTGTTTAACAAGACTTAAGGAAGCAAGTCAAAACAGTCGTTACAAAATTCAAGGTAAGACCCTTGATTAGCTATTTCTGCTATCGCTGTATCAGGATCTATTCAAGCACTTGCAAAAGCCAGCCATGATTTACTCTAGCATGCTATATACCAATTAATATGGCCACGGATGATTTAGGTGTGTATTCAGAACAATAAACATGCTTTTCGTAATATTTTGATAGGGGTGATGGATAACCTTGTCTGGAAGGCTGCAGTGAAATGTTTATGAACCTAATATATTAATTCAATCTAAAATAAATATAGGCTTATGTGGCTTAGATCGACTAAAGACGGTGTGTGCGAAAGCATTGAGGTGATACGTACTCCATTCACTTAATTGTACACTTGACGGTGTTATGGGATAAACCTCTCGGACCATTGTCATAGATGTACTTTAGTAAATGGAAGTTGGACCGTACTACCCATAACAAAACTTTCACTGAACTTCCCAAAATTACTTGTAGCAATATATTGTTGTTAAACATGTCGTGCCAGCCAGTCGTTATTGCCGCATGGTACTTTGTCCAAATGCGCAGAATGAGTACTGATTGTCCTTAGCGTCACACAGGTTATAGTCACAACGTTAACGGGTTTGTTTTGTATAGCTATTGACATTACTGGGCCAAGTCCATATGACAAGATGTTACTATGCCGGAAAAGTTCGCTTCAACAGCTCATAGCTACAAACACTTGGGTGTAGATGAAAAACGTGCGATTGGCTTTCCGTAACGTATTCTCATAACAATAAGCCATGAACACCGATCCAATACAGTGTATTCATGTTCAAGGCCGTATAGAAAAGCCGCAAGCTATACGTATAGGACAAGCATATTAACAAAATGTTAATAAAAATCATTGATGTCACTTTTTAATCGCACTTGATATTTTGTACCGTTTACTCATCCTTTTGCTTCGTTTATCTCGTTTAGTGTTTTGCTATAATTTTAAGTAATTGAGAAATCATTGGAATATTTTGATTGGTAATAGCTGGCCCACAGAATGTTTTGAGTAAGAGTAAAAACATGCCTATTATTCTTGTATATTTTGTATTCCTTTGAAGTTAGTCGGGCTTGATCGAAACATTCTGGCGTTCGTTAGTTAACATTTTGACCTTGTAGGCAATCAGTATATTTACAGGCCTGCATAAAAAATCAGGAACAGTCGCAGGTACACTGCATTGACTCTGCAGAATCATGTTGCCATGCAAAAACCAAATTGCACTAAGCGCCATCGTTATGAGATACAGGATACGCTAAATGCAAATTTGTCGTAAAAAGAGTTACCCATCGATATAGTACTGAAAGTAAACAACGCAGCTGTATGCTGGCACTGTTCGCGCCTGTCACGTCACTCCACAAAACTATGCGGCGACTAAGTGTAACCTGCCCCATATCAAGCGTTCGAAAATAGTGCCAAATAGTTACTTTGAGCTTTGCACTTTAATAACCATAATATCCATAGGTCTCATCGTTCAGTGCTCTGGGGAAATAGGAACCATCACAGTCAATGATATTTTGCAAGATATTATTTGGAGATGGAAGGCAATACATAGCACGGTCCTGTCTTAGTCGGCTGATGTATTGGACGTGAGTTTAACATTCGTATGACATAAGGGTGGGTAAACCTAGTGATAAGGCAGCTCATAGTAGAACACAAATGCCTGCATTATACATTTACCGTATTAGTCGATGAACACACGTGCCATAAATCACAACAATGACATCTTCACTGTAACTGGTCCATAGTTATCCTCTACGTTGCATTAATGCTTTGTCAGTAATACTAGGACATCCCCGGTAACGTGGATACCATGAAGGGAAAACGCAGTCTGTGAGATCCATAGAACCTAAATCTACTCAAACTATACTTGTGTGTTCCAAAAGTGTTGCCCTTGTGTAATAAGTGTTGAGCAATACTGGTGTGCTCTTTGACTGAAACTTCGCCTGTTGGTACTGTTTGCGCGCCACTTGCAGCTTACAGCCGTGAGTAGCACACGTTTGTGAATTTGTCACATCAAGACCTTTGTTATGCTTTACCAACAATGATGCGCTGTTTTGTTATGCCCTTTAGGCTACTGATATGGTGCGCTACTGTGCTTTCTCGTAAGCGTGCACCGTCGTTTATCAGCACACAAGGCTAATGCCACTGATATTACCAAAGCGATAACCATTCTAGCACAATACATAAGTGAACGCTATCAAATATCAGCGAGTTCCGCGGCCCAACGGTCAATAGATTTCATTAATACAGTGTATTGAGTGCCTAAATCATTTTAACCGTTAGAGCCTGTCAATAGATGCTCGGCAGCCATATTTCGGAATCTTTTTGAATATTGATATACCTAGAGTTGCCTGTAATCTCTACATTGAATTCCAATCGAGTTTATATATTTGCCTTCAAGTAATCTCTACATATATGAATTCCAATCAATATATATATATGAATAGGGTTATATATTTTATAATATATATATAAATAATACATATACACTTCAAGGCAGATATATATGCATTTTTATATATATATATATAGAGATAGATATTTATACATACACATATAGATATAGAGATAGATATATTTATAGAGATATATATACATATATATATAGAGAGATAGATAGAGAGATATATAGAGATAGAGAGAGATAGATAGATATCTAGAGAGATCCTAGAGAGATATCTCTCTCTCTCTCTCTCTCTCTCTCTCTCTATAGATAGATCTCTCTCTCTCTAGATATCTCTCTCTCTCTCTCTCTCTCTCTCTATCTCTATCTCTATATATCTCTCTCTCTATATATATATATATATATATATCTCGATATCTATATATATATATATATATCTCTATATATATATAGCTCGGCTCCAAGAAACCCCCTGTCCATCGACCTTTAGAACGCGTTAACGTAAGTATAACACATTTTTATATGTGACTTAATGTATCGTATAAATGACCTAATACCATTAATATGGCGCTATCGAATGTGGCAGCACTCCCTTGATGGTGCTGGTATCAGTTTATAGAAATCTGGGGCGTACAATTTGCATAGCCGGCCTCTGCTGCCACAAGCCGGCTTAGGTGACTTTTGCGAATCTTCCTGAATGGCTGTTGTGTTCATTGACGAGGTGCTTGCGGTATTATGTGCAAATAAAAACGCTGAGGCCTTTCGCCTTTAAAGAGTGGTTATAAGAGCCACACTTGATACCTACATGCCATATTTATTGTGCTGCAGTCAATAGCATTACTTCGTTCGGACGACGTAATAATATAGATGTTGTGATATAAATATGGATAATAAAGTTTATCTGCTTTCTTGCCGCATTGAAACACATACAGCCAGATTGTTAATATCCTTTCCGACAGAATGGCATCCATCCAATAAAATTCATCAGGATGGATATCATTCCCGTAAGTACAAGAGAATCCGTCAGAGATGGTTGTTTTGTCGTGGACGACTTTCAATTTTGACATATTCTTGATGTAGCGTAATCCCATACTTTCCATTAAAGAAAATACGCATTCGGTTAACTGCAGATAATGAGACACAAAATAGCACTAGCAGCAAACGGCCATTAACGTATCACAAAAATGCAGTATCGAGTTACAGTAGTTAATTAACGGGTAACGATCGTTACTGTGACACAAAATAGCGTTACCAAATAACGGTAGTTTATGTGACACAAAAAAGCACTGCCGGGTAATAGCAGTTAATCAGAAACAAATTACCCCATATTAATCAAAGTGTCTCATCAACACCCGGCGATGTTTAATGCGAGGATTTTGATGTGGCAAGAAATTGCTCATAACTATCACTTCATTAGGAAATGAGTTGCTTACAGTTTTTCCGCAAGCAGCATTAAGAAGACTTATTCAATAGCTTAATATGGATATGTTTGCACCAGCGGAAGAATACCCGCTTGGTACAGCTTGACCTAGGTCAATGCAAGCCAGGATAATAAGCTACCATCGGTATCATATTATACGAATTCACATACCACCGACACATTTATCAGTTTAAGACGAGTAGCCGTTTATCTTAATCTACCTCATCGAGTCACCCTGTTCTCTGTTCGATCATCTCACCAGTGTGAAAAGGGACCAGCATACGTAATGAGCCTTATCCTACAGCGATTCTGCTCTTCACGGCGGCAGTAGCCCACACGTCTTGTTATTGAAACTTGCATGTTGTTGATCATGCCCAGAACGCCTTGCAGAGTCAAGTATTCAGAACAGTGAGCATATAATGTGCGACCAGCAAAGAGCCTTATTATTTCAGCTATTTAATTATTTCCGTCTGGAAGGTATGGAGGTATATTGTCGGGAATAAGACACTTCAGTCTACTGTTGGCCGCAGTATTACATAAAGTTACACACCACCTGTATCTACGAATGCATACTATAGAAATTGGCTCTAGATGATACATCGACTTAATGCTATAGTGATGCACATTTACTTGGTTTGTAGACATTAAATATGCAAATTGCACAATTGTGTTGAACCATGTTGGCGATGTATAGATGATTGTATACTGCAAATACAAGCCACTTCCCGGCTGCACCTAATATTGACTTATATATATGGATATTGTGGCCAAAGTTATGCTCACATAGCTGCTTTGTAAATAATATTTTCTCCTGCTGCAATACAGGATCTCTGGTGTAGGCGACGAGTTGATCTAATCTGTGCAATGTTAAAGGAATGCAAATTGACAACAACTCCAAATGAATTCGATGTTCATTCGCATCAGCCTTTCTCAATCGCGTAGTTCGCTAGAGAAGGTAGTTGGATTGTTTGCTATTTACTCCAGAAACCAATTATCTACGATCACACCATGCATTGTGGCATGCATGTTTAAAAGTGCAATGGCAGTATTTACGTGCATTTTTAACTCTTATTCTCGGATAAGGAGGTTATTATAGCCATCCATTTGGGCACTTGTCACCATGTCATCTATATTTATGTAGGATAGAAGCAAGTCCCTCAATGAGCTATTTCTGCTTTTGCTATATCAGGATTAATTTAAGCACTTTGTATCCTCTAGCATGCTATAGACCGATTAATAGGGCCAGGGGTGATTGTGATATGTGTTTAGAAGCATACATATGCTTTACGGCATATTCTGATCGAGGTTATTGATCAGCCTGTGTAACAGACTTCAGTGAAATGCTTATGAACTTAGCATATTAATTCACTCTGTGATAAATATTAAGTTATATAGCTGAGATCGGCTAACAACGGTACATGTTAAAGCATTGAGGTGATATGTACTCGCTAAACTTAATTGTACACTTAAAGGTGTTATGGGTTAAACCTCTCAGACCACTGTCATAAATGTAATTTTGTAAGTAGAAATTGGACCTGACTACCCATAAAAGAACTTTCAAGGAATTTCCCAAAATTATTTGTGACAATATATTGTTGTTGAGCAAGTCACGTACGCCACTCCTTTATTGCCGCATAGAATTTTGTGCAAATGCGCAAAATAAGTTACTGTATGCCGTGGCTGATGGTCTTTAGTGTCAGACAATTTATAGCCACAGCGTTAACGGTTCGTGCTGTTCGATTTTGTATAGGTGTTGTCACTACTTGACCAAGTCCATGTGACAAGATATTAATATGGATGAAAAGTTCGCTTTAAAAGCTCATAGCCTCAAACATTTGAGTTGTGGTTTGGTTGGCTGTGCATAATGGATTCTCATCTCAGCAAGCCGTAATACCGGTCCAGTACCATGTCCTTCAGTTCAAGACTGTTTAGAGAAGCCGCAAGCTATATGTATAGGATTAGCATATTGACAAAACGGTCAAGCATAGCGACAATCTCTATTATATGCAGTTTTCAATAGTTTAATCATAACACAAATCATTGATGTCAAGTTGAAATTTTACTTGATGTTTTGTAACGTTTACTCATCTTTTCAGCCCGAGTCACCCCGAGCTTGCAACAAGGTTACGAACTAGCTGCGACCCAAAAATGTTGCGATAGTCGTGAGTGATTGCCAGAGCAATATCAGCAGCTGCAAGGTCCATGGTCAAGTTCAAAACTTCTGACCTGCGATTCCAAGTTGTAAGAGGTGACACGTCTTACTGTTCGTACCACCAGTTGCGCATGGACGCATAACCAGTCAGGCATAATCGCTGGGCAAGTAGTCGCACGACCAGCTGGTACACTGTCGCGCATCGTCGACTGCGGGACATAATATCTGTGAAGAGCTTATCATCGCCCCAGGCTATCCAATTGTCCAAGAAAGGCATAACTTGTCATGAAGCAATCACAATGCATCGTAAATCGGAAATACAACCTCGCTGTCGTTCCTATCTACCATGTATAACAGAACCCTGAGGTTTATTCTATCAGGCAAAATAAAACTGTCGTTCTAATGTATAAGACACAATAAAAAACCCTGGCGCAACACAACCCCTTTGCTCTAATGTTTCGGACACAACACAACCCAGTTTGTATACGTGATCCGGCACACCACAGCCCGGTGTCTTTAATCGAAGAGAATTAACAAAAGGCCGTTATCCGATTTTATCAGGCTCAACCAATCGATTTCAATTGCGTAGCATCTAAAATTATACCTAGATCACCAATCACTCGATTGCCGTCTCAGTTTATACAATGAACACTGATCTTCCTTAATACAAGGCAGGTTCTCTAGTGAAGGCAGCCGGTCAGGTCATACATTGAACCAATGTTTCATCTATGAAGCACCAACTTAAACATTCTATTGAAGCCTTGGTCCTGGTTTATATTGACAAAGGCCCACTAAAATTATCTGGCTCCCGGTTTATAATCACTGAAATGAAAGCACTCTGGGAAGGAACGCTGTTTGCAATATGGTCCTTTTAGAACCTTCAAAGCCAAACAACACGCCTAAAGCGGGGTTACCATGGCGATGATCGCAATCTCTCACAGTGTAAAGTATCCCATCAATTAACTGTCATATACGTACATAGCAGCTTCACGTTTTCATTTCGCAACGCAACTATTGCAGTCACCAGGGGAGTCGAGTAGAAGCTAAGACAAAGCACATAATAACACGAGCGGGTTGGAAACTTACGTTTGAACGAAGAAATGGGCAATTGCTTCAAAGAAATATTTGAGTAATTATGTGTACCAAACATTGACAAAAGTACACGGTAATCATGTTCCGAGACTGCAATAAAAAACATTGGGCATACAGGTAGATCATACACTTAAGATTTGCTACGTTTTTGGGTGGATTCATTGAGAATGATTGTTACTATATCTTCTGGTAGAGGTGTTTGACCAGCTTGTTTAAAAAAGAGATAAAACCAAATATTTTAGAACATTTTATTATTTTATCTATAGTAAGTGTTAACACGTGGTTATGAACAACTGAAAGTGGTGGGTGCTTTAACGTAAGAGTGGTCTGTATGCCGTTTATCTCGCATTATTTGAATGGGTTTCATGGGCTAAACCTTCCCGTCTATCGCCACGAAGTGGCTTTTGTAAATATAAATTAAAACCACTGACTCGAACAATAGTATTCAATGTGCCCTCCATATTTTCTTCAGCAATTATTGCAGTTTGATAGTTTGTGATAACGCGTAAAATGTATTACTGCGCGTCATAGTGGAGTATTCTTACCATAGACAACTAAAACATGTGTACGCTACACTCCAGACAGAACAGTACATATATGTTAGACGGTTGTATAAACGAACTTGTGGGTATGATACACAAGTAAAACTGATTTTTGACGATTTGCGCTGTGGTAGCAATTAATGTTCTCTTTATCTACAAACCTGCTCCTGTCTGACAGTCTACGGCTACTGTTTCGCAGATATAATGCGACGCAAAACCTATTCGGCAATTCTGCAGATGCAGGTTAAGAAAAGCCCCTTGTGCCGAAATCGGTTACCGTATGAGTACCGTTTGCACTACTGTCATTTGTATCCATGAATCGATCCGTATTAACCACATGTTAACTGTGGCAGCATCGTCCTCGTAATACTCACCTGTATTGACTTTATCTCCCGATATTCTGATGCCTAATCTTATGGACGAAGCTCACAAATGACCCTCTCACGTTACCTTTTATACGAATATACAATTATCTATCTTGTCTGTCATGCGGCTCAAATAATGTTTCGTGAATTACATCAACCCTATATATAAACATAACTCAGCCAATCAAATTTCATCCACGTATGCCTTTTATTGACATTAATTGTATTGATGGTCCGTTCAAATCCACTCCATCAATCACACGTCGTTTAATATTGGCTGTAACGCAGATCACGTCGACCAGCCAAGTATTCCCGCGTGTGGCAGAAGATCAGCGAGGCTTCATGTATTTATTATAGTGGCTGTCATACACCCCACGCTATATTGTGTACTGTTTTACACTCCTCATAGCAATGATGACAATCCCCTGGGCGTCGTTACTTTTGTAGGAATACAATAGTAATCATTGTTTAACTTATGTGACACTTAATGGCCTATCCTGAGTGTAAAGTGGAATATAAGTGCGGTTTTATGTAGAGTTTGCGCAAAGCCGCCAAGAAGTAAACATCAGGCTTGTTTGTTCACTTACTAAAGGGGTCTTATAATAGGGGCTACATGGAGTCTTCGGAGTCTCCAGCAAAGTGGATTCGTTAACTAGTGTTCCGTTGAAAATGGCTGAGCAATCACTGTTGTATGAAGTATTTGCACATCCTATAGTGCATTACATTTGCGAATTATAAGCGATACATCTAAGAACCATTTATGGTCAGGGTTAATTCAATTCGAACTAAGTGCCTTTATCTTGAAGCCTAGGGATTTTAAAGTTGAACGACAAAGTAAGAGTTGTGGTGGTGATTGGATACATCATTGCCAGGCATAATATTGCTAAGTTACTTACAGCGCTTTAATGGTTAGGAAAGCAATTATCTGGCGTTAAATATGATAGAGGTTACCTCGGATATCAGTTAGTGAACATGCGCTAAAACGTGATGCGTCCTAAAAGACGAAGCTAGTAAGTTTGAAATATGCGCAATATCGTTGAGCCCTTACATCGCAATTAAATCAATTATACATTATTATCACCTGTGCTTATTGCTATAGCCATACCGTGTCGGCATCCACACTTGACATGACAATGCTCGTTGTGTGGCGTTGCCATGGAGATCAGCATTTCATCACGCCGTCAGATTGTAGGCAGCATACTTAGGGTGGTCCTGAAGTGTTGATTACGTATTTGCAAACTCGGTGCTGGGCAAAGTCCCTCAAATAAGCCAAGCAATCTTCTATTGCGGACCCTCAATCGCGTAAATATGACTATGGTCGCAATCAATTGTTATCTTTTTTATTTTATCCATTTGACTAGATCCTGAGAAACAGTCACGCGATAAGTTTTCAGACAGGCTAATGAAGTTGCTGTAACATGATTTTGAACTGCACCCTAAATCATTGGGCTGATGCACTGGGACAAAAATGTTATCGACAAAGCCCTCTTACTACAATAAGATGTAACTGTCTTCTCATGTTTATAGTCGTAATTGTACGCTACTGTATGGCTTAACACATGGACAAGCATGTCGAGGAGAGATGACTGGCGTTTTGAAGCATTTCATTACATGCAGTTCTCTTGTGACCGTCACATATTGAATTATTGAATTCCTATACTGCTGTTGCGTATTGTTGTGACATGCACTATAGCGATTGTGAAAAACGCGGTCATGTACAAATGAAACCGTCTTGCATATCGAGGCCTTGAGACACTTGCAGATAAATCGTCGGGACTGAATGCAATTAGAATAAGCTTGTGAAACAATGACCATCGCCACAGTAAATTGATACGTCATCTACTGCCGATTCTAGGATATCAATGAGGTGATATATGAGCGTTATGGAAACCTATCATACGTTGCTGTAAGAATGTGCCTGGCTGCGTCACCGCCTTATATTCAGCGATCCATGCGATGAAGCATGTAAACCACGTCATGTTACATCACTGTTTCCCGGAGAAAATCGTTGTACCCCTCAAACGCTTATGACAGAGTCGACCATATCGTTGGATGTCCATAGCAAACGCAATAGTGTTGCATGACAAATTTACGAATAACATTTAAATGACTATCAATTTGTCTTTCGTATTTTCAATATCACAATATCGCAAATGGGTCTATGCCGTTGCTTAATTTGGTTATGTGTTGATTTCTTTCAGCCTGACCCAGAGGCAGCCCATATCTGTCCCTGATGTGACGACTGGGTTGGTTAGATATAAGTTTGGTGTTAATGCTATATATTCCCGTAAAAATGCTAGTTAACATTGAATGTATGTTCCGTGAAATACGATATAATAATGTTGCAACACACCACAAAGCATACAGTCCGTTAAAGGATCTTTACACTTGCTAGGCATTCACCACTATATAGCAAATATATGTATGTGACAGTGCCTGAACCTGGAACAGTCCTTTACAATACGTATCTGAAGAAAGCATTTTAGGGTTGCTAATAATGAGCAGGAAAAACATGAAGTCCCATTAAACCGTCAACGTCTTCAAAACATTTTGACATTGAATATTAAAACTAACCTGGGCCATTTTGAAGTTGCTATCGGTTTGATTATTTTTTCGCTGCTTTATGGCAATATTTACATGGCCTTTATTAACAATAAACAAAACCCAAACGGGAAGCTAAATGAAATCGCTCTTTATACTAATATCAAATAAGTTGCATTGTTATGGAAAGAGAATAATGCATCTATGGGTCTTACTGGAGCATTGAAGTCGCCGATGTTTGCCACAAAAATACGTGCAAGCATTTCATTTCCATCTTCCCTGAGCTGTTGGCACAATTCCTCTATTTCATCAAATGTATTCGCCTTATAAGGAAAGTATATTATATTAATGCCTGTGGGCGGGTTCTCGTGTCATTCAGCGAACAGTATGTTTTTGCTGACAGATTTAGCTATCTTTCTGGTTTTCCATTTCAAAAAGAACCCTACGCCACTTCGTAGAGTTTCCCTTCACACAGATGATGTGATATCACTGAGTTTGAAATCCTGTTGCTGTATTCCAAGTATATTCGGGGAAAGCAAGCTGAGCGCTCTAGCAGTTTTGCCCGTTGAAAGTGGTTGCATTGTAGGTAGCCACAGTGAATGACCTCTTGCAACGCAATAGTGATTAGTTGTTCCTGGTACCCTTATCTTGTAAGCCGCTCCCATGGGGGTATGGCTCGATTTAACTCGACGATTTTGTGAAAATAAAAACGTGATTTACTGTATTTAATGCACACCACGTTGTTCTTAGACAATTGTCTTGCTACAGCGTTAGAGATAGCCCAACAAATATGTACAGCACTATTCAACTGTTTACTTGTATAAATCGATCGAACTTGCATTTTTATGTAACGAACCATTACTGTTAAAGTGCGGCCGTCCTAAACTATACAAAATTTATATGTTAATAGCAACCAATTTGAACAAAATATTTTTAAAATAGCTCATTGTTCTATTGCTTTATATTTTGGCGACACCAAAACGCAAGACATCTATTCGCAGATATTTATGTAGAAATCTAGCACGATGCTTGTGTATTGACCGTTATATCCCTGAAGTGACTGTGCGTGTTCTAGCGAAATGTCGAATCACAGATGAAGGGGTAATTTTCTATTGCAGAGAAGATTTGGGAATACCACCATGCAAATGTAAGCATGTCCGACAGTATGATATATAACAAAATTGGCTCGGACTGATAGCTTGATATTATTCGATCTTACGGCGTTAACCAACCAGCAAGCAATATCCGAAATGACTGCGTGAGACGGTCAGAGCCCAAAACGGCGAGGCAACGACATGATGGATGCTTTAATATTGGCTAATCCCTAGCAATGTTTGACACTAAAATTAACGAAGATATGACCTAATTCCATTAGAATGGGTTAGTCCGATTTTGTATTAATTCTACATTGGCGCAATCATTAAAGTGGAGCAATAAAACCTATTTAGATTACTAAAGTAATCAGTTGATTCATTTAAAAGGGAACCCCTGTTACTATATCATTGTTTACGATGCGCGTATTATTTTGCATACTCTTAAACCCCCCACCAACGTAGGAATAGTGCTTTTTGTGACCATATATGTTGATTAAAATCTTCTTAATCACTAATCTTAAGACCCGCACGGTGCAATGGGGTATATATTAGCTCACTTTGACTTCCGCATACAATTGTGTTATCGACTGAAGTATTAAACATTTGCAGTCAACTTGTCGAAACAATAAACGGCTTCAGTAAAACCTACACTGGCTAGCAATTTTCAAAAATTGAGTTACTTCGTCACTCAACCGCACAGCTAATGACGTAAGGGCCATCCCTCACCTCATTTTTGTAAATATTTTAACACGATAGCTTCCTGCACTGCTTCGGTTCGGGACACGAACTTATTACCGGTAAATGACAAGATAATAAGATGGACTCTACGGTTATGTCACTAGACCAACATATGCCGCTTGTGGTCAGGGTTAATTCAATTCGAACTAAGTGCCTTTATCTTGAAGCCTAGGGATTTTAAAGTTGAACGACAAAGTAAGAGTTGTGGTGGTGATTGGATACATCATTGCCAGGCATAATATTGCTAAGTTACTTACAGCGCTTTAATGGTTAGGAAAGCAATTATCTGGCGTTAAATATGATAGAGGTTACCTCGGATATCAGTTAGTGAACATGCGCTAAAACGTGATGCGTCCTAAAAGACGAAGCTAGTAAGTTTGAAATATGCGCAATATCGTAGAGCCCTTACATCGCAATTAAATTAATTACACATTATTATTATTGCTATAGCCATACCGTGTCGACATCCACACTTGACATGACAATGCTCGTTGTGTGGCGTTGCCATGGAGATCAGCATTTCATCACGCCGTCAGATTGTAGGCAGCATACTTAGGGTGGTCCTAAAGTGTTGATTACGTATTTGCAAACTCGGTGCTGGGCAAAGTCCCTCAAATAAGCCAAGCAATCTTCTATTGCGGACCCTCAATCGCGTAAATATGACTATGGTCGCAATCAATTGTTATCTTTTTTATTTTATCCATTTGACTAGATCCTGAGAAACAGTCACGCGATAAGTTTTCAGACAGGCTAATGAAGTTGCTGTAACAGGATTTTGAACTGCACCCTAAATCATTGGGCAGATGCACTGGGACAAAAATGTTATCGACAAAGCCCTCTTACTACAGTAAGATGTAACTGTCTTCTCATGTTTATAGTCGTAATTGTACGCTACTGTATGGCTTAACACATGGACAAGCATGTCGAGGAGAGATGACTGGCGTTTTGAAGCATTTCATTACATGCAGTTCTCTTGTGACCGTCACATATTGAATTATTGAATTCCTATACTGCTGTTGCGTATTGTTGTGACATGCACTATAGCGATTGTGAAAAACGCGGTCATGTACAAATCCAACCGTCTTGCATATCGAGGCCTTGAGACACTTGCAGATAAATCGTCGGGACTGAATGCAATTAGATTAAGCGTGTGAAACAATGACCATCGCCACAGTAAATTGATACGTCATCTACTGCCGATTCTAGGATATCAATGAGGTGATATATGAGCGTTATGGAAACCTATCATACGTTGCTGTAAGAATGTGCCTGGCTGCGTCACCGCCTTATATTCAGCGATCCATGCGATGAAGCATGTAAACCACGTCATGTTACATCACTGTTTCCCGGAGAAAATCGTTGTACCCCCTCAAACGCTTATGACAGAGTCGACCATATCGTTGGATGTCCATAGCAAACGCAATAGTGTTGCATGATAAAATTTACGAATAACATTTAAATGACTATCAATTTGTCTTTCGTATTTTCAATATCACAATATCGTAAATGGGTCTATGCCGTTGCTTAATTTGGTTATGTGTTGATTTCTTTCAGCCTGACCCAGAGGCAGCCCATATCTGTCCCTGATGTGACGACTGGGTTGGTTAGATATAAGTTTGGTGTTAATGCTATATATTCCCGTAAAAATGCTAGTCAACATTGAATGTATGTTCCGTGAAATACGATATATTAATGTTGCAACACCACAAAGCGTACAGTCCGTTAAAGGATCTTTACACTTGCTAGGCATTCACCACTATATAGCAAATATATGTATGTGACAGTGCCTGAACCTGGAACAGTCCTTTACAATACGTATCTGAAGAAAGCATTTTAGGGTTTGCTAATGAGCAGGAAAAACATGAAGTCCCATTAAACCGTCAACGTCTTCAAAACATTTTGACATTGAATATTAAAACTAACCTGGGCCATTCTGAAGTTGCTATCGGTTTGATTATTTTTTCGCTGCTTTATGGCAATATTTACATGGCCTTTATTATCAATAAACAAAACCCAAACGGGAAGCTAAATGAAATCGCTCCTTATACATATATCAAATAAGTTGCATTGTTATGGAAAGAGAATAATGCATCTATGGGTCTTACTGGAGCATTGAAGTCGCCGATGTTTGCCACAAAAATACGTGTAAGCATTTCATTTCCATCTTCCCTGAGCTGTTGGCACAATTCCTCTATTTCATCAAATGTGTTCGCCTTATAAGGAAAGTATATTATATTAATGCCTGTGGGCGGGTTCTCGTGTCATTCAGCGAACAGTATGTTTTTGCTGACAGATTTAGCTATCTTTCTGGTTTTTCTTTTCAAAAAGAACCCCACGCCATTTCGTAGAGTTTCCCTTCACACAGATGATGTGATATCACTGGGTTTAAAATCATGTTACTGTATTGAATGATCTCTTGCAACGCAATAGTGATTAGTTGTTCAGTGAATACCTCTTGAAACGCAATAGTGATTGTAAGTACCCTTATCCCTCCCATGGGGGTATGGCTCGATTTAACTCGACGATTTTGTGAAAATAAAAACGTGATTTACTGTATTAAATGCACACCACGTTGTTCTTAGACAATTGTCTTGCTACAGCGTTAGAGATAGCCCAACAAATATGTACAACACTATTCAACTGTTTACTTGTATAAAATCGATCGAACTTGCATTTTTATGTAACGAACCATTACTGTTAAAGTGCGGCCGTCCTAAACTATACAAAATTTATATGTTAATAGCAACCAATTTGAACAAAATATTTTTAAAATAGCTCATTGTTCTATTGCTTTATATTTTGGCGACACCAAAACGCAAGACATCTATTCGCAGATATTTATGTAGAAATCTAGCACGATGCTTGTGTATTGACCGTTATATCCCTGAAGTGACTGTGCGTGTTCTAGCGAAATGTCGAATCACAGATGAAGGGGTAATTTTCTATTGCAGAGAAGATTTGGGAATACCACCATGCAAATGTAAGCATGTCCGACAGTATGATATATAACAAAATTGGCTCGGACTGATAGCTTGATATTATTCGATCTTACGGCGTTAACCAACCAGCAAGCAATATCTGAAATGACTGCGTGAGACGGTCAGAGCCCAAAACGGCGAGGCAACGACATGATGGATGCTTTAATATTGGCTAATCCCTAGCAATGTTTGACACTAAAATTAACGAAGATATGACCTAATTCCATTAGAATGGGTTAGTCCGATTTGGTATTAATTCTACATTGGCGCAATCATTAAAGTGGAGCAATAAAACCTATTTAGATTACTAAAGTAATCAGTTGATTCATTTAAAAGGGAACCCCTGTTACTATATCATTGTTTACGATGCGCGTATTATTTTGCATACTCTTAAACCCCCACCAACGTAGGAATAGTGCTTTTTGTGACCATATGTGTTGATTAAATCTTCTTAATCACTAATCTTAAGACCCGCACGGTGCAATGGGGTATATATTAGCTCACTTTGACTTCCGCATACAATTGTGTTATCGACTGAAGTATTAAACATTTGCAGTCAACTTGTCGAAACAATAAACGGCTTCAGTAAAACCTACACTGGCTAGCAATTTTCAAAAATTGAGTTACTTCGTCACTCAACCGCACAGCTAATGACGTAAGGGCCATCCCTCACCTCATTTTTGTAAATATTTTAACACGATAGCTTCCTGCACTGCTTCGGTTCGGGACACGAACTTATTACCGGTAAATGACAAGATAATAAGATGGACTCTACGGTTATGTCACTAGACCAACATATGCCGCTTGTGTTGCCAGGCCAACAAAATAAACAAAGCTTTTGTTGTTCCACACATGGGACACATACTGCAAAATGCTAGGCGCCAATGGTAATTTGCTCACAGTAACGTAATAACACAAACTGGTTTTGCCTGTCAAATGTCCTTTTTCCTTATTGATTTAGAGATAATGTTATTATTGACTCTGATGCCGTTCAATAATGCTATAAATATTTGCTCATGTAGCTTTATTCATCTCTGGTTGGCCATCTTGCCATTTTGCCGTCACGCGCGCATAGGGATATCCGGACGAGTGGTGTCAAACATTTGTAAGGGCCGTAACGCATGATGAATGCATGCATCTTGCCTGATGTATATATATACCCGAAGCTGGACGATTACCTGAATCATGTGGCTTTTAACGTAATACCTTATATAGTTCATGATCTAAAACATATATTGTATATGTGTCCAAGCATTGTGAAACGGACTAGACAACGCAGTTGAAAAACGTCCAATTTCACTTTATAACGATAAGGCTCGTTACTTGTCAGAATATGTTATGTTTTAACCAAGTAAATTATTACACTAATGACAGTGCATCATTTTGTCGATATTCAACAAACCAAAATAAGGCAAATAACGGCAAATAAGACAATTATCGGTTTGCAACGTTAATCGCCTGTATGAACAATCGTGTAAGAGTAAACCTGGAAGCTTGCTGGGGGGTCTGGATTAAATAATCTTTATGGCCCAGATTATCGTCGACTGTTGGCCATGATATTGTCTGAGGATGCTAACTGACCACCGACCCGAAGACACAGTGAATTGGATCACTTGAGGTGATAATTAAACCCCATGGTTCCCTGCGCTGTTTATATTATCAAAGCTGGACGAAGACAAACTCTTATCATAAAGCCAGCATGTATCATTAATAAGAAGCACCAGCAACAGTCGTTGTAATCAATCAGGCATAGCACAACCGCGCTTTATTAGATGAGACACAGCAATCAGGCATAGCACAACCGCGCTTTATTAGATGAGACACAGCAATCAGGCATAGCACAACCGCGCTTTATTAGATGATACACAGCAATCAGGCATAGCACAACCGCGCTTTTATTGGATGAGACACAGCAGCAATCAGGCATAGCACAACCGCGCGCTTTTAGATGATGAGACACAGCAATCAGGCATAGCACACAACCGCGCGCTTTATTAGATGAGACACAGCAATCAGGCATAGCACAACCGCGCTTTATTAGATGAGACACAGCAATCAGGCATAGCACAACCGCGCTTTATTAGATGAGACACAGCAATCAGGCATAGCACAACCGCGCTTTATTGGATGAGACACAGCAATCAGGCATAGCACAACCGCGCTTTATTAGATGAGACACAGCAATCAGGCATAGCACAACCGCGCTTTATTAGATGAGACACAGCAATCAGGCATAGCACAACCGCGCTTTATTAGATGAGACACAGCAATCAGGCATAGCACAACCGCGCTTTATTAGATGAGACACAGCAATCAGGCATAGCACAACCGCGCTTTATTAGATGAGACACAGCAATCAGGCATAGCACAACCGCGCTTTATTAGATGAGACACAGCAATCAGGCATAGCACAACCGCGCTTTATTAGATGAGACACAGCAATCAGGCATAGCACAACCGCGCTTTATTAGATGAGACACAGCAATCAGGCTCTACCAATGATTGATGTCGATTCTATTGCAGTTCGGTTTGAAACTAGGACACCAATCGTGTGATGGCCCCTCTTTGTTCATAAAACACCACCCTTCCTTAACCACGAGACAAGTTCTGCAGTTATGTTCTCAAGTTGGTGTGTACTGTATAAGGATCAAGCTAATCCAAAGCATTACAACGTCAGAAACATTGTACATCGATGACGATGTTGATTGGAAAGATGTAGCAATCTGCTGAAGATGTTGCTGGGATTGCCAGTCACTTTCTCCCGTTTGTTGCGTGTGGATGGGCATCCCACAGCACACAAATACCTTATTGCTATATAAAACGACATCAACCCGCTGGTATGAGGTGGTAATGTATCTCGATCATTATGTTTAAGATAATGCTTACGACTAGCAGAGGATGAATGTACCTACGTTGCTTTCGATGTTAGCTAGATAATAAACAACTGACGCAAATCAACGTAGCTTTGAAACCCATGCTCTCTTGCTAATTGCGAGTTTTGCTGTGAATGACAATGGGGACATGAATAATCATGTTTGTCATGATGTGTTGGGAATAAAGCTCATTTCAACAGTACATGTCAAGGGACCAGATGACAGAAAATTCCTCGATCGCCATTCACATTTAGCTCATTTCTATTTTGGCGTGGTTTCGTTTGCTAGATATTTCATTCTGAAATCTGGAAACTAGCAGCGAACTGTCTCAACCATTATCCGGTCCTTGCATTGTCAGATTATCACATGGGACATTTGTATGGTGTTCTCTGTTGTGAGCCTGCAATCTCTACTTAAAAGATAAATCTGTCCACAGAAGTGCACTCTGCAACGATGGACCTAGTCTATTCTAATGCAGTTATGATCAAAGCAATTGTTCTTTGCTTGAACTCATGATTCAGGCTAAAGTGGCTTGATTTGAAATAAATGCTCTGACGAGTTCGTGGATCAGATGTATTAAAGTAAACATCAAGATATATACAATAAGGGACCCCTACACAACCCAGCCCCTCGCACTTCCTATATATAATTTCATATATAATGTTAAAAGTATTTTGGTGAAACGTATCATCTTGCACTTTCGCAATATAACACATTCTTTAAATGCTCCCATATGTATTTATGCGCCAACTAGTGCGGTGCACAGGCATGTCAGTACTATTAGAGAGTATATTGAGACACCATTAATGACAACGCGACGCTTCGTTGATCGTCCGTGTTAGAGATACGTATTTCGAGTCCAAGTTGATGCATCAGTTCATGGGGCTTTACTCACACACTTTTATTTTAGTTTAGTCCTAAATGTCATGAACTGAATAGCGAGCCGATGACCAGCATGATGTCTGGATTGGATGATTTGCTACGCGTGCATAGAAAATGGCCGGATTGGCTCGATGCTTGACATGTGAATCGGCACTGCTCAACTTGACTTGAGAACCCCCTGGGTATTAAATTTTTCTCAATATTTTTTCCAGTCAACGCATATGGCTACGGATCATCATTCTGACGCCTGCAAAGTGTCTTTCAACTGCAATATCATAGTGGTACTAAAAAAGCCTGTGTTTGCCCAAGCAGACAATAAAAAACACCTGTGTCCTGATAAATGCTGTCGTAGGTACGATACAATCACAAAATAGATGATTTATGCGAAACGACTTGAGATCCCGGCAATATTTCCATGCATTTAATCAGGGTCCGCCGCGCTAGCAATAGTGTACTGTCAATAGCACAGCAATTTGTTTTGGAGACAAAATGCATCTAGCGACGCCGTGATACTTTAGTCCTTATCACATAAATTTATCAATTGTGTCGACAAAAAAATCTAATGAAATTATGCGACGATGTTCCACCAGGGTTCTGCAGCAGATTAAACTAGTTCAACTTATTGCCTATAGATCAACATAAACACAGGCGCAAGCTATTTCCTGGTGAAGACAGTTCCCCATTACTATACTATATTTTAACGTCCATTAAGTCATATCACCTCTGCATGCATCATTGCATCGCAATCAACATGTTCCTTGTAGACTATATACAGCGAGACCTACTTAGCCTTCAGAACATCGACTCAAAAATTACTGCTTCTTGGTTTAGCTCAATGTTGGTGATTTAACATTTAAACTGTGTGTCATCAATCAACGCACCTGTGGACACGCGTGGTTAATTATCACGATGAGACAGCGTTTGCTACGTGCAGAAACGAAGAGTTCAGTTGTATCTAACACGCAAGCACATGTGCTAGCAATTCTAATATATACAACCTTTTCGAGCGCTGTACTGTGACAAATGTTACTTGGGCCATTTACGTCGTTTCTGAGATTAGCTGGACCGTAAATTTTCGCCGCCCTTATATGCCTGACATATCCCACAACAAGATGTCAAAAATCACCTATTGCAACTCGGAACAGCCTCGTTCTAGATTAGCATAACGTAAAGTTCCGCATTGCCGAACAATGTGAGTGTTATAAATGGTCACCAAGAGAAAAGCCATTGCTATTTCACCTCTACATATGTGACATGATTAGCAACCAGTGCATTCTGCCACTCAGATAAGTAAACGTGCTGAAGAGACCTTACACACCATTAATATGGTCTTTGGGACCAAATTTTCTAATCTATTTAATGGTTAAAATTCAGGCTTCGACGTAACTATTCTAGGGTCACATATGTCATATACACATCGAGGATATAATTTTGCCGGGAGTCGAAAGAGCAAATGTCCGGAGAGATTATCATCACATTACCTTTCTTTCTTTTTGTATCCAGTAATCAACTTTGTTCTTTGATACACCCTGCACGGTAAACTTCAGGAAGAAATTGATGACACAGCATAACTCACACTTGAGTATTAAAAGGAAATCAAAGGAACAAAGTGAATCATCACAAACATTTGACAGTTTTATGCTGAATATACTTGACCGTCAAATAGACAACAGGTAGTTACTCAATGAGATAAACTTAAATGCGTTCCAATCATTATCCAAAATAACCAAAAACACAGTCAGTATTGGAATCAACAGCAGCATATTCATCTGCCGTCGCACTGATAACATCCATTAGTTGTTGCGGAAGAAACATAAATGTTAACTTGCGCTCTAATAAGATTCCCCGCACACAATAATGTATCAGCGTGAACAGGTGATGGGCCATGTGGCATGCTGTGACATACTATTACATTTCCAAACGTTTACAACATAACTCATGTTCTGACATGGCGGCTAGGATAAAAGGAATCCTCAATTAACTGCCACGCATTTACTGGATTTTGTTAAAGTGAGCCATACGTTTGGTAGGACTCATTTATAATTATACGTTCTCTTATTTACCATGCTCATGTCCAGAAAAACCTCGTTGATATATCATTGTAGCTTCATCAACCTCCGCTATTACTGACCAACCAAATATAGTAATGATGTGTGCCACAGCCTAGCTTCAAATAATCTTCTGGCAGATATGAAATGCTGAATGCTTAATTGCCTGATATTTGGTGGAGTTGCATGAATATTCCGCATGGGACATGGTTGTATAATCTTGTTAGCCTTTCCAATCAGCTGTCGTTGCAGAAGGTCTGCATTTAAGTATGAAGCTGCTTCACTAGCCTTATGACGCAGAGTCTAGCAGTGGGCAAAGGAACGTAGCATCTACCAGAAATAATCTGTTAACAAACCGTTTGTAATAAGATTAGGTATCTGCGGAAATGAGACACACTTTCTGAAATGTCACAGTAGGTAATAGCCCGTGTTAATCCACTACCGACTGTTCTGCTGAAGCTGCTCATTGCTAATATTTGGCAGGCCGTTGCCGACGCTTTTTCATAGCTGATTCGGTTGGCGTTATTACGACTCAGCGTCCTATCATAGTGGCATGTGTGTGGTGCAATGTCGCTGTATCTTTCCTTTAAACCATCAGTGCTGACCTAACTGCGAGATATAGTGAAGATACATTTTTCCCTGTTCATCAAATCGTGTACCGCATAAGATCCCTTCCTTTCCATCGTATAGTAACATAACATAGGAAAACATCCATGCGCGTGCGCATGCTCATATTAACTATTGAACAAAACAGGCAAGAAAGATTCACACGGGCAAGTTCACAACAACCCCTACAATTCCACATATCATTAAACTACTCATTGAATTGAGTCTTTATGGTATTTAGAATTAAGGTCTGCTGACGGCGGGGACCGGGGATGGCGTTGCATGTTGTCCTCGGGTTGAGAGGGAATATATCTATCTTGTGTTAGCTTCATCAAGTGACCCTAACATCGATATTCTGGCCTGATTGCACACATAAACAGCCAAATATTTGCAAAACAACGTTGAGTTATCGGTGAGTTTGTCACGTCAAAAGACAATAACCAGAGCTAGTTGATTACTTTGTTGGTATACGATATGCTTCTTCCAGTTTGAAAATAGTGGGGGATATTTAATTACACAAAATGGGTGCAAAAGGAGGGCTCATTATGATCCATTGGTAAATCGGGATGTTCTCTCCTGTTACCAAAAACTATTAGCTGTCCCTTGTATGTATCTGCGTTTCAGATAAAATGTCGGCATATGGGTAATAATACTGCAATAACAGTTCTTAATTGTTTTATAAGGATAGTATTGGTTACAACGCCTAAAGCTAATAAAAGCGTACAGAAGCAACTCACAAAATCACCGCCGGCCATTCAAATTAATGCTTAGGGTTTTTGTATCTAAAATTGTCGTACAACAATGTCGTAGTGTTTGTAGTTAAATATAAATTCAGACAAGGCAAAGATGTCATGCTAATATAAGAATATTGACCTCAACATCATCCACATGCTAAATGGAATGCACCGATGTGTGTTAACAAACGGAATCATCTATATCACCAAAACCATTAATGACGACTTGCGATGCCGCTAAACATAGACTAAACTGCGCCTCGCAAAATTGTGAATCGTATCGGATGTATGAGGCCTTATATCCGAGGAAAACTTGATGAACAGCTTTGCTTTGATGTCGCATTTCGAAGCTAAAATGGCTGTCACGTAAAGGAGCAATATAAGAGGCATTCACACTTGAGCCTTATATATTTATACTGATAGAAATGAGCATCCACTTTTTTATTCAATAACAATTATTGCCCAATGCAGTGATTATCATTCCTTTACACGACCAGTTGTAGTTCGGCTAAACATGCAGTATGCTCATATATCTATATAATAAGGCAGCGTAGCCCGATATAACATGGCTTTGTCGCTGGTCGTCTCTGGTGGTTTTATCTGTATTCACTTCATGCGTCAATCAGCCAGTAGTAAGTGTCTTGTTCCTTACTTTCACTAGCCCAAGTGGGGAAATTGGCGGACTAATAAGTTTCATCAAGACAACATATAGCGATTCGCTCGATCCCAGGGCTTGGAGGTAACACTTAGCTCATGTGTGCCATTAGGCAGGCGATGAGGTACATGAAGAGCCAACTGAACTAGACTGACCATTGTTGTTATTATAAATCCATCGAGACAGGATTTCATATGTGCATGTTTGCCATCGTGGCAGCTTGAGCATGTTTTGTTATAAAGATTTATAAATTGGTCCTGAATTGACCCTAAGACAAGCCACCCAAGTGCTATTACCCTGGGACCTTTAGAGGCATTTTCATCCGATATTTCCCTGAAATGAGCAGCTTACCATCTCACAATAATAGCACAAGATACCTGAGGCACTTAGCTGCTTTGTAATAAATGATGATCACTGCGACACATGTGGAATAATTAAGGACGCACCGGAATAATATTGGCGATACGATGACAGCAGTGCAAAGCATTTGCGGTCCGTTTATTGCATACCGTCTGAGGCATCAACTGAAACTGCAAGATCTGTCTAACAGATTAAAGACTTTCGCAGAAGGTACTACAAACTCATCCTCTTCATCCTCGACACCGTTATAATTATGAAACATATGCAATGTTCATGTCACTATAATAACTCTACGCTGTGGAACAAATGCGGAAGGAGTAAGACTTGTGGACCGATGTTTTCACTCAGTTAACAAATGACAGCTACCACGAAAGCGGAGTATTTATTTGATACAAATACTCACATATTTCAGTTATCGATAATGATTTCAGCACTTGAGTCATTGCTATTTGGTTAATAGAAACCCGTCTCGAGCAGCAAACCGATAGGTACTTTTTTCAATTACGCCTAGACTGACTAATGATTCTGGGAAGGCGTATTCCTCATCGTAACAGGACCGTATGAATATATATGTCTTCGCACGTTTCGATATCTCATTTGCATGAAGGGTTTTCGTTGGTTTGCTACCATACGAATGTTGGTGGGAAACAAATACCATGGGTCGATTTTCCAGAGTTTCAAGAAAATGTGTGCATATGTCTGGTTTAGATTATACATTATTTATAGCATTGTTGAAAAAAATGCCTAACTCGTATAGCCAAATAAGTACTTATGCTGTTGTTGCAAGTATTTCATCTGGAAGGTAAACAAGTCTATCATCAAATATACCAAGTGGTGGTCATAATTAATTTTCAGCTCAATGAGTTGAGCAGGCGCAATATGTCCAAAATAAGTCGCATTCCTCCCGGAATATGATAATGTAGTTTTGAGTAAGCTATAATTAATCAAAAGGCTTCCACAATATTCTTCGACGATCACTGTCCACGCCATAAGGCCACACTAATATTGTCAGAACCAGATAACATTTGCTATTTTTAATCAGCTACCACAGTCAGGAAAATTTTAGGATCGTTAATGCTGACAGTAATAAAATGCACACATATATAAATAACAGAAAAGGAAGAAGAAGGCTACAATAGACAAATGGTGATTCAAAAACAATTATAAACATATAAATATATGAAGTCATACATATATATATATATATATATATATATATATTTGTATATATATATATATATATATATGTAAATATATATATATATATCTTACATATATATGTACATATTTATATATACATAAAATATATATATAAAATATGCGTATATATAAATATATATCTATATATGAATATATATGTAGTAATTGTATATATCTATATTTATAATTTATATATTATATATATAAGCATATACACATATATATATTATATATATATATATATATATATATATATATATTTTGCATGTAAAAATATATATTTACGTATATATATGTACATATATACATATTTATACATCAAGGTACAAATATATATATACATCTATATATATCCCTATATATATATAGTTAGATGCAACTATATATATATATATATATATATATATATATATATATATATATATATATATATATATATGCATATATATATAGAGATATATTTATATATATACATTTATATGCAAAAACGTGCATTAATATAACTAGTTATATATATAAATATATTTTATATATGTATATACATATATATATATGTAAATACATTCATATATGTTTATATATTATAATATATATATATTTATATGTATCCATTATATATATATATATAGTTATTGATATATATATAACTGTATATATATTTAAATATATATATATTTATATATAATATTAATATATATGAATATATATATATAAAACATACATCTTTATGAATGTATACTTATTATCTGTATTTTATATTTTTTATATATAAAACAATATACAAATATGTATATATATAAATGTAAATATATATATATATAAAAATATGTATATATATGTTTATTGATATATATATATATATTCATATTTTTATATGTGTATATAGATATAGATAGATATATATATAAGTATATATATATGTATATATATATATATATATATATATGTATATATATATATATATATATATATATATAAATATATATATATATATAAATATATATATATATTTCTTGGTGCTACAGCAGCAGCATCTTAATCATGAACATCTTGCTGATGTCTCGCTGTTAAAATACGCACCACACAGAAACAAACCTCAGTGAACCCAGCTTTCTTAATCATGAAATATTCATGGTATTTCTCGAAAAATCCATGACATTTCATGAACAAATGTACTATATATTCTACGTAATGCATCAAAGTATTCATGGATATTCGTGATCTACCATGAACATTAAATGACCGCATTTACAACTAAATAAGGTGTAGTAATGCCTGACTTGATAAAATAAATCGTTGTCTCCTACGCTACTATGGCAGATGGATTAGGACAGGCCGGTGTTTCTTGTTTCCCCAATATAGAATCTTGATTCACATAAAGCAGACGCATCAATCCATACCTTCGCGTTTGATGTATCCGAGTCGGCACTTTTTCTTTCTAATCTATTATGTTTCAACATTTCTCTTGATATAAATTGTGTCCCTATTCCTCTCAAAGCTAGAGTATTAATCACGCGACTGTATCGCCGTTGAATCCTGTGATTAAGCTCTTCAGCTAATGTAGATTTTTTCGCGTTGCTCCATGCCGAGTGCGTGTTGTCAAGTATTATAATGGCATAGACTTTGACAGTAATGAACGGATTAAAGTCAGCCATAGTTATTGTTACTGCTCTCATACGAAAACGCTACGGAAGATTGAACAACTGTAGGTTTAACTGTATCTGCCGATCGTAAAACCTTGGCATGTGACTATTTGTTCGCGCAATTCAATGTGCCAAACAAAAACAAAGACGAATTGGACGACAAAGGTTGCTACGATATATTAGACACAAAGCTTGCTTTTCCCCAATATTTGTGCGGACTAGTCTTTGTTTTATAAAATATCATATTTCTGCCGATAACTTAATGATAACGTGTTGCAATATGCAGAAACCTTTTCTATTTCCATTCAGCCGTAATCGTCAGCAGGCATTCTAATGGTTACAGTCACGTCACGTACGACTTAAACAATGAAGTCTAAATTTTCTGTTATTTGTTGCTTCGCGTTATGACAGAACACCTCACCAGCCAACTAGTCAGCATAACTGAATAAGCATAAAGCAGTCAAACATTCCAGCGTGCTCAAAGTCACACTCGCTTACCTCGACAGCCAATGAGCCAAAGTAAGTGTATCGACACATGTACAACTCGTGCGTGGGCACTTATATCTCCAGCCCTTCGGTTTCTTTCTGGGATGAAAGTATTTGAATGAAATCTGAGGAAAGAACATCATCCTGTTGAAATAGGAGGGAAACATTTTACGACCGAGAATCATGCCTTATTAGGTTATTTCTCTCATGAACATTTTCTGATACCTACTTATCCCTACTGTCTCCAAGATACATCTCGCTAACACAAGATTAAATAAATATCTAATGCGTCATATACATCATGCCCCTACATCAACCCATGCAGTCAGATATATAACATGCGAATAAGTAAACCGTCATTGGAATGGGAAGTAAATTTAACACATAGCACACAGTATCTGGACAGTATATCAAACCTTTTCCTTTAGCCATATTCATGGCCTTGGTGGCGTTAAATATGCCGCACATTAACAACGCATAACGCAGTCACTAGAGGTTGGCTGGGGTTATATGCGTGTTGTGTTCCATGCGTAACGTGGGATCTATATGTTATTAACATGTTTCTACAATAGCTGTATTTTCTTATGTTAATTCGTATCGCCAGTTGTTATAATTCCATTTGGCATGTGAAGTGTTGGTTGGTTGGATAATGGAATGTTGCAGGGAATATAACTTTGTCACTACCTGTTTCGACGGCAAGAGACAGCCACAGCCTAAAATTGCGTACTGACGGCACTTTGGACGCTAAAACAGAGATTAATGTAAAACTCCTTGCAATATGTGAATCGAACGAACGCATACATGACTGAAAGTCTTATAAAAAATGGTTGTTCTCGTGTGGTGTCGTTCGTTGCTGGACGCAATCACTGGTTCCTGAATATATTAAACTGAGGATTGAACTATTATATATATTTCTTCGTCACCAATTTCGTACACATAAAGTTCTCGTACGATATGCTTTAAGCGCAGAAATATCATCCAAAAAAAAGTTTGTGTCATTTTTTGCGGCGTGCGAAATAATACTATGTTAGTCACAGATATGTATCCTTCTGACAGAGCAGATGTTTTTGCATTGTTATTGTATTCAAAAGTCGCCTTTAGAAAACCAGTCGATCACCTCATATATCCAACAGAAAAGCACACATGATGCTTACTACATGGCAGCACGTTTATCAAACTGCCACCAATCATATATTTATGTTCAAGTGTCGGACAACACATTCCTTCTACTCTGGGACTGTAGTGAAATGCTACTTATAATGCCGTTAAAATGTGATGTTGTATGCTAACTGACAATTTTGGAGCTAAACATTTATGTACAGAAAAAGGCAATATAGCTTGCTTATATCTGTTAATTATACCGACAAATAAGACATATCTGCCTCTCGCCAGTTTTTCTAGTTGTGGTGAACAAACATTTATTTTAACAATGAATGGCAGGTTCATAATGAGTTTGGGTTTCTATTGGCCCCAAAGTGTAATGTTGGTCGGTGTGATGTTACGTTCGATTTAACCGCTGTCATAAAATGGAAATGGTGTTGTCCTGCGCTAAATATCTATCACTATGGACTTGTTAGAACGTCCGACTGTACCAAAAAGTATATTCTAAGGGTTTTTGCGCAGACGCCATGATAAGCACCGTGAAACTCTGTTGAGCATCGTTAATATATGAGTCAAGCTGATGCAGAAGTTCACAAATCTTAACTCACACAGTCCCATTTTAATGAAATGGTAAAATGTGCTGCATTGTGATGAACGGCATAAGAATTGTTACTTAGATGGTAATGATTTTCTATAAGGTTCGCAAGATGATTGATTTATATGACACAATTTCTCAATAATAGACAGCGCCATATCATTACCAATATTCTTTTTCATTTTATATATATGTTCCTAGAGCAATGTGCATTACTCTAATTTTATTTAACGCTCAATATGATTGCGACAATAAACCAATCATTGTTTTGCAGTGTACCAACGAAAAATGAGAATATATTTGTTACTCCTATATAACCGATTGTTTCTATGAATATGCCCAATAATAGGTGAAGTAAACATAGTTAATACAACTTGACAAGGTCCTCACTAGCCGAATCTTAGGATCTACCGCGTCATTTAGAGATTTGTTGAGGAACATCCAAGAGGTTCTAGTAAAAGTCTGTGCAAACATACAGCAATATTGCCATGCCCATGTGCCCCGAAATACACATCATACAATTAGCCTCACATTCATTCTCTACCATATAGCTCCATTCATTGAACTTAAGAGAGGGAGCAACATAATTATGCAAGGTGAGATGATGGGCTGCTTATAACATTAGACTTTTGCATTATATCAGCCATATTTGAAACTCTTTCATCTTATGCAAATGTGACACAGGCTGGCCGACAAGCACAACGCGTTCATCAAGTATAATGTAGCTTGATATAGTATTCAAAACGGTTCGCTTCTCTGTTCGTTCTATGTGGGTTTCGCTTATATTTAGATCGCTAAGTAGTGAGGACTTATTTTATATTATTTTTACGAGCCGACATTAAAGGACAATTAATAAGCAATGTTCATGTACTGTCGGCATTGATCATGCTTGTTGGCTAGTTTATCATCGGCTGCCAATTTTATGTCCTAAAAACGAAAACACTTAGTTCTATAAAAGGAACAATACACAAGAATATGATGATACAAAAACTTCGTGGCTATATATATATATAGAGAGATATATATATATATATATATATAGAGAGAGATAGAGATAGATAGATAGAGAGAATATATATACTATAAATAAATATACGAAACATATATATATAGATATATATATTATGATTGATAGGTACTAACGAACTTTTATATATCTATCTAATTTTTCCTGAGGACTGGCTATAGATAAGTTATATATCATGTGATATTAATTTGTATCTATATACTCTGGCAGCTTGGAGATCTTCGTGTATACACAAAAACGCTAGCATAACCATTTCTATACGCAAAATCACATAACGATAAAAATTACTTGCTGAAAAAGACGAGATAAAATATAATACATTATATGGGATACAGATATTATGGTAGGGTGTTAAGCAATGATTAAGGGTGAATCATTATATATAATACAGGATGTTAGTAGAGATATATATATAAGTTAATCATATATAGCTATAGTATAATGATACAGTTGTATATATTGTCAATTCTCTCTCTATGCATTATATCCCGCATATATATCTATATCGATCATATATCTCTCTATCTCCCCCTCTTTATATCTATAAATATAAGCGATATATCCTATATATATATATATATATTATACATTCCCTCTATATCTCAAATATCATAGATAGAGAACGAGAGCAGATGGGATTACTTAAGTATGCAAAAAACTTACGCCACATGATATGGTCGGTTTATCAATAAGCGCTGTAGTTTGGCTTATCTACTGCATCGGATTCTGCGAAATGGTTCTAGGTATATATAATGTGCTGCCCTGATTCACACAGAAATAGTGAGTCTATCTGGGCACGCATTTGGTGGTGTTGACATTAGGATCGCATTCGACGTTCACATAACCTATTTTACGGTGAACTCGGAGCATTCACGTTATTGTCTTCGTATCAAGTATAACGCTGCAATATATGCTCGACAATCAGATGGCCAAAATAAATTGCAAATCTTGATCTGTCATCTCTCCTTGATGCACAACCTTGCGGTGGACACGAACAACGGACGTACCAGTTTCAATAGTAATTCACAAGTGAAAGTACCAATGTGCCCATTTGTATATTCGGTTCATAATCAACTTGCCAGGTTGGTGGCCGTGGATACTTGCGGTCGGTGATACTAGATTGATCTTAGGCAGGATTCATTAAATAGATGATTGCATCTGTGAATGAAAGCCACAAATCGGTAAAACTTATCAACTGGACATGGCATCTGCATCAGCTCAAACATTTGGTTCTTACCACAGAAAAGTTAAGGCTGTGATTGGTGATTCAATAGAGATTATATAGGATTTTATGATAAGATTGAGTTTGCTTGATTAATGCGTAAGAAAATTGAAAATAAAGTTCATTTGGCGAGCAAATTCCTTAATGAGATAAGGATAACCAGACGGTAACCAGTATCAAAGTAATTAAACGAAACATCATATTTATTGCAGTAGCAGCATTACGAGGTTCCTGTCGTTAGTACCGTCAATAGAAGCCTATTCGATGGAACCCATTAGAGGTTGCTAAAGGCAAAGTATGATCACATATAGCCTTAATATGATTCCCCTCACCCCGAATGGAATTAACTTGTAAGAGATGATTGAACGGAAGGTGTATCACGATATACATTTGCATTGCACCTCCTTAAATGATAATGCGTCACAGAGTTGAAATGGTCGATTTGCTGTGTCCGTTCTATAAGTGGGACGATATTTACATAATGTAGCTGCTTGAAGGGCAGAACAAACTTGACCATGATAAACTCAAAGCGTTGATGGGTGTGTTATCCCGTTAACAAAACAGTTGTACGCTACAGGAAACGGACCATTTCCAGACTAATGGTAGCTGATTTAAATTTGTATGTCTTTTCGACATTGTTGTAACAAGTAACCTCAAAACAGCAATATTAGCTGCAAATGTCAGAGCGACACTGTACATAACAGGCTTCTGCTGCTACATCTACTTCCGGAACTTAGAAGCTGAGACCGTAGTTAGCATTTATTGTTATTGGCGACTCGATCTGCATAACATGTTTATGTCAATGTGAACAGTTAAGAAACATATCCAGCGCATTTAAGTCTTCAAAAATCCATTGTTTTCATATCCACGACAATTTTATTGCAGTCAATGCTCAAACCGCAGTTGCAAGCATAAGTTACATCTACCTTGATTTTACAGCCGCACCTTGAGAGCCATCATGCGCTGTTGTCACAACCCCGGGCGGTGGCAAGGTTAAGTCATGTATTGGTGAGTACTGTATCTTGATCAATTAACCATTTGACCGCTGACCAATACATCTCTCTCTCTATCTACTACTTAATGAATAGCTAGATGCAATGAAGAGACAATATCGCCGATACAAACCAAATACAACACACCTGGCACCCAACTTGTCTGACAATAAATAGAAGCTTACGAGGGCAATAACGACACCAATGAACGCAATATATTACACTCAGAGGTCTCATACGGAAGTATCCCCTGCAATTAGATTTGTATCTCTGTTCTATGTTTAACTCTTTGAGACAGTACAGCAAACGGCACACCTATTTAGAGTTCAAAATTAAGTGGCAGCTCAACTTGGCGATGTGCACCAGTTCTTTCTTCATCACTCAAAACATGAGCATATATTAACTAGCATGTGAAGGAATCACAGCCAGTGGCCGATAAGACTTTCAATTTAGTGATGCTTTGACTTACAATCGCTGTTCGTTACAATATTCTGACCGATCCTTGGACGGATTTCATGCGCTGTACAATTCTTCCGTTGAAGCCTCAACATGTTCACATAAAACGCACATACAGAATAGCCCTACTTAACAAAGAAATGCAACCTGCTTAATGTCAGAAGATTAAAATGCACCTTTTGTTATGAATAAATGTTGGAAATCGGCGATCTGATACATGCGGAACATGCAACCTTGTTTGATTTCAGTGTACTCGAAGCTCGCAGACGACAATCAGGATGATCTAAGGCTGAGACAGTCAATATTTTGTGTCAAAACTTACTTATCTCTGCCAGCCTGCAACTTAACTAGCAATGTCACACATAAAACAGACGGGGTCTGTACGGCTACGGTGACGGCAGAGGGCTTTTACCGACCAAGCAGTCAAGTCATTCACAGCAACGGTACTTTCACGGAAAACGTTCCGGAGGTGTTAAGTTGATAAAGCCGGAAACTGCGGACAAGACAGTGCAAGCCTTGGCCTGTAAGCCAATGCAGTGTTGGCAGAAACAGGTGTACGAGTACTGGCGTTGGCGAGTCTTTACACATCGAGGCCAACAACCAGCTCGTCCAAGCTATCTGCACAGTGCGGTGATTGCTGGCAGAGATACGAACCCCTCTCCCTCAGATCAACACCAACGACAACAATCCATGCGAGCGCAGGGCCTATGAGAGACTGTATTGAGTTTGGTTAACAAACGGACTGGTGCCAGAAGGCAACAGGCGGCAACAGTCGAGGTTGTACCCTAGATGGATGTCCTTTAAGGCGGAAAAGGCTGCAAAGCAAGGGTTTGCCTAAGCGAGCAGCCTGTAGTCATGAGAAAATGGGTGCCGTCCGTAACGTAGCACAGGGGTACCTTTATCAATGACACTTCTAAGGGCTTCACCAAGTTCAGCTTTAAGCGCCTCAATGAGAGCATTCGGACCTATGACTGGGTACTGCTTGGGACAAAGGTACAAACTTGGAGCCGAATCCTAGGTTCGACGCCGTGGAGCAGTGCTTGGCCAACGTTGAAAACACGATTGAGAGTGCTGTTGACCTACCAGCTGCGATAAAGCTGTACCAGGGCGTTCTGGGGTTTGATGTCTTGGGCATCTGTCCCCTCATGGCTCCATGCAATATACTTGTTCAGTTAGGTCAAGTTGTGGGGTACATCATGCTATGTAGGACTAGTAGGTTGTTTGGCCGCTCAACACTCTGAATCTGCTTAAACTTGTCAATCCTCATAGGCTTTCTGAGCGAGAGCCCATCTAGATTGCCTTCTGTGGAATAATACAACCTCTGTGAAGCCTGTTTTAGTAGCCATGCCCATAGACCCACACCTTCCATTGCTACTTGGTCTGCCTCCTCATCTCTGTTAGCCCATGGCCTCTGCGAGCAGCTTCAAATACCATGTAGCCTTTGTACCCACAACCCAGTCACTCTCATCCCACTCCCACTGCAACTTGATTGGCAAGCGTCACTCACGATGTAGAAAAGCCTGTAGAATCTCTATTGCCTCTCAGTTGAGTCTCCCATTCAAATCACAGCAACATCCTCACACTCGTCCTTGGTGTTGTCCTACATTTTGATCCACGATGCGATCCACGAGTCTCGGCCAGGCGCTCTTTGAGTGCTTATATGGCTACCCATGATCTGGAATATGGGGAAATTTCCCATGATTAGACTACGAAAGCGCAACGAGCATCTCGTATGCATGTGCCATTGTTATACCTATTGACAACCAAATTGGGATGTTTATACGCACACATTTGGCTCTGTCTTTGATGTTCGTACTCACTTGTGTCATGTTATCTCTATAGTCAACACGGGGCTATTTTGTCAACAGTTCACTTATGGTCAACTGCAAGAGGCTTGTAGAATGGTCCTGTATGTTTTGCAATCTGCTGTGGATATTTTTGTTTTTAGCGCGGACGTAGCTGCAGCTCACCGTAGATGCCTACTCCACACTTTCGACAAGGAATTGGGAGTGGTGAATAGTAGCGCTTCATACGTGCTCTATGGGCCCTGCACGATTCGGAACCTGTTACAAGTGTTGTAGCACGTTTACCTGCCGTAATCGATCTTGTATAAAGTTGACATAATATCTTTCAGGGTATTTGCCGCCTTAAGGGACGTATTGCACGACTATTTTCGGGCTGACTTGCGGAATATAGACGAGATATGTAAGCCAACGAATGAACACCAAGGATACAAATGGCGCGTAAACCGTATAAGTAAGCTTGGAGGAAGACGATTAGATTTGGAACTGAAGGATTCTGTTAGTGATTTATATGTTAAGAACGATGACCTAGTGAGGCGCGTGAAATATCTGGGGAAGCTTGATGACTCTTGGGTTCGTCTACGACAGGTGTAATTGTACGTATTACTGCCAACGTCCAGGGCCGGTGAGGGTGGGGAGCCCTTACTAAAACGAGACTGGGCAATTAGGGCAGTCTCCATGAAACGGTGCGCAATTAACAAAGAAGCAACGATTCTTTTTATGCCTATTATTGCGCCAGGTAACTTATAGCGGTGTTGATAATTTTGTGAGGTCTCTGGCCTGAGTATGCTCGGTAAATTTGCTGCTCCCCGTGATCAGAAACAATTTGAAAGTTTTAGGTCTCTCACACCCTCTTCTAGAGAGAATTACTGCTATGATTAATGTGAAGCTAGAGTTGAGTAAACTGGCTCTTTGAGGTCAATTTACGCATATATCTGCTTGGAAAATGTAGACCGCCAGATCTAATCCGAAGGTGAGATTAATTATCGACAAATTTCTGTCCCAATAGTGCTTAAGTCTTCATATTCGAAGTGTATAGATAGCGTGTCACGATTTGTCGTGGTAAGGTGGGTGACTTGCGTGACAAACGATTGACTATGTCATATACAAAAAGCACCAGATTAAAAGCAGCAGTATGGGCCTTTTATTTCTTGAATATCCCTGGTAGAGGAATACTGCCGGCGTATGCCATACCCCTGGTGGGTCTTATATATACGCTTTACTGATCACCATGTGTGACTTTTATAGCGATGGAACATTTTGAGATTTTCAATAATGTTCGAGGACGCCCTGCGCTTCATATCTGTAACAATCGCGCATCCGCGTAGGTCACACTAACTTGATATAGATGCTTGGTTGCATGAAATACGCCGTAAAGGCAGCGATTGGCTATATACCGTACGTGTCATATATTAATATCCTGCTGGAAATTGCATGTAAATTTAATAAACATCTTACCTTGTGCCAGTGTTCTGTAGGCATTACCCACAATAGTGAGTGTTTATTTGGCCGTAACTCTAACTACATTGTCAGCACAATTATCAGCCTAGTGTTGGCTATTGTGAACCTGCTATGTGATTTTCCCGTTATCGTCAGGGATAATTGGCTTGACCAGCAATGGTCAGCGACGAACAACAAAGGCCAATTTATCTTATTCACTGATACAACAAGCACGAAGCACGTGCCAAAATTATTTGCCGTCTTTAACTACTGCGTAGATGGGCTCGATAGTGCACAGAAATGCTTTGCAGTGACATTTACCACCAATTCAAAGGCATAAGATATAAATCAATGAGTGCAATAACTCAATTTAGATTACATAACTGGCATCTACACGTTGAAATAGTTACCATTAATAATGGCGATCATTTAAACCGAGAAAAAATATTGCAGTCAATGTATAATACTACGAACCTTTGTCAATTGCAATTTGAACACTTAAAGCAGAATGCATTTGGGGTGTCGCTATATGTTAGGTTGTCGCCTGAACTGTGGATACAGTTTGATGACACTTATTCTCCCAATTCGGTACTACATTCGATACTACCGTGGTAGTTACCTTCGTAGTTATTTATGGTGGTTTGTTAGCTCATGTCATTCATATAGTTATTTGATAAACTTTTACCATACGAAATCATTTAACCAGCCTTAACACGGGTAATGCAACGGGATTGTTCCCTTCCAAGCAAAAATGCATTTAGATATAACCCAGCCATTATATTGCAGGTGCATCAACAATATATCCAATCATTACTAATGATTTATTGGCAACAATTCTTTGTAGTCTAGCAGGCGCCATGCAACAAAATATCTCAGGATAAATAATCAATTTAGCTTTCACAAAAGTATCTGCTTGTGCTCTATGGATTATCTGTATCTTATGGCTAGCAAAACAAAGACAAATGTACGGACATAACCAATTGGACCCGATCTATAACGATCAAACGACCGATTTGACAACCATATATTCTACTACTTTTGAATATAAGCTACGGATATTGTTCCTGCATTCAATTTTAGCGGCACATCACTTCTTGAAAAGCACGATGCCTGGAGCGGTTAGTACAGGAATATAGCTATATCGAGTTATGGCAACTACCACGGCAGCTGCAATAAACAATTACTTGAAGCGAATGCGAAAAAGGAACGTCGATGGGGTAGTGCAATGCATGTAATAGAGTCTAGCAGGGAAGTATGGTTACCATTTGAAAACACGCAGTGTAGCCAGTTACACAAATAATTGGTTTGTAAAGCAATAGGATAACCATTATAGAGTCAGACCCCCAGGACACGTCCATCTTAGAGATTGATTCACCAAATACGCAGCACGTGCCACCTATATTTGTCAACTTTAACATACTGCTCAAGTCTCGACTTGTCAGGAGAAAACATCATTTGGCCTGTTATGATAACAAATAGACGGATATGCTTGATTCCCTGTAAAGTGATATATCCACCAGACAAAGACGAAAAGTGATGTTAATGGGTACATAACTGCTAAGTCGATCAACATATCAGCTCAACATATTGTATTTCAGCGACCGTAGATAGAGGGGGTGTCGGTAGAAAAATGCCAGCATCTCCAACGAAGAAATGGTCCGCATGGTTTTCTTATAGAAGCCTTCGTGGATGGCTTGTGGCCACAAAAGTTATGGTGTGGAGCGTCACATAAATACTGAAGCCAATATATGCTGCAGGTAAAGAATGGCACCTGATGTGATCACCGCATTAAAAAGGCAATTGGTTATATAATTCTATATTAAGTGATACTAAATTCAACGGTGTTCACCTCTCGGCCAAGCGTTAATTGAATAGAACAATAATCAAATAAAACAGATGGTATTATAGATGATTGATAAGGCTACGACCGCAATGTGGTGTTCTTATTGGTACGCAATACCAAAATGTGATTACCGAGACGAGCCATTAGAGTGTTTTGTCCGTCTATTATCGGCACTTGTTGAATTTATGACCTAACTTATCGTCGGCTGTTGTCTTTATTTTGTCCCTTAGACGTAATCTGCTCCCCGCTGTGAACTATGGAATACATACTTCACAAAAGGTGAAATGATAAACAATGTTGTGGTGAGAGGTTCGAGGAAGGCATCATGGATAGTTAGTCCATAAACTGAAGACGTGGATACATAGCGCTCTTTCGTGTTTGTCAGGCTGAACAAAACTCTGTTGCACTTTTTTACTAAACTTCCAGCACAGTCTCATAAATCAGGCCTAGCACACCGCTTTTATTCACAAGGCTCAATTCAAGCCTCTCGTTTGCTTTAATTGATTCATTCCACGACCGTCGTCCTAATATATCAGGTTAAGCGCTAGCCTGTTATTCTAATTCATCATACTGAACACAGTACGGTCGTTAAGGTTTTTCAGGCTATGCGCATTCCCTTGCTCTTATATGGTACCATTTTTGTGTGATTTACAGCCCCTATGTTACATTTGATTATTCGCAAGAATACACGCACATACTGAAGGATCACGTTTTGTAACCTTTGATAGGCCTGTAAATAGTTAATAGACTCGGATGTCAACGCTGAGGCTTACATTTATTAACTGTAGACATTTATTCGCGGCTGTGAATGCGACTTTATGATTGCATAACAAGAGGCACATGATGACCTTGACCTTGATAACAGGTCAAGGTCAAAACACAACCCCTAGGTTTTGCGCGTCAATCGCACTTTCCGTTTAAAGAAACAGCTTCGAAACAAAAATGAAAATTGCTACCTGTATTGCTATATTTATTGCAGCCACAATTCAATCAATTTTATGACCATCGCATGTTTATTGATACTTTTATAAGCAATCGAATTTATTAAAGAAATCATGCTGTCTGGAACCATGATATATCGGCAATGATTTGGCTGACTCAAGGAAAAACTTAAATAGTACATAATTTGTCAATGCTTCAGATGTAAATACTAACACTAAGCATGCTCACACCAGCATATAACATTCAGGACTCATTAATGAAGGACGGCATTGATTTAATTACCGTATATCACGCAATGCATTTATAGATCAATGCCAGAAAAGCTGAAAACACTTGCTCTCTAGCCGGCTTTTGCCTATTTTGCATTGCCATTCACCTGTCGCCAGGCAACTTTTTTGGCGGCGGAAGCGCATGCAAAACTATCACTTTCATTATTGAAAAGGTAAATGCATCAAAAACGTTTATCAATTAGTCATTTGTCTTCGGACATAACAGAAACCTGACATCGGATGATGGTATTTCTAACCATCTATGATATGAACCATGACTGATAAGGGACGCTGTGGCAACTAAGTCTGACTCATTGGACCGTGATTTATATTCAAAAAGCTTATCGTATCCCTCATTTGACGAGAACTGCAGAATCCCCTTGATAGAATCTCTAATTGTATGCCCTCAATAAAACGACAGCCGTCGTGTTATTTCTACCTTTTATATAATTGTTGCTGAGCTCGATCAACTGTTATATGTGGATTGTTGTTTGTGATAGATTTGTAAAGAAACTGTGCCTCAATTGCATGTTTTAGGAAACCTTGTGTTTTGGTTTCTTTGCGTGTGATCAACTGTCCGTGTAACATATTCACACGATTAATAGAGTCAGTAGATAAGCTACCAAAATCGCGAATTCTGCATATCCATGTTCTACATCACTTCCACTTTTGCTTGTAAAATCGCTGATTCCTTCGTCCGTTGGCGTTATGTACTGAAAGATGATGTCATCTTCTGTTACAGCGTTACAAACCTAGTTCTAAAATCGTTGTATGTAGTAGCCATCATTTGATATACAGTATGTGTATTAGGTCATCAAGGGAACAATAAATGTAGTTTCAAGGAATTGTTTTGATTTTCGTTTTCCACCATCACAGTGTATATCAAGACTGAAGAACGTGATTTATTGTATATTACCACCACGCGGTTGCTTTCCGTGATAAACGACGTACATAATGTGAATCACATATTTTTTGTTGAGCTTGCATTTAGAACGATGACATTACATGCTGATCATACGTCGACATGAAACGTTAGGGCGGGGAATGAAATAAAAACCGGGGTTTACCTCTCCTCACCACGAAAAGAGTGCTCTTGTTTCGGCGTTTCATTGGTGGCCCTCCGGTATTCATCTTCTCGTCGAAATACAAAACATGGTAGCAGCTGGATACATCTCTATAAGATATCTGTGTTTAACTGAGGATAGCGCGTGATCCTCTGCGACAGTCCATTCCGTGTCAGCATGACACTCTGTCGAGTCGCTGTTGCAGTGCCTACACTGGTATCTCATTATTAATTACAATATATCACTGCCTCGATTACTGTCGTCAAGAACCAGCATATCAAATGGTCCTGGCCGTGACCTACACCTTGTTTGCCTCGTTCAAGTCCTACATGTTTATCGATCAGAACGCGCACTAACGCGATGTTTGTGCTTACAAATGTAACATTGTGTATGCGTCACCACGGAGTGTTCCTCGTTTATCATGTTGTCAAAACATTTTGGCAAGGTCATAAAAACAGAGATCATAAAAGCTGCTCTAAAGAGAGCTTACGATTCAGAGGCTAAATGAAAAACGTCACTCAAAGCAGTAGGCACGGTGGGATTTTCCCCATAGGCTGATAAATGCCTTGCTAGGATCAAACGGCTCTTCAAGCCGATGGAGTCCAGCAAGACTAGTTCAGTGGTTTATGCGATCTACGTGCGTCCCAGGCTGATGTTCACGTCTCCGACGGACGGGTCATATCGGGGCTTGTTTGATCTAATATTAGGATTCAATATTAGTACGGCGAACCCCTGATGTGATGTGCAGTTAATAATACAACCTGAAACTTGATACTCACTTTTGTCACACAAACTATACGAAAGTTAGGTAACACTGTGTTGGGTTCCAGACTTCTTAGACCCGTGATTTATGATACACCCGTATTTCTTCTCGAAACAGTCATGAAATGCAATTACTCAGAGTTTTGCATTCTGAGGGTAATCAACATCTAGAAAAATACTTATGTTTGTTATTACAAATGTTAATAGTGTGTATACATACAAACTTGAATCATGTTATCCTAAACTACAGATTATATTGATACATGTTGATTGAGTAGCAAATCCTTACCTGGTATCCTCATCTATTGTACGTTTGTCATTCATTCAGTTTAACTAACAATTGGTGATCTAATTCACTCACGCTCATAGACATGCCCACTAGACACCTGTCTGTGGACCGACGCATCACATTGCCTCCGATACCTGATTCTAGCAGCGAATGTAGGATACCACTCTCTGATAAATGAGTGAAATTGCTGGTTCCAAAGAAACCCCATAAATGAGAGCTAATTGAAAGCTAAACCTAATATACCTGATGTGATCCTTATTAGCTTGAAGCGGCTCATGAAGAATCTACAAGCTCACCCCAACATATTTGTGAAATGTCATACCGAATGTAAACATATCCATATCATTCAATCTACATGCCCTCAGATAAGCTGTTAGTTATGACAATGGCACTCGGTGATGTCATTCGGCTGAATGTATCCAAGAATGTATCAACAATAGACAACACATTTGTTCAAAACACGTCGGTTTTTAACGATTGTTAAATCCGAGCAATCAGATGCAAATGATTATAAAATGGTCAGGTCGAATCCCACACCAGGGGATATTACAAATATCACATGCGTATCAAAGCAATACATGCGCATACATACTATTTACTGAACGTGGGTCGCCATGGAGGTACTTCAATGCTCAGATGCTACGTAAGACAAAAGATTGTGGTTGCTGTGATCGCGTTTAGTCTATTTATACATCACTGAGAAGCGTATTTTCCTGCACCTATCAAGTAGGTCGTATAGAATAATTCTCCCTCATTTTGCGGGCTTGTCGCTGTTGAAGTAGTCGAGACAGCAAAGCTGCGTGCGCCTGGCCAGGTAACGTAAACGAACATCTGTTGCCGATGTGACGGAATTATGTTACCCCTTTATTATTTTTACATCGTAACAATACCTTTCCCCAGTTCAGGCACAGGCATCGTACGTGAATGAACAAAAGAGAACTGTTCTAGAATGTATTACAGTTGAGCAATCCAACAATTATACTGCATCTTGTCATTACGATACCTATTAATCGGTAACTGAAGTGAATCGACTCCAGGCTAGCTGATCGGGAAACCAGCCAAAGTTTTCTTTATACTGGTAGCTGTTGTGTCTAACAGATAATATCGCCGCAAAGTTGTAATCAACATTAATATACTTCTTGGCGCACCAGTTCACCGTGACTATGCAGTTTCTGTAAAATCTTACTTGACCTCCAATAACTAATCTTAATTCATAGCTTGTTATCGCCAAGCTGTCGGGTTGTTCACCTATCTCCTCTGGCTAATCATTGAAAAATTTGTCTATGATTATTTACTCTTCAAAATCATTAATGCTCTAGGCTTGTGATGGGCAACCTGAACCTGTCAAGGACAACCGAAATAACATGTTTCACAAAACAACGAACAAGACGCTTATATAAGAACCAGCGTCGGGTGGTCGTAAATTCATAACACAGGGTTAGCATTTTGTGTCGTTTCATGTTCTTGCCAGATGAAGTATTATCGAAAGCTCTTTTAATAGTGTGCAAAACAGAGCGTAAATCGATAGATGGTAAATGCAACGCTGGGTTGATTGGTTTCTTTAGCCTTGCCTTTTCACGCTGCGTTCTATTAATGTGGCCCTTATCTGCTCATTGGAAATGAAAAGCATGAGAATGTCCCAGCTATTTTTTTTTAGCTATTTGGGAATGTGCTGCATAATTGTCTCACGCTTGACGTCGCCCGGATGATACACATAGTTGCTTAAGGCAAGAGTTATTGACGGAGCTCCATCCTATTTTTATAACACAACTATATAATCTCATAATCCAACCACTGTAAAGATCGTTATCACGTTATCTTTGCTGATGCAATTCATTTCTACATCACTATCAACATCACCAACATCATAGTCATTATCACCACCATCATATTCGCCAGTACTGTTATCATGATCATTGTTATCAGTCACCATCATATTCACCATGCCACCTGCATCTTGGAGGATAAGTGCAAGCACGATTGTTTCGAAAGTAACAACTCTGTAGCCAATTAGAAAGATTGTCAGCAAGCATGGTGGGAAAGGTTCTTGCACGGCATGAAGTACAGTGCCGGGGACTATCATCTGCTATCAAGGTGAGCATCTGAACTATTCAATTAATTTGAACATAAGTTTTCTCAGCTCGATATCTACCGTTTTGTGCCCCTCAAACAGATTTACTTTTACGCAGTAATTCTTGTTTTACCTAGGGGTTTTAATTCTAGGAAAAGGATATCGGATATGTTTGTAAACATTTTCCATCTTCAAGATTTATTGTTGGTTCCAGCAACAAAAATAGGATGTCGTCACGAGACTAGAGTTTACGTATTGGCTAAATGATATATATGATGAACTTAGATACTCATCGTTTCTGTGACTAACATTTGCCTGCTGCCTGTCATGCAACGGCTCCATCAAAAGGACTCTAGCGCAACTATGTGTTGGTTATCGCATGGTCAGAGCATACGAGTGTCTTTCCCCCATCATCCACGTGACCATGCGATAACATACTTATCGCGATGGCACCTACACGCGATAATCAAGAGCAAGACACTGTATCCTAATGATGATAATTAGCGTGAACCTATGTTATGTAAGGTATCTGCCGGGGACCTGTTAATAAGAGAGGTATTCCCTTAATTCCCCACCCTGCCTCAGTTGCCTGTGATGATGGTTTCAACTATAGAAGATCTCGGAGATTTTTCTTTTTTCGACGCCAGTGATTTTGAGACGGATTTAAGTGTTGCTGATGGTGTGTTTGTTGCACCCTTGGATTGATCTATATATACCAAATGGGAAGTAAGAGGTGCTCCATGTGCTGGTCGGTTCAGCGCCAACACTGTAGCGCAGTAGACATGGCTCGGCAGGTGTTAGAGTTTCGAGCCTCAGCATGATTCCGGGGAGATGGAATATTACCGTGACTTCCCGATGAGCGATACGCAACCAGATTAGAAGCTGACAAGCAAATGACTCTTTAAGAAAACCTTCGTTAAAAGAGTTGCAAGGTGTGCATAATATTAAGACCCTCCGTAGTGTTGCCATGTTAGACCAGTGGTGTTCTGTGATGGGACCTTCTCAACTATAGTAGCTGCTTGGTGATATATCGACACGGTTGCAGTTGTTGCACGGCAAATTGTACGTTTGAGGCGACATGTGGAAAAGACCGAGCTTTTTCTAAAGCCCTGATTGGCTGAGAGTAGGGTGCCATGCGATAAATAAGAACACTGTACCTCTGCATGGTTACCGCGTTTCCTACACGCAATAACATTTTACATACGTTTGTGTTCGATTGATCTGCAAGCATATATCACTGGTGTAATCTCCATCCATATATCCATTATACTTATACTTTGTTTTAAAAAGGAGACATCCGGCCTAACCTCGGCATTGTCACACACTATACACCAGTAGCCGCACATATATTCATTATTCATGCAATGTGATGCATCCAGCATTTTCTGTGTTTTGCGATACGACATCACTGTTTGTTAGGTGCCACAATGCCAACCAAGCAATCGTTGAATCCATGCTGACTTAACAAACGTTGCATCCATGCCAACTTAATCAATATTCTCGGCAAAGCAGTGAACACGCTATGACATTAAGCTTACCCCGTGGCCTCTTTTTATCTGTTTTAAACCATCCGCGGGTAGCACCTTTAGAGTGTATTTACACAGGGATTGCATAATGTCCATAGCACAGTTCGATCGGGTTCCAATTGAGCAGGTATTGTAATGAGCATCTGAGAACGAGACTATCTGGTTTCTTAAGAATCTTCCCGCAGTTGTATTACCTGTAATCTGCATGCGGTCCCTCAAGCAATTATTTAGTTAAACGTTAAATAACATTGTCTGTCTATCTATTTATTGCTATCTAAATTCCAATGATTAGATACGAGAGGAGTAAGTGCTTGACCTCTTTCTGCTCAAGATATTGATTTAAATGCAACGAATGAGGGAGGGCGGAAAACTATATTTTGATTAACAAAGGTGCCAAGCCGGGTTCAACTGTCGGAAGAGGTTGTGCGATAAAGGGAGCATGTAGGGGTCATGAGAGGAGAGCTGAAAATTGGCATACAATACAGAGTGAAAGCATCAACAAACTGCATGAAATCCTTAGACAGTAACTGCGTTATAAAAACTCCAGGGTTGGTTAATTCGCATATAAATGGCGCGCATTACAACAAACAATTCAGTTTCATAATATGCTGCTACAAAATAGCAATGGATTATTTTATTACTTATTGATAAGCCCAGCAAATAGGTCAGAAAGGCAACGCTGATTTAAAGCGGACAAATGGACCAGATAGTTGTCACAATCTATAACCTTACTGCTGCACAAAAGGAATTTCTACACTGCCTTTGACTGTGAGAAATGCGATGTATTAGTAATATGGAGCTCAACGGAAGCAGCAGCATTGTGAAATTGGTCCCATTACGGGGTTATGCTTGCTCTCGCCGTTCGGAACTTGCATGTGCGGTGTACGTCTTACATTTGCAAAATATAATTTCGCCAGGTTCCGCCGCTTGCAATCGTTTATTGCCAATAAAAACAGCAATTTGTTTTTGAGACAAAATGCATCTGGCGACGCCGCGATATTTTAGTCCTTATCATATAAATGGATAAATTTTAGCGTGTCGTAATAGAAATCGAATGAAACTATGCAAAGATGTTTAACCAGGTTTTTACAGCAGATTAAGCTAGTTCAGCTTATTTCCTATAGATCAATATAAACACAGACGCAAGCTATTACCTGGTGAGGACAGTTCCCCATTTCTATGCTATATTTCAATGTATCACCTAGGCATGCATTACTGCGTCGTAATCAACATGTTCCTTGTAAACTATATACATCCAGACCTACGTAGCCCTCAGGCCATCAACTCAACGAGTCCTGCTTCGTGGTTTAGCGAAACTCAATGTTGGGAATTTAACATTTAAACTGTGGTTAAGTAACACGATTGGACAGCATTTGCTACGTGCAGAAACGACGAGATCACTTATTTCTAACACACAAAGCTTTTTGTTAGCAATTCTAATATACACAATCTTTTCGAGCACTGTACTGCGCCAAACGTGACTGTAACATTGACCATTTACGTCGTTTCTGAGATTAGCTGGATCGCAAATTTTATCACCCCGCCTTATATGCCTGGCATATCCCATAACGAGAAGTCTGAAATCACCTGTTACAACTCGGAACAGCGACGTTCAAGATAAGCATAACGTAAAGTTCCGCATTGCTGAACAATGTAAGTGTTATATATGGTCCTCAAGAGAAAAGCCATTGTTATTTTACCTCTACATATGTGACATGATTAGCGGCGAGTACATGCTGCTTCTCAGATAAGTAGACGTGCTGAAAAGACCTTAAACAGCATTAATATGGTCTTTGGGACCAGTTCGTCCAATCTGTATTTAATGGTTAAAATTCAGCTTTGACGTAACCATTATAGGTTCACATATGTCATATATACATCTAGGATATATTTTTGCCTGAGTCGCAAGAGCAAATGACCGGAGAGATTATCATCACATTACCTTTCTTTCTATTTGTATCCAGGAATGCCCACCAAATCTACTTCGATCTTTGACACACCCTGGACGGCAAACTCCTGGAAACAATTGATGACAAAGCATAACCCACGCTTTAGTATTAAAAGGAAATCAAAAGAACAAATTGATTCGTCCAAAATATTTGACAGTTTCATGCTCCATATACTTGACCGTCAAACATAGAATACAGATAGTTACTATAAGAAAATGCGTTTCAATCATTATCACAATGACCAAGAACACAGTCATTATTAGAATCAACGACAACATATCCATCAGCCGTCGCACTTATTACACCCATAAGTTGTTGCGGAAGGAACATAAATGTTAACTTGTGCTCTAATAAGATTCCCCACACCCAATAATGTATATCAGCGTGAGCAGGTGATGGGCCATGTGGCATGCTGCTGCATACTTATACTTTGCTACACGTTTATAACATAACTCAAGTTCTGACATTGCGGCCAGGATATACAACGAATACTCAATTAATTGCCACATATTTACTGAATCTTGTTAAAGTGAGCCATGGGTTAGGTAGGACTCATTTATAATTATACGTTGTCTCTTACTTACCATGCTCATGTCCAGAAAACACCTCGTTGATATATCATTGTAGCTTCATCAACCTCCCCTATTACTGACCAACCGACCTTAGGAATGCTGTGGGCCACAGCCTAGTTTCAAATAATCTTCTGGTAGATATGAAATACTGAATGCTTAATTGCCTGATATTTGACAGAGTTGCATGAATATTCCGCATGGGCATGGTATGTAATCTTGTAAGCCTTTCCAATCCGCTACCGTTGCAGAAGGTCTGCATTTAAGTATGAAGCTGCTTCACTAGCCTTATGAAGCAGAGTCTAGCAGCGGGCTATGGAACTAATCTGTTAACAAACGGTTTAGCATAAGATTTGCTGTATGTGGAAAAAATACATGCTTTGTGAAATGTCACCGTAGGTAATAATGTTAATCCATTACCGACTGTTCTAATGAAGCTGCTCATTTCTAACATTTGGCTGGCCGTTACCGACGCAAATCTCCTCAATATCAATCGGAATGTCTCTACGGATGGCAAGTCATGATACACAGACAGACCATTGGTTGTTACGTCCCTGGCATAGAATCATGGATTGTAGGCTGCACACATTGTGTCGTCATACAGAAGATAGATTTTGGTAAACATGATTGGCATAAACTAATCGAATATACCAACCACCTTAATTATAGTATAGTGGGCTAGTGTTACAATGATTTGTTAGCATATTGTGGAACCAGGGATGAAATGGAACAAGGAATCATTACTAGTCAGGGTGTTTTCCGTTAAGAACTCACTTAACATGAAGGAAGATGGTTTTTTTGTAGATCCTTCCAGACATTGGGCTGGAAAGTGTTTCCTACGTTGTTAGCGTCTGCATAAGCTAAGAACATGCGGTTGTGTTCCAATAGACTTCCACAGTTGTCCATCTCGCGCGTGTGGGTGCTCATATTAACTATTGACCTAAACAGATCAGATAGATTCACACGGGCAAGTTCACAACAACCCCTACAGTTCCACATATCATTAAACTACTCATTGAATTGAGTCTTTATGGTATTTAGAATTAAGGTCTGCTGACTTCTGGCGTAGCATGTTGTCAGAGGGAATATATCAAGCTTGTGTTAACTTCATTAAGTGATCAAGTGACCCTATCTCTGGCCGGACTTGCACACATAAACAGCCCAATATTTGCAAAACAACGTTGAGTACACGCCAAAGGACAATAACCAGAGCAGGTGGATTATCATACGATATGCTTCAAAATGGGTGCAAAAGTGTCGGCACACGGGTAATAATACTGCAGTTATAGTACTTAATTGGTTAATAAGGATAGTATTGGTTATAACGCCTAAAGCTAATAAAAGCGTACAGAAGCAACTCGGAAATGTAAACATTCACAAAATCACCGCCGGCCATTCAAATTAATGCTTAGGGTTTTTGTATCTAAAATTGTCGTACAACAATGTCGTAGTGTTTCAGCCGCTATAACTGATTGAGTCAATGTGCAGCCCGTCACCTTTTCATCACGCTCGTCATTAATTTCATGACAATGACACGTCTTCTATCTGCCTCAGTGTGAATGTTTTATAATGTAACGACGAGGGGGGCATGGCTAAGAATAGAATTATCTCTGCAATTTATAGCGAGAAGATAGAGTTGATGATTGGCATAAACTAACGAATATACCACAACAAAATTATAGTATAGGTGATAGTGTGGATAGATTAAGTCAGCACAGTGTTCCGTTATTATTGAAAGCATCAGTGGCGGTATCAAGCAGGGATAGAGATAAGCGCGGCTCGTTCAGCAACAGCTGAGTTTATAACTTCAACTTCTAAGGGTACAAACCGCCATGTCATGATCTCTTGTTAGCATGTATGCGCTTCAGATTACGCCCTGTTCCACTCACTCTCACGTATACGCATCCTAGAATCATTGGCTTAGCTCTAGTCTGGTGGTTTGGAGGAAGGCTATGCAATGATCGCTTTTTTGTCGTTTTCTAAACGTGCTTTGGTGTGAAGTGGGGATAACAAGCATGACATTAGCTGTGTGCTGAGGCCGCGAAGATGGCATAAGTTCTGTTGAAAGCAGGACATAATTTGAGGTGTCGAGCCAATCCCCGCTTGTGCCAATTCTGCAAATAGTTTCATTATCTCTATTACTATTAGCATGTGCGAGGGCTCGATACTTTATGCAAGGAATTGTCGCCTTTGCGTCGTTTTATAAGCTTGGTGCGAGAGGTCGCTTAGGTTTTTGAAGCTTCTGCTGGCTGCTATGTTGCGCTGCGTAAAGCAGCTATCCGCCATATATTAATACTAAAATACTGAATCCTATGACATTCAACGTAGTGATATATTAGCCATATCTTACACCTAGCTGTATGACCTCTTCATGGAAAAAGATAACAAATATATATGCCTTCAGAGTTCAATGTCTGGCATCTATCAATGTCATCTATTGAGGCCACGCCTAAACACATTGTCAATGAATTCGCTGGACACTGATAATTCATTATTGTGGCAATGATTGCTACCTTGTTTCTGACACATTCCATCTATAATGGATTCTTTAACAGATCCAATATGCGTCATGGGATTCATAATCCATGTAAATGACGTCAGTACGTCTGTCAAAGGTATACAGTAACAACATGACTGTTATCTACTGTATCGTTGACCGGTTATTTAACGGCTAATAGAAGTAACTTGGTCCACTAAAGATGCATATGAAACATCTCCAGCACGATCACTACGTCAACCCTGACAGGGATGTCTTATTTCTTACACAAGAAGCAGACAAATGAATCTTTTGGAAATGCCTCATCACTGCAATCATTCGCTTTGCTCCACGACGATTATGTATATCACAGTAAGCAACGACATCGGGATGTCCATAAAACGACTGTCTTTGTAGTTAAAGATAAATTAAGACAACGACAAGATGCCATGCTAATACAAGAATATTGACCTCAACATCATCCACACGCTAAATGGAATGCACCGATGTGTGTTAACAAACGGAATCATCTATATCACAAAGCCCTTAATGACGACTTGCGATGTCGTTTAACATAGACAAAGCGGCGCCTCGCAAAATTGAAAATCGTATCGGATGTAAGAGGCCTCCTATCCGGGGAAAACGTGATGAACAGCTTTGATTTGATGTCGCATTTCGAAGCTAAAATTACTGTCACATGGCGACTGCACGTATAGGAGCAATATAAGAGGCATTCACAGTTGAGCCATATACATTTATAATAATAGAAATAAGCATCCACTTTTATTCCAAGAACAATTATTGCTCAATGCAGTGATTATCCTTTACACGACCAGTTGTAGTTTGGCAAAACATGCAGTATGCTCATATATCTATATAATAAGGCAGCGTAGCCCGATGTAATATGGCTTTGTCGCTGGTCGTCTCTGATCATTTTACCTGTATTCACTTCATGCGTCAATCAGCCAGAAGTAAGTGTCTTGTTCCTTACTTTCACTAGCCCAAGTGGGGAAATTGGCGGACTAATAAGTTTCATCAGAGACAACATATAGCGATTCGCTCGATCCCAGGGCTTGGAGGTAACACTTAGCTCATGTGTGCCATTAGGCAGGCGATGGGGTACATGAAGAGCCAACTGAACTAGACTGACCCATGTTGATAATAAAAATCCCTCAAAACAGGATTCCATGAGTGCATGTTTACCATCGTGGCAGCTTGAGCATGCCCATTCGAGATGACCATGTTTTGTTATACCGATTTATAAATTGGTCCTGAATTGACCCTAAGACAAGCCACCCAAGTGCTATTACCCTGGGTCCTTTAGAGGCATTTCAATATTTTCATCTGATATTTCTGTGAAATGAGCAGCTTACCATCTCACAATAATAGCACAAGATACCTGAGGCACTTAGCTGCTCTGTAATAATCAATGATCACTGCGACACATGTGGAATAATTAAGGACGCACCGGAATAATATTGACGATTCGATGACAGCAGTGCAAAGCATTTGCGGTCCGTTTATTGCATACCGTCTGAGGCATCAACGGAAACTGCAAGATCTGTCTAACGGATTTATGACTTTCGCAGAAGTTATTACAAACTCATCCTCCTCTCAATCCTCGACACCGTTATAATGATGAAACATATGCAATTTTCATGTCACTATAATGACTAAACGCTGTTGAACAAATGCGGAAGGAGGAAGACTTGTGGACCGATTATGTCACTCAGTTAACAAATATCAGCTACCACGAAAGCGGAGTATATATTTGGTACAAATACTCACATATTTCAGTTTCGATAATGATTTCAGCACTTGAGTCATTGCTATTTGGTTAATAGAAACCCGTCTCGAACAGCAAACCAATAGGTACTTTAAACAATTACGGCCTAGACTGACTAATGATTCTGGGAAGGCGTATTCCTCATCGTAACAGGATCGTATGTATATTTTTCTTCACACGTTTCGATATCTCATTTGCATGAATGGTTTTCGTTGGTTTGCTACCATACGAATGTTGGTGGGAAACAAGTACCATGGGTCGATCTTCCAGAGTTTCCTTACATTATCGATTCTGTGTCGGTATGTCTTTAAGATAATGTGTGCATATGCCTAGTTTAGATTATACATTTATGGGTGTCTAGTCCCTGTTGCCATCTTACAATACTTACAAATTCAAGCAAGGACTATATTTAGCCTTTTTTGGACAAATGACTCTAGGAGCAATAATAAGGTCTCAGTTGTGTGCTCTTTTATTCAACGTTGATCATGTATATAGCATAATGTCTGTGTCTTAACTATTTCCCAATTCCCTCTCCTTTCAAATCATACGTTCATAGTCACATTCACATGTTCCGATAACGGAACTATGAGGTAACGAGCTGCTTTAGTCTTCTTCAGCAGCTAACAATGAGCCTAGCGTGTGATGCTGTGTTTTAGACCTTGCCACATTTAAGGCAGAGAGCCGGGTATTATGAAGCGGGGACTCCGGGTTGCTACGTTCAATTGATCAATTACTGGGCCCAGTGCGATATTTGAATCCATAAAAAAAAAAAGTTTCACCGTTTCTAGACATGAATACTTCTCCAACGACTTGGGTGGCTATAATCAATCAGCCACAGATAGTGATAGCTACTCTACTAGACTCATTATTGGCTTTACACGCAACAAAACATCAGACTGGGTTTTGCTGCCTTTATTGTCACGCACATAACGAGTAACAAATACCGGCCAACGAAAAAAGAAATCCACCTATGTAGGTTCTCCTGACATCGTAACTGCATCATCGTGCTACGTGTTTGGAGGCACGTATACACAAGCTTATAATCAGCTTGTAATCCAATCAAAGTCGGTCGGACAGATGCGATGCTTGAGCGTTTAAATCAAAAAACTATCCTACTAGTTCATCAGACACTGCGCCAGACACATCAAGCCGATGTTCATAACTATGTCTGCTAAAACCTTTTTACAATCTAGGGTTTCCCCAACGCTGAAAAATCGAATATTGTGAATGTACCACTCGCGGTTTGTCTTGGATAGTGCTGCGGTATTTACCGAGATCCTGGTGATTTAGATATAGTTGTTAAAAAAGGAACAAACATATTCCTTCGCAGTGTAATATAAATGTGTAGCTAATCTCGTAGAATTCTTTGACTTGCGACATGTCGACACTTCATTTAAAACAATGGTCGGCAGGGATATCGATGGTACAAGTCAAGACGACCGTTAGACGCTTATAAGACAAATCTGTGAGGAAGAAGAGAGCTAAAGATAAAAATAGTGTTAATGGAGATCATACAGCGCTGACGCAAGTGACGCACAATACTGATGCGCTCGGCAACTTTGCTGGAGGCAATACAGTCAGCCTGCAACATTTGATCATATTACAAATGAGGGTACTATTCAATTACAATTAATCTGAGAAATGCAACCGATGGAATACCCGGCAACAACGTTATTAAACACCGGGTATTGGCGAAAGAGTATATATTCAGTGCCAAACATGCACGCATAGTTATGTGCGGAAGTGTGGTATGCGTGGTTGGTAAGCAGGCTATGCAACTGAAAGTAGAATTGAAGTGTTTGTTGTAATGATCGTCACGTACTTGTGCAAGGTTTAACAAATAAATCCCCCGCTATGTTGATTAGTGAAGCAAAGCGACTCGCTTGCTTATTTTCTTCCAGGGGCAATCGCTAATTTGGGATAATACGTTTACAATGACTTTAAAACCGGACGTAGCCGAAAAAAACCCTACTAAATAACAAAGATATGACCACACGTACTGTGGTGGTACAATGATGTTTGAAAATGATTTTCTAAAGAATTGGAAGAAATGAATCAGTTGTACATTTAGCGTTAAACTGTGTCGAATACACATTATAACAGTACAAGCCATCAGCATGATTATTGAATACGGCGTATTGTGTTTTGATTATTCGGATACTCTCATAGCACATTCAACCACCGTCCTGTGGTTTATTTTCAAGGTAGATACTCCTTGAAACAAATAACCTAATAAGAAAGAAATGATTAGGACAACCTTGGCTTAAGCTATGCTAGAGCGAGGGCCGGTTTGACGATTCATTAATTCTACCTTCGTTGGTTTGTATTTGCCAAAGCAATTAACGTCGCTGCCGTTCCCAAGCGCCGATCTTTTATGCAACGTCCGCCAATGCGAGATTGGATGAGTAACAATATCGATAGCGAAGTGTAAACAGATCGGATACGCTATTTCTTATAACTGACTTGTGTAACGCATAGCCAAACACGCTGCCGGGTTGTGTTGATTCGAGATTCAACGCTGTTGCATTGAGTGCTAAATAGGCAATTCACGACCAACGTCAAATGCCTCTGACCTCACGCAATAGATATGCATTCCCGGCATTTGTCAACAATGGTTGTTTGCTTCCTCCTAGTGCCAACAGTGGATGGATAATTATTCAAAAATCATTTTTAGCGCACTCAAGGCGTGATGGATTTTTTCCCGTTGGTTCTTTTGTGATTGGCTGCGCCAGAGAGAGAACTGCATAAACATAACCAAATGTTCAGCAACATACTCAGGCAATTTGTGTTTTGCGCGCTTTTATTCATGTCCATGCATCCTTTATAGCATTGTTGAAAAAAATGCTCGTATAGCCAAATAAGTACTTATGCTGTTGTCTCTTTGGCAACTTAAATAAATGCAAGTATTTCATCTGGAAGGCAAACAAGTCTATCATCAAATATACCAAGTGGTGGTCATAATCAATTTTCAGCTCAATGTGTTGAACTGGCGAAATATGTCCAAAATAAGTCGCAGTTCTCCCGTCACGGGGAACGATAATGTAGTTTTGAGTAAGCTATAATTAATCGAAAGGCTTCCACGTTATTCTTCGACGATCACTGTCCACACCATAAGACCACACTAATATTTTCAGAACCTGAAAATTTTTACCATTTTTTATTCAGCTACCACAGTCAGGATAATTTAAGTATCGTTAATGCTAACAGTAATAAAATACATGCATAAATAAATATCAGAAAAGGAAAAAGTAGGCTACAATAGACAAAAGTTGATTGGACAAAATTATATATATATAAATATATGTAGACATATATATATATATATATATATATATATATATATATATATATATATATATATATATATATATATATATATATATATATATATATATATATATATATATGTATGTAAGTATATTTATATACATTTATATGTAAATTTATATATAGTCATATGTATCTATGATTTATATGTAAGGTATGTGTATCCATATATTCATATCAATATCAATATATATATATATATTTATATATATATATATATATATATATATATATATATATATATATATATATATATATATATATATATATATTTATATATATATATATTTATGGCTGGATAAATATACATATATATATATATAAATATATATTTTTTATATATATGTTTATACGAATGCAACTTTTTGAGACAATCGACCAACCGTTTTGGAACACAGTCACATCTTGGCACACGACGTGAGTTCTAAAAAAGTCAAGACCTTTTTTGAATGCTTTATTGTACAATGTTTTATTTAAAAGTAATGTACCAACGTACATTATCTCCATTTACTTTTATCCATTGTGTTGTGAGGGTATTTCTTGTTTAAGTCCGGTTTCTCTTTTGTAGTGGCCTGAGCCGTATACTCAGATATATAAAGACTTTGGTGAGCGCAATATATGTTTATTGTACTACAACCTAGCACCGCGTTAAATCAGTCTTACGCTTACATTCCTTCTATTTGACAGATAGGATATTTGACGTTGCTGATCTAACTTTGGAAGATGCTATTTAGAAATACCCGGATTCTCCACCATTTGTTGTGAGGGTATTTCATGTTTAAGTCCGGTTTCTCTTCTGTAGGGGCCTGAGCCGTATACTCAGATATATAAAGACTTCGGTGAGCGCAATATATATTTTTTGTACTACAACCTAGCACCGCGTTAAATCAGTCTTACGCTTACATTCCCTCAATTCGAAAGATAGGATATTTGTCAATTTTTTTATTGAGGGTATTTCTTGTTTAAGTCCGGTTTCTCTTTTGTTGTGGCCTGAGCAGTATACTCGATATATGAAGACTTCACTGCGTACGAGATATAGTTATTGACTACGATACCAATCCCCGCGTTATAACCGGTTTTATGCTGTATATATTGGAGTCGCTCCCCCCCCCCCCCCACCCCTCCACTTCGGATCCTGGGGGTAAGTTCCCGAAACTTGGACGCGCCTTCAATATATGCCCAATCCCATGTCCCCTCATGAGACCAGCTCTACCTGTAATTGGCTGACCAATAACAGGCGGCCACTATACTGACCGATTACAACGAGGCCCATACATATTATGTCACAGTGGAGTATACCTTTAAGGGCATGATTTGGAGTTTAAAAATAGACGGGTTAAACCATACAACATTATCCCTTTCTATAAATTTTGTACTTGCACTGTACAAACATTAAAGTGAACCACACATGACATATACTTATATATAATAACTCTCATGTACATTTAGACATTTGTTCACATAAAAGTTCTCAATTATAGATTGAGATTTTCCTTCATATTAAAACATATAAACACATATTGCTCATTCAGACAACGTTAATCTCTTTGTTTGAATCAGGCCTTTGAATATCTGAATAATATATAAATCCATTATCTAATTATACGACATTATCCCTTTCTATAAAGGTGAGTACATCACTACATTATATATAACACAAAAATTAAAATTATGATAATAAAGAATGAATCTATGAGAATTTCCTTCATATTAAAACATAAAAACACATATTGCTCATTCAGACAACGTTAATCTCTTTGTTTTAATCAGGCTTTTGAATATCTGAATAATATATAAATCCGTTGTCTTATTATACGACATTATCCATTTCTATAAAAGGTGAGCACATAACTGCATTATATATCATACAAAAATTCGAATTATAATAATAACAAATGAATAACAGCAATTTAAATGCACCATTGGACAATCGACAAACAAATTGAAATATATATATCTTACTGGCCGTGGCAAATTGGCAGCAATCAGTGATGCATGAATAGCCTGAAAGCATTAGAGATGAAAGTGAAACCCCGATAATTAAACTTATTGAACTACTACGCGCATTTGCAATTTTAAATCTGTTAATTGGATACAGTTTACATTAGAGAAAGGTAACGCGGGCGAATTCAGTAGAACTTAATTGGATTTTGTCCGCCACATGGGAATAAGATTGCACCCACAAAGGAATAACATTAAAGCAGGTAGACAACATTTGTTGTGAGGGTATTTCTTGTTTAAGTCCAGTTTCTCTTCTTTCTAATCTATTATGTTTCAACATTTCTATTGATATTAATTGTGTCCCTATTCCTCTCAAAGCTAGAGTATCAATCACACGACGATTGGCATTGTGGCTACTTTCAGCGCAAATTTTCTGTGATGAAAACTAGGTCACGTCGTGTGAGCAAAGATTCATTATGTGAAGTTTAATGACGAAGGGGAACGTCGATAGGCATTAAGCACCAAGAGACAGACACGTTTCACGGGAGTGTCTGTAAGTATGATAGATGTGGTAGCTTGCTTGTAATTGCTGTACTTATTTCACATGCAGCTTTTACGACAGGGTTAACGGCGTAAGTTCAGTCATTCTCTCTGCAATGTGGTCAATGGAGCCATAAAACATCCTTGTAGATATGGTGCGAAACGTTATATTGTTCGCAATTACTGCGTGGTGACAAAAGCTATTATTGTATAGTCCATATGACGCTTAATAGGAAAGTACGGATGAATATTGGAACTATAATTGTAAGGGTATACGTAAGGAAAAATGCTCACTGCCGCTCAGTGGTAATTACCAAGCTGGCCCGTTTGCTTGCACAGTAAACGACTTTGCCAGTTCAGAGGGGATGCTCTATAGTGTTTCATAAGATTATTTCGGCAAAGAGGAAACGTTAGATAGTCGTTCCTTCTACCTTCGTGCATTTGTGGGATATGAACTATGTGCCACAAAATTTAACCGAACATTAACCTAACATTAACGTTTATAGTCACGGAGGGTCGAACCGAAACGCAATGTCTCAGCACTCAGATCATTGCCGATATAATATATATATATATATATATATATATATATATATATATATATATATATATATATATATATATATATATATATATATATATATATATATATATATATATATATATATATATATATATATATATATATATATATATATATAGTTTCTTTAGAGACAACTAATTTTGGATTAGATATATATACACACATGTATGTCAACAGTGGCATATTCATAGCGAGAGCCATAATTCGAGCTGCATCATGTTGTTCAATATCGAGCTGACTCGTCTTTTGTCGAGCGTAATAACTCACCATGGCGATGGCTTAGTGGAACTAAAACGAATTCCCGACTCTATTGATGCGTGCGACTAGAAAAGTGGAAATTTAAGAGCTGCCGCACTGATAGATTGAACGAGATTCTGTGGACATTGTTGAGGACCACTGCTGTGGAAATTAGTCCCCTACAACAATATGGCGCTATCGAATATTCTTCGAGAACAAGTCACCCTGCGGCTATGTCTAGCAACTCATAATGAAATACATAACATCAGGTGAAGACACTGCGAGTGACAGTGGTATGGTGATCGCTGACTTCCGAATAAGGCTACAAACATTTGACAAGCTATACAGCGCGAGGCAGGAGAAGAATCATCTTCATCCCAGAGTCGTTCAAAGCAACCATTAGTGATAAACATGCATGATTGGTTTCAGATGATAAAATAAAGAGAGATAGAAAATGTCGCTGTATAGTATCGAGAGAGAAGACTTGTAAAGACATAGCAACAACTTGGGTGCTGACCGCCAGCAATGGAGCTAAACATTTATGTGCAGAAAAAGGCATTATAGCTTGCTTATATCTGTTAATAATACAGACAAATAAGACACTACTGCCTCTCGCCAGCTTTTCTAGTTGTGGTGAACAAACGTTTATTTTAACAATGAATGGCAGGTTCATAATGAGTTTGAGTTTCTATTGGCCCCAAAGTGTAATGTTGGTCAATGTGATGTTACTTTCGATTTAGCCGCTGTCATAAAATGGAAATGGTGTTGTCCTGCGCTAAATATCTATCACTATAGACTTTTCAGAACGTCCGACAGTAACACAAAGTATATTCTAAGGGTCATTGCGCAGTAGCAATGAAAAGAACTGTGATAATATATGAGTCAAGGCTGATGCAGAAGTTCACAGGTCTTAACTCACACAGTCCCACTTCAATGAAAAGGTAAAATGTGCTGCATTGCGAAGAAAGGCATATGAATTGTTATGACACACTTAGAAGGCAATGACTTTCTATAAGGTTCGCAGGATGATTGACTTATATGATACAATTTCTCAGCGCCATAACATTACCAATATTTTTTTGCACCTAATCCATATGTTCCTGGACCAATGTGCATTATTCTTAAGGCTGTAAAATTTTATTTACAACTCAATATAATTACGACAATAAACCAATCTTCGTTTTGCAGTGTACCAACGGAAAATGAGATTAGATTTGTTAATCCTATTTGGCCGATTGTTTCTAAGAATATGCCCTATAATAAGTGAAGTACACATAATTAATACAAATATATATATATCTATATATATATATCTATATATATACATACATATATATATCTATATATAATATATACATACATATACATATATATAAATATATATATATATATATATATATATATATATATATATATATATATATATATATATATATATATGTGTGTGTGTGTGTGTACATATATACATATATATATATACACACACTGCTGCTGAAATTGCTACTGACGCTCGTCATTGTAGAGACCGCTAGTCGATGTTATAACATTATAGTATCACTAAAAGGAGATAGCCATGATCAAGGCTTGCGAGAAGCATTTATTGGATGGTTGCTCTTCACGCCTGGTCAGTAATAATCATTACGTGCAAAATCATCTAGTTTTCGTGTATAGTTCCCATTTTACCTTACCAACTTGCTGCTCATCTATCGCCTGCTATACTTTTTTGAGCCCTGATGATTGAGCTCAAGAGCGCCCAGGCGTACGATGGGTGTACCTCTAAATATTTTTTACATCACGAACCCTGACGGATTGAGGAACCTGCTATCTATGTTGGCATTACGGTCCATTTGACAAATGAGTGCGAAAAGATCTACAAAAACAGAGTTAAGTTTTATCACTCTGAAGCTAAAGCTGGTGCGATGATAGATTGGTTCTGTGCTGGGTTATTCACACTTGCCAGAGGCGATCGCGAATTACAATTTTTGTCACTCCACGGCAATCGAAATATAGCTTAGGCGAAATACACAGAACAGATGCAATATAACATACTCGGTTGTTGTCTTTAACGAGCGCACATAACTGAGAAGCACCATATATTATGCTTGAAAGGTTCAAGTCAATTAAACTATTTCTGGTTACCACTTATTATTATTACTTAGTGTGGTAACTGTCTGTCTAGTTTCTATTTCTAATACTGACCAAACGTTAATACGAAAATCAGCTAGTCAGTCGCAAAGTAGCAGCTGATCATTCTAAGTATTGTCGTCCATTATCAATGCGGTGTTTTCACGAATGATTGATCACTTTGTCAACCGCGACACAATATGCAGCCACTTTGCCAGCCCCCTGGCGAGTAGGACAAGAACTGATTATGCAACTTAGCTCAAAATATTGAAGTTAAGCATTATGTAATGTTAAGGAGCATGCGATAACAAAACGGACCGCGTGTATGCTCTGTGGACATTCGATGCGTTTAAGTACATCCCAAGCCAAATGAAACAATAACGAGCGACCATCGGAATCGACTCGAAGTGATAAGTCTTTCCTGTTTCTTGCACTCGCCGCTACTAAGAGATGTAATGTCGAATGGTAGTTTAATATCGAACCACCAGGCACCACCGTAAGCATCTAGTAAGCAGAGTGAATGATGCTACTGAAGGGTCAGCCGCTTGAATATAAAGCCTAATGAATTTGCTAACGAACCTCAATATAAGTCTATCTAATTTTTTCTTAGGACTGGCTGGGCTAGACGAAATTATGTGAGTCATGTGATTGTTAGATTGGAGCGAACAGTCACTCTGGCAGCTTGGAGACACTTCGTTTTGCACGCAATCATGCTGGCAACAACCATTATGACGCAAAGTCACAGTAATGAGTAAACATTACCTGTAAAAACTGTCATTATGACGAGAACTATGAATATATTATGAAAACAGTTATTATGGTAGTGAGTCTAGAAAGGAATAAGGGTGAATCATTATGTTGAATGCAGGATGTTAGTAGAGATAGCCGAGATGCAATCACAATGGTAGATATAGTCGTTATGATAGAGTTGTATGGTGATGGGCAATCCTGGTATGCATTATGTCCCGCGACGACTGACAATAATTAGTTTCGATTTCTCGTTGACCATTAGTTGTCCACGAATTGTGCATCAGAGAATGAAACGCTGCGATGAATCGGAATTGTCAAGCGATATCTTACCACGTTATGAGTATGTCAGATATCAAAGATAGAAAATGAGAGCAGATGGGCAAAATGTTTTCAGTCAAGGAGCATATAATTACTCAACTGTTTTTGTTAAACAATAGTAATTGTTCTTCCGCGTGTAATCGAGAGATTACTTCAGTATGCAAAAAACTTGCGTGACGTAATATAGTCGGCTTATCAGTAAGCGCTGTAGTTTGGCTTATCTACTGCATCGGATTCTGCGAAATGGTTCTAGGTATATAAAATGTGCTGCCCTGATTCACACAGAAATAGCGAGTCTATCTGGGCACGCATTTGGTGGTGTTGACATTAGGATCGCATTCGACGTTCACATAACCTATTTTACGGTGAACTCGGAGCATTCACGTTATTGTCTTCGTATCAAGTATGACGCTAAATCAGGGCAACATATGCTCGACAATCAGATGGCCAAAATAAATTGCAAATCTTTATCTGTTATCTCTTCTTGATGCACAACACGTCAGGGGCCAAGAACAACGCACGTACCAGTTTCAATAGTAATTCACGAACGAATGTACCAATGTGCCCACATGTATATTCGGTTCTTAATCAACTTGCCAGGTTGGTGGCCGTGGATACTTGTGGTCGGTGATACTAGATTGATCTTAGACAGGATTCATTAAATAGATGATTGCATCTGTGAATGAAAGCCACAAATCGGTAAAACTTATCAGCTGGACATGGCATCTGCATCAGCTCCAACATTATGGTTCTTAAAAGCAGACAAGGTAAGGCTGTGATTGATGATTCAATTGAGATCATAAAGGATAATATGATGTGATTGAGTCTGCAGGATTAATGCGTAAGAAAATTGAAAATAAAGTTCATGTATCCAGCAAATTACCTTATGAGATAAGGATATTGGGTCTCAGACGTAACCAGTGTCAAAGTAATTAGACGAAACATCCTATCTATTGCAGTAGCAGCATTACGAGGTTATTGCCGTTAGTATCGCCAATTGAAGCCTATTCGTTTGAACCCATTAGTGGATGCTATAGGCACAGCATGATCAAATATAGCTTTTATATGATTCCCCTCACCCCTAATGGAATTAACTTGTAAGAGGTGATTAAATGGAAGTATCCCCTGCAATTAGATTTGTATTTTTGTTCTGTGTTTTACTCTTTGTGACAGTGCAGCAAACAGCACACCTATTTAGAGTTTAAAGTTAAGTGCCAGTTCAACCAAGGCAATGTGCACCAGTTCTTTTATCATCAATCAAAACATGAGCTTCTATTAACTAGCATGAGAAGGAATCACAGCCAGTGGCCGATACGACTGCAATTCAGTCATGTTTTGACTTACAATCGCGGCACGTTACGATATTCTGACCGAACCGTTTAATAGAGAATAACCCTACTTAACAAAAAAATGAATCTGGTTAATGTCAGAAGATTAAAATGTGCCTTTTTTATATACAAATGTTGGAAATCGTCGAACTAATACGTGTGGACCATCACATCCTTGTTTGTTTCAGTATATGCGAAGCCCGGCAGACATCAATGAAGATGATCTAGGGCCAGACAGTCAATATTTTACCTCAAACCCTACTTAACTATGCCAGCCTGCAACTGTAAGGGCAGTGTCACATATAAAACAGAAGGGGTCTGTACGGCCACGGTGACGGCAGCGGGCTTTACCCGACCAAGCAGTCAAGTCATTCACAGCGACGGTACCTTCAAGGAATACGTTCCTGAGGGGTTCAGTTGATATCGCCGGTAACTGCGGACAAGACAGTGCAAGCCTTGGCCTGTAAGCCAATGCAGTGTTGACAGAAGCATGTGTGCTAGAATTGGCGTCGGCGAGTCTTTACACATCGAGGCCAACAACCAGCTCGCCAAAGCTATCTGCATAGTGCGGTACTTGCTGGCAGAGATACGAACCCCTCTCCCTCAGATCAACACCAACGACTCCTATGAGATTCCATGCGAGCGCAGGGCCTATGAGAGACTGTACTGAGTTTGGTTTACAAACGGACTGGTGCCAGGCAACAGTCGGCAACCGTCCAGGTTGACGGCCGGAAAAGGCTGCAAAGCAAGGGTTTGCCTAAGCGAGCAGCCTATAGTCATGAGAAAATGGGTGCCGTCCGTTACCTAGCAGAGGGGTACTTTTATCAATGACACTTCGAAGGGCTTCACCAAGTCCAGCTTTAAGCGTCCCAATGAGAGCATTCGGACCTATGTCTGGGTATTGCTGGGGGCAAAGGTACCAACGTTTAAGACATGATTGAGAGTGGTTGTGGGGTAAATCATGCCATGTAGGACTCGTAGGTTGTTTGGCCGCTCAGTACTCGGGATCTGCTCAAACCTGTCAAGCCTCATAAGCTTTCTGAGCCAGAGCCCATCTAGATTGCCTTCTGTGGAATAACACATCCTCTGTGAAGCTTGTTTTAGTCGCCAGGTCCATAGACCCACTCCTTCCATGGCGGCTACAGGGTCTGCCTCCTCGTCTCTGTGAGGCCATGGCCTCTGAGAGCAGCTTCAAATACCTACTGGCGACTCAGTTAAGGTCGCCATTGCGGAGCAGCTCCATATTGCCTCGGTCTGTCTTACCGATGGAAAAACAAGCCATGTACAGCTGCGGTGTCCGGGTAGGCATTCTGATAGAATAGCTTGTTGATGCCTTCTCGTAGATCCGGTTCGGTGAAGCAGGCGATTTAAACAATTTGCCGACACTTCTTTAGCTCTACCCGGGCCACGTAGCCTTTGTATCCACAACCCAGTCACCCTCCTCCCACTCCCACAGAAACTTGATTACCAAGCGTCACTCACGATGTAGAAAAGCCTGTAGAATCTCTATTGCCTCTCAGTTGAGTCTCCCATTCAAATCACAGCAACATCCTCACACTCGACCTTGGTCTTGTCCAACGTTTTGATCCACGGTGCGATCCACGAGTCTCGGCCAGACGCTCTTTGAGTGCTTATATGGCTACCCATGATCTGGAATATGGGGAAATTTCCCATGATTAGACTACGAAAGCGCAACGAGCATCTCGTATGCATGTGCCATTGTTATACCTATTGACAACCAAATTGGGATGTTTATACGCAAACATTTGGCTTTGTCTTTGATGTTCGTACTCACTTGTGTCATGTTATCTCTTTAGTCAACACGGGGCTATTTTGTCAACAGTTCACTTATGGTCAACTGCAAGAGGCTTGTAGAATTGTTCTGTATGGTTTGTAATCTGCTGTGGACATTTGTTTAGCGCGGAGCTCACTGTAGATGCCTACTCCATACTTTCGACAAGGAACTGTGAGTGGTGAATAGTAGCACTTCATGCGAGCTCTATGGGCCCTGCACTCATCATTGATCTGATTCCGATTCCGAGCCTGTTACAAGTGTTGTAGCACGTTTACCTGCCGTAATCGATCTTGTATGAAGTCGACGTAATATCTTGCAGGGTATTCGCCGCCTTAAGAGACGTATTGCACGACTTTTTACGGGCTGACATGCGGAATATTGAATAGACGAGATTTGTAAGCCAACGAATGAACGCCAAGGATACAAATGGCGCGCAAGCCGTATAAGTGAGCTTGAAGGAGGACGATTAGATTTGGAACTGAAGGATTCTGTTAGTGATTTATATGTTAAGAACGATGACCTAGTGAGGCGCGTGAAATATCTGGGGAAGCTTGATGACTCTTGGGTTCGTCTACGACAGGTGTAATTGTTGGTATTACTGCCAACGTCCAGGGCCGGTGAGGGTGGGAAGCCCTTAATAAAAAGAGATTGGGCAATTAGGGCAGTCTCCATGAAACGGTGCGCAATTAACAAAGAAGCATCGATTCTTTTTATGCCTATTATTGCGCCAGGTAACTTATAGCGGTGTTGATTAATTTTGATAGGTCTCTGGCCTGAGTATGCTCGGTAAATTTGCTGTTCCTCGTGATCAGAAACAATTTGAAAGTGTCAGGTCTCTCACACCCTCATCTAGAGATAATTACTGTTATGATTAATGTGAAGCTATAGTTGAGTAAACTGACTCTTTGAGGTCAATTTACGCATATATGCTTGGAAAATGTAGACCGCCAGATTTAATCGGTAGGTGAGATTTGTTGTCGACAAATTTCTCTCCCAATTGTGCTTAAGCCTTCATATTCGATGTATATTGATAGTGTGTCACGATTTGTTGGGGAGAGGTGGTTGACTTGCGTGACAAACGATTGACTATGTCATATACAAAAAGCACCCGATTACATGCAGCATTATGTGCTTTTTTGGGGACAAAACCTGGTAGAACAATACTGCTGGCGTATGCCATACCCCTGGTGGGTCTTATATATACGCTTCATTGATCACCATGTGTGACTTTTATAGCGATGGAACATTTTGAGATTTTCAATAATGTTCGAGGACGCCCTGCGCTTCATATCTGTAACAATCGCGCAGGTCCTACTAACTTGATATAGATGCTTGGTTGCATGAAATACGCCGTAAAGGCAGCGATTGGCCATATACCGTACATGTCATACATTAATATCCTGCTGGAAATTGCACGTAAATTTAATAAACATCTTACCTTGTGCCAGTGTTCTGTAGGCATTACTCACAATAGTGAGTGTTTATTTTGCCGTAACTCTAACTACATTGTCAGCACAATTATCAGCCTAGTGTTGGCTATTGTGAACTTGCTATGTGATTTTCCCGTTATCGTCAGGGATAATTGGCTTGACCAGCAATGGTCAGCGACGAACCACAAGGACCAATTTATCTTATTCACTGATACAACAAGCACGAAGCGCGTGCCAAAATTATTTGCCGTCTTTAACTACTGCGTAGATGGGCTCGATAGTACACAGAAATGCTTTGCAGTGACATTAACCACCAATTTTAAAGACATAAGATATAAATCAATGAGTGCAATAACTCAATTTAGATTACATAACTGGCATCTACACGTTGATAGTTACTATTAATAATGGCGATCATTTAAACCGAGAAAAAATATTGCAGTCAATGGATAATACTACGAACCTTTGTCAATTGCAATTTGAACACTTAAAGCAGAGTGCATTTGGGGTGTCGCTATATGTTAGGTTGTCGCCTGAACTGTGGATACAGTTTGATGACACTTATTCTCCCAATTCGGTACTACATTCGATACTACCGTGGTAGTTACCTTCGTAGTTATTTATGGTGGTTTGTTAGCTCATGTCATTCATATAGTTATTTGACAAACTTTTACCATACGAAATCATTTAACCAGCCTTAGCACGGGTAATGCAACAGGATTGTTCCCATCCAAGCAAAAAAAGTATTTTGAAATAAAACAGCCATTATATTGCAGGTTCATCAACAATGTATCCAATCATTACTAATGATTTATTGGCAACATTTCTTTGTAGTCTTGCAGGCGCCATGCAACAAAACATCTCAGGATAAATAATCAATTGAGCTTTCACAAAAGTATCTGCTTGTGCTCTATGGATTATCTGTATCTTATGGCTAGCAAAACAAAGACAAATGTACGGACATAACCAATTGGACCCGATCTATAACGATCAAACGACCGATTTGACAACCATATATTCTACTACTTTTGAATATAAGCTACGGATATTGTTCCTGCATTCAATTTTAGCGGCACATCACTTCTTGAAAAGCACGATGCCTGGAGCGGTTAGTACAAGAATATAGCTATATCGAGTTATGGCAACTACCACGGCAGCTGCAATAAACAATTACTGGAAGCGAATGCGAAAAAGGAACGTCGATGGGGTAGTGCAATGCATGTAATAGAGTCTAGCAGGGAAGTGTGGTTACCATTTGAAAACACGCAGTATAGCCAGTTACACAAATAATTGGTTTGTAAAGCAATAGGATAACCATTATAGAGTCAGACCCCCAGGACACGTCCATCTTAGAGATTGATTCACCAAATACGCAGCACGTGCCACCTATATTTGTCAACTTTAACATACTGCTCAAGTCTCGACTTGTCAGGTGAAAACATCATTTGGCTTGTTATGATAACAAATAGACGGATATGCTTGATTCCCTGTAAAGTGATATATCCACCAGACAAAGACGAAAAGTGATGTTAATGGGTACATTACTGCTACGTCGATCAACATATCAGCTCAACATATTGTATTTCATCGACCTTAGATAGACGGGGTGTCGGTAGCAAAATTCCAGCATCTCCAACGAAGAAATGGTTCGCACTAAAATGAAAATTGCTACCTGTAAAGCTAGACAAAACAAAGTTAGCACACATTTATTTAGAAGCTGAATAACGTTAAACGACATAGGCCCATGGAACATTGGAGAACTGGGCGAAATGTATCCGGAAAAAATTCGAATCAGCCCATAATTGACCATGTTATTAAGGATTTCGAATTTATTGCAGCCACAATTCAATCAATTTTTATGACCCTCGCATGCTTATTGATGATTTTATAAGCAATCAAATTTAATAAAGAAATCATGCTGTCCGGGACTATGATATATCGACAATGATTTGGCTGCCTCAAGGAAAAGCTTAGTCTATTAAATAGTACCGCGGCGAGCCATACTAGCTGTCGACCTTTGTACAGCGCGATAGGTCGACTGTTGTTTACGAACCAGTAAATAACCAGCAGAAATGACACCCACTCTACTTCAAGCCAACTTTGTGAGAAAACTGTTGGTAATTTACAACGGAAAACGTTAGAATTGAATGGGGTGCCTTTGAGTGTAAACCAACTGTCGATACGACTATTAACAGATTTCCATAACGTTTAACTTTGATTCGTTCGTAACCGGAAATGACGTCAGAGACATCCCACAATTTTTTTAATTCGGTTGACGCTGTCCATGATAACATTAGACCATAATTTTATGACAATCGATTGCATATTGTTGATTTTGTTAGCGATCGAAAATTTTTGTTGGCAATTTTAGCTGCTTTCCGGACTTTTACGTGCGATAAATGAGGACACTACGCATTATTCGCGCTGACATGCAGTCATTGAAATGCTACAAGAAGAGTGAACAAATTTATGTAAATTTGCAAAAATCGAACCAGCATTAATAAACCTATCAGGGTGCATTTTGGTGGGCGTTTTGGGAAATTAAGCTTCGTATGTGAGAAAACTATCGGGAATAAACAACTAGATGTAAAAGTTACAATGTTGGAATTACATGGGCTTACGAAACGACCATTAATGACTGATAAACGAGGTGGTAACTTCCGAATGTACAGTGGAATTACGTTTTTTGCTCGTAACTGGAAGTGACGTACATGAAATCCATGAAACACTTTTCATTCGGTAGTCATTGCCCCTCACTACATTTGAACCAATGTTTATAACCATCCATCGAATATTGTCCATGTTATAAGCGATTGAAAAAATGTGGTCAAACAATATCACAAACTGTTGAATAGGGGCTACAGGGCAAAATACGCATATTTTTGTTAAGGGCCTGTGAATGCGAATTGGTCAAGTCAAGGAACATTAAAACCGTTTATGCGCTACTAATCTACTGAGCCCTGTAAGTGGTGCAATGGCACGTGAAAGGTTATTGGCTCAACTGCCTCCCCACAGGAAGACTGGCGCTCGCTCTCAGAATTCGCTATTTGAAATTTACGCTTTGCAAAATATTACACAAAACAATTCTGCATATCGTGTCTAGAATTTTCCATCTGCCCTAGTGGTAGTTAGTAGACGCTGTGTTTGGTTGGCATAGTATGACCACTCTTATCTCTCTGCGCACCATTTGCTCTGTGTGGACACAAAGCTGCAACCAACAGTTCACGCGTTGGATTATTCCAGGCATACAATTTGTCAATGCTTTAGATGCAAATACACACATCAAGCATGTTCATACCAGCATATAGCATTCAGGACTCATTAATGAAGGACGGCATTGATTCAATCACCGTATATCACGCAATGCCATTATAGTCCTACCTTTTATATAATTGTTGCTGAGCTCGATCAACTGTGTTATATGTATATTGTTGTTTGTGATAGATTTGTAAAGAAACCTTGCAAATCTCATTTTTTTCTGCATCTGCACTCCCTTTCTTTTATGTCTCTATTGCATGCTTTTGGAAACCTTATTTTAGTTTCTTAACTTGCGACCAAATGTCCTTGTGACATATTCACAAGATCAATAGGGGCAGTAGATTAGCTACTGAAATTGCGAATTGTTTCAGCATATCCATGTCCTGCATCACTTCCACCTTCGCTTGTAAAGTCGCTGATTCGATCGTCCGTTGGCGTTATGTAATGTAAGATGATGTCATCTTTTGTTACAGCGTTACAAATGTAGTTCTAAAACCATTGTATGTAGTAGCCATCGTCTGATATACAGTATGTGTATTAGGTCATCAAGGGATACAATAAATGTAGTTTCAAGGAATTGTTTTAATTTTCGGTTTCCACAATCACAGTGTATATGAAGACTGAATAACGTCATTTGTTGGTTATTACCACCTAGCATGACGGTTGATTTCCGTCATAAACGACGTACATAATGTCAATCAGATATTTTTTGTTGAGCTTGCATTTTGAACGATGACATTACATGCTGATCATACGTAAACATGAGGCGTTAAGGCGGGGAATGAAATCAAAACCAGGGTTTACCTCTCCTCGCCACGAAAGGAGTGCTCTTGTTTCGGCATTTCATTGGTTGCCTTCAGGCATTCACCTTCTCTTCGAAATACAAAACATGGAAGCAGCTGAATCCATCTCTATAAGACATCTTTGTTAAGCTAGGATAGTGCGTGATCCTCTGCGTCAGACAATTTCGTGTCAACATGACACTTCTGTCGAGTCGCTGTTACAGTGCCTACACTGTTGTATCAATATTAATTACAATATATCACTGCCTCGATTACTGTCGTGAAGAACCAGCATATCAAATGGTCCGGGCCGTGACCTACACCTTGTTTGCCTCCTTCATGTCCTACATGTTTATCGATCAGAACGCGCATTAAGGCGATGTTCGTGCTCGCAAATGTAACCATGTGTATGCGTCACCACGGAGTGTTCCTCGTTATCATGCTGTCACAAACATTTTGGCAAGGTCATAAAAACAGAGATCATAAAAGCTGCTCTAAAGAGAGCTTACGTCTCAGAGGCTAAATGAAAAACATGACTCAAAGAGGAGGCACTGTGGGATTTTCCCCATAGGCTGATAAATGCCTTGCTGGTTTATGCGATCTACGTGCATCCCAGGCTGATATGCACGCCGCCGGCGGACGGGACATATCGAGGCTTGTTTGATCTAATATTAGGATTAAATATTGGTGCTGCGAACCCCTGATTCGATGTGCAGTTAATAAAACTACCTGAAAGTTGATGGCCCCTTTTGTCATACAAACTATACGAACGTTATGTAACTCTGTGTTGGATTCTGACTCCTTAGACCCTTGATTTATGATACAAAATCTAATGGATGTAATTCAGTTGGCCTATTATTGCTACCAATAATGTTTTAATCAATGTTAAGTGGTGTTTCATTTAAACGTAGGCTGATTTGCGCATTTGCCCGAGGCAATCAAGGATTCGCTATAACCATGTCGACATTGGTTATGTCTCTCAATTGATAAAGTCAGCTTGATAAAGAACCATGCAGGGGATAAATGCATTTAAAGAAACCCGTGTTTGGCGAAGATATGTTATGAGCAAGTGTGGTAGAAGCATCCATTATTATTGATAGACAAGTTAGAAATAATATTATCACTACTTGGTAGCCAACTATTGTACCGGATAGTTTGGTATATGCCTGTACTAATGTTAATACGAAACCAGGCCAGTTGTGACCTTGTCATCAAAAATTATGTTGGCCATGTGCAATCTTTTTAATCCTGTGAATATGGTTGCCCACCAACAATGTTGTGTTTTAACATATACATAATCAAATTGCCCGAGTTCAGACAAGATGTCTCGGCCTTCTCTCATTCGCCATGAATAAAAACACACCTGTCGTGCAAATGATTAGCCAAGATGTCTTAAATAGAAGGACAGGTGCAAATGGTTTTAACGGCATAAATCCCCTACAGTCATACTGGATGATGCTGTTTTCTCATCGCGCGTGATGTGTGACATATTCCGGCGTTAATTCACCCAAACAATATTGTAATACGCATCTGAGAACGAGGCTATCTGATTTCGTTAGAATCTGCCCGCTATTGTGTTACCTGTATTCTGCATGCGATCCTAACGAAAGCAAGTTCTACCTACGCTACCACCCTTGTTATTTGGGCAAAATAACGCATCTCGTTTTAGGCGCGCTATATTAATGACCATTTGAAGTCAACCGTGGAAATACTTGCTCTTATATCGAGCCCTAAACGTAAAGTAATGTATTCACTAATTGTTACATAACATTGCTCGTGCCTTGTTTTCTAAGAGACAGTTATTAGATTCGACATAAATAGGTGCTTATCCTCTTTATGTTCAGGATATTGATATAGCTGCAACGAATTCGGTAGAACGGGCAACTATATAGTGGTTAATTGTATGCAAATGTCATGCCGGCTTTCACTATCGGATGAGGTTTTGCAGGGGCGGTGAGAGGGGAGCTGGAGTTAAACATACAATACAGGGTGACAACATCAGCACACTGCATGCAATAATGAGTTCATCTGTCGATTGTAGGGAGTGAACTGCGTTCTAAAAATCTCATGGTTGGTTATAATACTAGATGGCACACTGTACCGCGTACAATGCAGTTCAATAATTTATTGCGACCAAATAGCAATAAAAGTTTTTTTAGCTATCTGAGAAGCTCAGCAAATAGGTAATATATATATTTCATAAAGGCAACGCTCAGTTTGAGCGGACAAATGAGCCACATATCTAATACACGTATAAAAATTATTGTCTTTTGGTCAGATATTAATCGATCGATAATTTACTACCTCAAATCACATGATCAAATCTCATGATAGTCACCAAATAACGCGTTTAATGTTCAAACCTTACGATACATAACATGTAATGCCATCATTATGTGTTATACATCATAGGTCACAACTACAACATTATTCACTCGTCGTTGATTAGATGAGATAAACCCAGCTTGCGTCAATATAATCGGGTCAGATAGCAACAAGTCACTGCCTTTTTTGTGGACGACAAACCGATGCAAACGTTTTGTACGCCAATATATCAATGGGAAAGTATCCAAAGAGGCTTCGAAACTAGTCACGGTCCCCTAGCCTCTCGGCTACGGGCCATGTTTACATTGTAATGATATTCAATAGTTTCACCAACGTTCAGGCTAAGAAGACCTCTTGAACTGGACTGGCATCCTAGATCTGGGATGCTCCGATCAGAAGCCGGTTCTCTCGGTCACTCTCGGGTACTTTTGAGTCATTGTCTCTCCTTGGTCAGCGCCATATTTGTTTTTGTACGCCCCGTTGTACACCTCTTTGCAAATGAACTGAAGTAATGGCTGTTGCATTATAAACCGTGGAAATGACTCCAACGGAAGCTCTCGATTACGCGCAACAGTCGCGTGGCGTAGTATTGGAAGACTTGTGCGCTCTGCGAGGGCAGGGAAACATTTTGCTATACGTTGTTAGCTACTGCTCTCGATGCAATGCTTGGAATGGGTCAGGGTTCGACACCAAGTGATTTGTTATGTCTGACAAGTGACTTGCCTAGTCAACTTGTCAAACAGGACGAGTGATTTTCATGAGCCGGGCACATAATCTGCAACGCCCCGATTTGATGTATGAAGTTGAGCGACACACTTAATCACACAGGCGAGAGAAGCAGACATATAACTGGTCTTTTTAACTGAATGTATTACGTAAACATACTATCACGCAGCTAAACGATTAAAGCGCTTGTTGTGATGCCAAGTTGAACTCGTGGGACGCCCCCTAATTCAAGGAGATATTGTGTTCTCATTGGATGCAAACCACAAAAATGTACATAATTGTATGCACTATATCTTAAATCAAATCAGTCCGCGTACAGCTGTGAATTTCAATGCCTCACAAAACATCGCTTGGTGTGCCATCCATTCACTATATGTCACATATTATATATTAGTCAACAAGTTAACATTCGTAATCTGGATAATGACGTAACTCAAATAAGGAATGCAGGACAGTTTGATGTCTTTATTGGGACAGATACAATTATTGCACAATGGGCTTGGTGAGCAAATAACAGGTGTCCTGTTTTAATCCAATCTCTTCTAGATTGCGGATGATAACATTTCTTATAATAACGCATTAGTGCTGTGCGGCAATTTATTGAGTCTCTACATAGATTTTGCGCCTGTTGCAAATTTCCATGATTCCTGTGATTGTTCAGCGCCAACTAATCACGATCCCACTGGATAGGGTTCTTTACAAATGGCTAATAAACTCAGGTTATGAACGCGGAGTGGAAATAAATTGTTTTGCTGTCCTTTTTACACAATACACCGTACAGATGAATCCTGAATCACTTGGTTCTGCGTAATATTTCAGTGGGGATTTGCTTGATGATCATGTAGTTGGTGACTCTTCAATACCATGTAAAGCTTCCATCATCGTCAGTTTTCGGTTAAGACAAAGCCACCGACATGGTCTTGTTTATTGCAGGCCAAAGTATTGCATTAACTAGGTTAACTGATTGCCATTTTTTCCACCCGTATTTCTTCTCGAAACATTCATGAAATGCAATAACTCAGAGGTTTGCATTCTGAGGGTAATCAACATCTAGAAAAAAAACCTATTTTTGTGATTACAAATGTTAATAGTGTGTATACATACAAACTTATCATGTTATCCTAAACTACAGATTATATTGATGCATGTTGATTGAGTAACGAATCCTTACCTGGTAACCTCATCTATTGTACGTTTGTCATTCATTCATTTTAACTAACAATTGGTGATCTATTTCACTCACGCTCATAGACATTCCCACTAGACACCTGTCTGTGGACCGACGCAACACATTGCCCCCGATACCTGATTCTAGCAGCTAATGTAGGATACCACGCGATGATATATGAGTGAAATGGCTGGTAATGACGACAAAGCCTTAACTCTAATGTGACCCCAGGAGCGTCACTGGATGAAAAAATTCCCAAGTAAACCCATAAATGAGAGCTAATTTAAAGCTTAACCTAATACCTGATGTGATCCTTATTAGCTTGAAGCGGCTCATGAAGAATCAACAAGCTGATCCCAACATATTTGTGAAATGTCATACCGAATGTAAACATATCCATATCATTCAATCTACATGCCCTCAGATTGGCTAATAGTTATGACAATGGCACCCGGTGACGTCATTCGGCTGGATGTATCCAAGAAAATCAACAATAGACCACACATTTGTTCAAACACGTCGTTTTTAACGATTGTTATATCCGAGCAATCAGATGCAAATGGTTATAAAATGGTCAGGTCGAATCCCACACCAAGGGAAATTACAAAGATCACATGCGTATCAAAGCAATACATGCGCATACATACTATTTACTGAACATGGGTCGCCATGGAGGTACTTCAGTGCTCAGATGCTACGTAAGACGACAGATTATGGTTATTTTGATAGCGTTTAGTCTATTTATATATCACGCAGAAGCCTATTGTGTCTGAGCCGAGAACGAGGTTGCCGATATGCTGATATGTCGTCCTGCACCTATCAAGTAGGTCGTATATAATACTTAGGTTCTCCCTCATTTTGCGGGCTTGTCGCTGTTGAAGAAGTCGAGACAGCAAAGCTACGTGCGCCTGGCCAGGTAACGTAAACGAACATGTGTTGCGCATGTGACAGTTTTTATGTTACCCCTTTAAGGTATTGACATCGTAACAATACCTTTCCCCAGTTAAGGCACAGACATCGTACGTGATAGAGCAATGAAGAGAACTGTTTTAGAATGTATTACAGTTGAATACAGAAGAGCATATATTGATATACCAAGGGCATTTGTATGTATATTGCCGGAATTCATACTGCTTATGACAATCCTAACAATTATGCTGCATCTTGTCATTACGATACCTATAAATCGATAAATGCAGTTAATCTATTGCAGGTCAGCTGATCGGGAAACCAACCAAAGTTTTCTATTTACTGGTCGCTGTTGTGTCAGATAATAGCGCCACAAAGTTGTGATCAACATTAATATACTTCTTGGCGCACCAGTTCACCGTGATTATGCAGTTTCTGTAAAATCTTACTTGACCACCAATAACTTATCTTAATTCATAGCTTGCTATCGCCAAGCTGTCGGGTTGCTTACACACCTCCTCTGGCTAATCATTGACAAATATGTCTATGATTATTTACTCTTCAAAATCATTAATGCTCCAGTCTAGGCTTGTGATGGGCAACCTGAACCTGTCAAGGACAACCGAACTAACATGTTGCACAAAACAACGAACACGACGCTTATATAAGAACCAGCGTCGGGTGGTCTCAAATCCATAACACACGTTTAGCATTTTGTGTCGCTTAATGTTCTTGCCAGATGAAGTATTACCTAAAGTTCTTTTAGTAGTGTGTAAAACAGAGCGTAAACCGATAAATGGTAAATGCAACGCTGGCTTTATTGGGTTTTTTAGTCTTGCCTTTTAAGCTGCGTTCTATTAATGGGTCCCTTAGCTGCTCATTGAAAACAACATCATGCGTGAGAATGTTCAAGCTTTCTTTCTGAGCTATTTGGGAATGTGCTGCATAATTGTCTCACGGTTGACGCAGCCCGGATGATACACATAGTAGCTTAAGGCAAGAGTTATTGGCGGAGCTCCATCGAATTGGACGGTGGATGCTTAAATGCTGATTGTAAACGATGATAACGTCAGTTAATGCATCTGATTAATGTGACTCGGTTTGGTCAAGGTGGACTTGTTTATAACACAACTATGTAATCTCATAATGCAATCACCGTAAAGGTCGTTGTCACGTTATCTTGGCTTATGCAATTCATTTCTACATCACTATCAACATCACTATCATCATCGTCATTATCACCACCATCATATTCGCCAGCAATGTTATCATAATCATTATAGTCAGAATTGTCGATTTCTCACATACTCATCGTCATCACTGTCATCCACACGGTCAGAATAACAGTCACCATCATATTCACCATGCCACCCGCATCCTGGAGGAATAAGTGAAAGCACGATCATCCCGAAAGCAACAACTCTGCAGCCAATCATGTCACCTCTAAAAACATATATCTTCGTTCTGGCTTGAGCTGATCTATCAAGCTTTCCCTTAAACTACAGCACTGCGAAAGCACGGCCCTGCTTAAAGTTGATTGGCTGTGAATCATGGGTTAAGGTGTATACAAATTATCCTGCACCTGCATTAGCGCTAGGTTAGAGATGGCTTGGCTGAACGCCTAGGATATCGTTCGTCATCGGCTGTTGTGAATGCTTGGCTTAAATGGATATATTAAGCTATTGGATGTATCAATCATAAAGATGGTTGGCATCCCTTATAATCAGGGTACATTATTTTGCCTGTGATCACTTGAGCTTGATCGATTACCATCAGTCTCAAAAAAGAAAGCCAGATCATTGGTGTTAAAGAACGCGGTTGAGGCCAAGCTTGTGCAATTGCATAATGGAGTCGACTAGGACACTTCCTGCTTGCGTCTTATCTAAGCTGTCAAATATAGATACTACAACAAGGTGAATATCGCTTAGCGCTTAATTCATCAATAATCTACGACTTATAAAATAACCTTAAATCAGCCCATCCAGGTATGATATGTGCCTTTTTCGTGGGCTGTCCATAAGAAACAACCAGCATTCCGAGACGGTAAAATACTTGGTTACTGATTAATGCATGTATAACAATGTAAAAAATCTGCTGGCAATAATTTCCAATGTTGTATTCAATTTAAGTCGGATTTCAATTCAATTTTGAAGCTAATCAATATGCTCATATTGAATAATAAATTAGAAAGATTGTCAGCAAGCATGGTAAGAAAGGTTCTTTGACGGCATGAAGGTACAGTGCCGGGGACTATCAGCTGCTATCAAGATGAGCATCTGAACTATTCAATTAATTTGCACGTAGGTTTTTTCAGTTCGATATCTAGCGTTTTGTGCGCCACAAACTGATTTGCTTTTACTCAAGGGATTACCCAGGGGGTTTTTTTCTAGGAAAAGAATATCGGATATGTTTGTAAAACACTTTTCATGTTCAAGATGTATTGTTGGTTCCAGCAACAAAAATAGGATGTTGTCACGACACTAAGGTTTACGTATTGGCTGAATCATATATATGATAAACACTAAGACAGAACCTGATACTCATCGTTTCTGTGACTAACATTTGCCTGCTGCCTGCCATGCAACGGCTCCATCAAAAGAACTCTACCGTAACTATATCAGTACCCTATACCTCTGCATGGTTACCGCGTTACATACGCGCAATAACATTTAAATACGTTTATGTTAGTTGTCCGGTGAGGGATTTGTTCTCAACCCACGTATGTATATGTGTATACAGATACATGTTGGATATCATGTTACGAAAGTGATCTGAACAACCATCAACCAAAGTGACTTAGTACATTCATCCTCCACTTAAGCAAAGTGGCACGACTTTCGTAGGTTGCCTATTGCCAAATGTGTGCATTGGCAAATGCTTGTATATTTAATTGAAAGTTCTTTATAAGCAAAGCACATTGGAATTGCTGTCGGCTTCATATTGTGCCGACAAATTGCACACAAAAAGCTTTCTATGGCATATATTATTACATTGCATTTTAGCTTTTTATAGGGTTATTCCTACTACACATCGAGGTTATTAAAATCAACAGCGAATTCGCTGACTGAACTAGGAGCAATATCCAGAAAGGTGGGTGAATATTGCTGGTGTAACTTTCATATACGGCTGAGTTTACTATCAGTTTTTGAAAATATCGTGCTTTGTCTGCTCTAATAAATATAGATATGAGGCGCAAAATGGTCCATATTCTGTTCCAGCAAAGGAATTCTCACCATCAAACTGTATCCAACTTCACCTATAAGGGTGCATGTACCCAAACCAGATTCTGCGATACACCATGTATGCCGCTGAGGATATATTAAAATGATCTCCTAAACCTGAACTTTTACTAGCCATTCGTATTTTTTTCTTTTTCGTTCCCTGCATGTTTCGCAGTAGGCAACACAATGGCCGGAAAGGCCAATTGATAAGTCATATCCAGCATATTCTACGCGTCTAGAATGCATCCCCTTTTGGTCCGCTTACTATTTCTCTACGCTGGTCTCTTGGCCAAAAGTATGTAGAAAATTTCGACAAGGATCTCTAAAACAGGATTGTAGAAGAACATTTTATACATATCGTCTTTTATTAGCGTCGTCGCCGCGCATGCAATATGGTATCACTCATTCGAAGCGACAAACAGAATCCGCAAGATAGAATCTCTAGTTTTATACCCTGGTATTCCTACCTTATATAAAAATGTTGCCGAGCTCAATCAAGTGTGATATAAAAGGATTGTTGCTCGTGTTGGGTTCGTAAAAAAGCTTGCAAATCTCATTTCTTCATTTGCAACTGCTTGCTATTTCTCTGATGTGGACAGTCTATTGCATCATTTTGGAAACCCTGTTTCGGTTTCCATACTTTACTCACATCACACAGTGTTTCGTTAAATATTTGTGCTATTCCCACACCGACCTGCGACTAAATGACCTTATTACATGTTAATGTTCATCATGTTCTCCATGTATTTTCATATACACCAACATAATTCTAGGCTTTATTTTGGTGAATCCTTCGCTGAAAAAGCACTGCTATCTGCTGCCATTCGTTGAGCTACTAACTATTCGATTCAAAGTTTTAATAATTGCATGGCACTGCATATGTTGCATTTTCATGGAAAGATACAAAAACACGAATCTGCAAAATTTTTAAATCCGTACATGACATATTCGCAAGATGAATTTGGGGATGTAGATAAGCTCCTAAAATTTGCACTACAAACGTAGTTCTGAAACCATTCTATTCAGTAGCCATTATTAGATATGCATTATGTGCATAAGATCATCATGGGGAAATTTAATCTTTATCACCATGTGTATGAAGACTAATGAATGTGATTTGCTATTGGTTATACCACCAAGCATACCGGTTGCTTACTGTCATAAAGTAAATTAGATATTGGTTGAGCTTACATTTAATTTAGGAAGATAACTTCACGTGTTGATCGTACGGCAGCATGAAGACTTACGGCATGGAATGAAATCAAACCTGGATTAACCTCGAAAGGAGTGCTCCTGTGACGGCGACGTAAAGCAATTTCATTGGTTCCCTACAGCCATTCATCTTCGAAATACAATCCATAATAGCAGCTAGCTCCATAACCAGACGATCTCTGCGATAGTGCTTCGTCAGAACAATTGGATCGTCACTTGGTGTTCATGTTCATACATCACTGCCTCGATTTGGTTTACTTGGCAATATAGGCCACATGATTTCTGTGGAGATGCCAGAGTGTAGAGCGGATGAGCTACGCACCACCAGAAATTTGCGTCAGTCAATGAGCATGGGCTGATGTCTGTCACAATCGAAGATTAGCCCTGCTTGTTTATCTATCAGTACGCGCATAAGCTCGATATTTTGGCTTAAAAATGTTACTTTACGCATGCTACACCGTGGACTGTTACTCATTTGTAATCATTCGTCGAGCAAACTGGGAAAGGTCATAGTAGCATGTACATAAAATCTTCCCAGAAGAGAGCTTCTGTTTTTATGGGCTGTTCATAAACGTATCAGAGGCTAAATGAAAAAGTGGAGGGTGGATTAGCTCGTATGTTGATACTAACCTTGCTGCGACCCAATGGCTCTTCAATGCGATGCAATCCAGCAAGGCAAATTATGCGTTTATCACTAGGCGCATTCAATATTCATTTTGGTACCACCAGACGCGAAGTGCAGCTCATACTGCAAACTTAATCGTGATATATCCATTTGTCATAATATCTAAAATGGATTACACCCACGTATTCATAAGCTTGTGAAACCCAACAACCTCCCCACTTTCATCTAGTACCTTAGGAATCATGACCGATGAGGGTCTCAATGGATATTATGTCACGCTTCGTGGGAGTCCCACCCGTGTTTTATGTTCAAAATAAAGGTAAAGCAGTTGACATAGCATTGCCGTCTATTATGTTTTAATCAATGTTCAGCAGAGCTGCATTTTAATAAATACTTTGGTGGTTCCGCGTCGGGTAATCGGCGTTCGCCCGAGGCAAACACGGATTAATTGCAGACAATGTTTATGTATCTCAAAGAAGAAAGAAGGCGTATTTAAAGGCTCTTGATAGCCAATTATCTTACCGAGTAGTGTGGTAAATGCCTCTCCTGATTCCGTTAATAATCAAAGCACTGAAAGTGCTGGTGGACGGTGCCGTCATCCGGCGCTGCGCAGTAATATATTCGATATTTTGAATTTGTAGATATATCTTTTTACACACGTCCTTTAAACAAAAGCATACACACGCATTTTCTTTTTTGTTTTGGTAACACGCACATAAAGTTTTCAGAAGGTAATCTTTTATTTAGTACAGTTTTTCGTCTGGCGACCAGATTTATTTCCTGTTAGGTAATTTGGTTTGTAGAGGTTGCACAAGCAGAACGGCGGTTTGCGCATGAATACTTTATCATATTTAACCTGTATCATCGAACAGCATTTATCAAAATATGCTAAGGTGATGAATTTTTTCTACATTTTATCATATTAATTGGAATTTTGGAAGGGTATTCAATTTGCCATGTGTATTTAAGTGTTGAAAACTGCACTATTTTCTTCATTGCAGAAAGCTGTATGGCTGTAGTGTGGTTTGTAGATTTGAAATCAGTTGTGCATAGGACAGTGCCCCTTGGGGTACACCGTCGAAACATGGGTATATGTGAATACGAAAAGAGGGCTAGTCGTGACCTTGTCATCACAGGTGGAGTTTGAGTACAACCCTGCATTCCCATCGTGCGCTATGTATGTCACATTCTTGCCTGGATTGACCTGCAAGTATATATCACTGGTGCAATCTCCATCCATATATCCATTATACTCATACTTTGTTTTAAAAAAGGAGACATCCGACCTAACTTAGGTATTGTTACACACTATACACCAGTTGCCACAGATATTCATTATTCATGCAATGTGATGCATCCAGCATTTTCTGTGTTTTGCGATACGACATCACCGTTTGTTAGGTGCCACAATGCCAACCAAGCAATCGTTGAATCCATGCTGACTTAACAAACTTTGCATCCATGCTCACTTAATCAATATTCTCGGCAAAGCAGTGAACACGCGATGACATTAAGCTTACGGCGTGGCCTCTTTTTATCTGTTTTAAACCATCCGCGGGTAGCACCTTTAGAGTGTATTTACACAGGGAGTGCATAATGTCCATGGCACAGTTCGATCGGGTTCCACAGTTCGATCGGAACTGGTTCCAGGATTGAGCAGGCAATAAATTGTAATGAGCATCTGAGAACTGGTTTCTTAGGAATCTTCCCACAGTTGTATCACCTGTAATCTGCAATAACATTGTCTATCTATCTATCTATCTATCTATCTATCTATCTATCTATCTATCATCTATCGTCTATCTAAATATCTATCTATCTATCTATCTATCTATCTATCTATCTATCTATCTATCTATTGCTATCTAAAATACAATGATTAGATACATGAGGAGTAAGTGCCTAACCTCCTTCGGCTCAAGATATTGATTTAAATGCAATGAATAAGGGTAAGCGGAAAACCATATACTGGTTAACAAAGGTGCCAAGCCGGGTTCCACTGTCAGAAGAGGTTGTGCGATAAAGGGAGCATGTAGGGGTCGTTAGAGGAGAGCTGAAGAAAACAGAGTGAAAGCATCAACAAACTGTATGAAATCATTAGCTCAATCGTCTGCGTTATGAAAACTCCAGGGTTGGTTAATTTGCATATAATAGCGCGCATTACAACAAACAATGCAGTTTCATAATATGATGCGACAAAATAGCAATGGATTATTTCATTACTTATTGATAAGCTCAGCGAATTGGTCATGTTAATTTCAGAAAGGCAACGCTATTTTAAAGTGGACAAATGGACCAGATATTTAGCAAAATCTATAATCTTACTTCTACACAAAAGGAGTTTCTACACTGCCTCAAAGCACATGATGAAATATCGCGTCAGGACTGCGGTTAATGGATATACTTCACGATGCCTTGCTTGTGCTGCCTTCACGGTGTGTCATAAACGATATGTCACATGTAAATTGAATAGCAAATAAGAACATACGTAAAGGTATTAGCACATGATATCCTCATCTACTGCACGCTTGTCAATCATTCACTTTAACCAACAATCGTTTATCTAATTCAATTACACTGATCGACAAATCCCCTAGACACTTGTCGGTGTGCCGGTGCATTACAATCCACCAGACTCCTGATTCCAGCAACGTAAGGGGGCACTTCCCATCAACCCGCTGATATATCAGTAAAAAGGACGATAATGACGACCAAAATATCTTCTTACAGACGCCAGTATCGTCACTCGACACTGGAAAAACACTGTTCCCAAATAAAACAATAACCATAGTTAGCCAGCTAACTCGCACATTGAAAGTTAAACCTAATATAGGTGATGAGCCGTACAATGTCAAAGGTGTGATCCTTGTTGGCTCTAGATGCCTCATGGAGAATCGATAAGCTAATTACAAAAGATCCTTGAACTGTTATGCCAAAAGTAAACATATCTTATTGGCTGATATTTATCCATGGAAATCCGCTTGATTGTTACAAACACGTAGGATTTTCAAAGTTTGTAATATTCGAACAATCAGATGCTAATGGTAGTAAAATGGTCAGGTCAATTCCCACACCAAGGGAAATTACTAACATCACTGTCGTATCAAAGCGACACACATCCATACAAACTAAGGGGGCCCCGGAAGCAATTCATTGCTCAGGCGCTCAATGAGACGCACCATTGCGGAGCTTATGATCGCATTCAGTCTATCTATTTATCACACAGAAGTATTGTCTGCGAGATTTATGATGTGTTTTCCTACATCAATCAACAAGTTCGTGGGCTAGGGACGCAATTTATCCTTTCAAGTGAATCTCTCAGAAGCTGAAGTTAAATTTAACAGTTTATCCTGATGTTTACTACAAATACCTGTATATTATGCGCATATCTCTTTATATAAGGTTAGGTGCTCCCCAAATTCCCTGGCTTGACGTTGTTGAATAGTCCGCAAACCTAACCGCAATGATGTTACCTCTTTTTTATATCCACATAAAAAAATACCCTTCCCAAGTTATGGCAGAGACATCGTATGTGATATAGAGTATTTTTGGGAAACTGTTTTAAAATGTATGCAGTTGAGCATGGTAAGGTCATACAGAATAGCATATATGGATATTCTAAATTCACCTCTTGATATATATTACCAAAATGCATATGGCAGATACAAACCATAACAATGAGGCTGTACTTTGTCAACAACACACCTATCAATGGGTAAATGCATTTGATACAATGTATTCACCCGCATAAGTTCACTATTTCTGATAGCAGGCCATGTCTGTTGTGTTTAACAAGTAATAGCGCCGCAATTTGGTGTTCATCGTGACCTGGTATTGGCAGCGAACGTATTATTTGTTGCCACAATTAGCAGTGATTGTGCTGCTTTTGTGTAAAAGCTTGCATGACCACCCATTTCTAATCCTAATTCGCGCAGCCGTCACGTTGTGAAGCAACACTCCTAGATGTATGAATTGAAAAATATGTCTAAGATAATCGTATCTTTGAAATCCTTACTGTTCATAACGCGTGAGGGACAATCTGAACCGGTCAATGTCGACTGAAAAAATATTTTGGAACAAAACTGCGAATAAGACGTCTTCCAGGGGCGGAGTAAATCGTCTGGCAGTTTACATGAGAACAAAAGCTTCGGTGCCGCCCTAAATCATAGCATGGGTTTTTTAATATTGTGTGATTACATGTTCTTGCCAGAATGGGAGCGCGCAAAACGAACTTTGTCGTACACAGACAGATGATGAATACAATGCCAGATTTAATGGTTTCTTTAGCCTTACCGTTTGACGCTGTGGTCTGTTATTGGTTTCTTTAGCCTTACCGTTTGACGCTGTGGTCTGTTATTGGTTTATTATTTTAGCCTTACCGTTTGACGCTGTGGTCTGTTATTGGTTTCTTTAGCCTTACTGTTTACGCTGTGGTTTGTTATTGGTTTCTTTAGCCTTACCGTTAAACGCTGTGGTCTGTTATTGGTTTCTTTAGCCTTACCGTTTGACGCTGTGGTCTGTTATTGGTTTCTTTAGCCTTACCGTTTGACGCTGTGGTCTTTATTGAAGCCCTTAGTTGAGCTATTTGGGAAAGTAATACATAATTGTCTCACGCTTGCCGTCGCAAGAATGATACACATCCTCTTCACGCCCGAGTTAGCAACGGAGCTCCAAATATGGGATGGTTGATGCTTAAATACTCGATCATAACGTCACATAATTCATCTGATTAATATAACTCTTTTTTGTCACGATGGACTTGTTTGGTACACAAGAATGTAATCGTATAATGCCACCATCGTGTGAGTAGTTACCGAATTAGTAACAGATGCAGTTCATTTAATTATCACTATCCTCATCACCATTATCACCGTCATTATCACCATCATCAAATTTGCGAGCACTGTTAACAAAATCGCTACAGTCAGAATTGTCTTTTTCTCACCTACTCATCGGCATCATTGACAGCCCCTCCCTCAGTCCCAACCAGCATAGCAGTCATATTCTCCATGTCACCCCCGTCACAAGAGCACAAATGCAATATCTGTCATTGTCACTTCTGAAAACTTTCATCTAAAATATTGCTATGTTGTTTTCTAGGCATTAACTGATAAATAAAGCTATCCCTTAATGCACAGCATGGTTCTGTTACAAGATGATTGCCTGTGAATCATGGGTTGGGGAGTCTACAAATCCTCCACATGTCACGGAGATACACCACCTTCATTAGCGCTGGTTTATCGATAGCTAGGCTGAACAGCCAAGATATCGTACATAATCGGCTGCTTTGAAATATTGCATTTATTCTTGCGACTACATGAGATTGATCATTCATCCACCGTCTTGAAGACAGTAAGACATGGTGTAACAGAAACGCCTGCTTAAGGTAAAGCTCTTGCAATTGCATAATGGAGTTTAACTAGAGTATTATCTGCTAGCGTCTTTGTTAAATGAATAATCGGCTTTAAGGTGAATATCGCTGGGCGCTTATTTCACTAATATTCTACAACTAACTAAACTTCAACGAACTACCATGTCAGACCATATGTATTTGTGATAAGTACCATTTTTTTCGGGCTGTCTAAGATATACAAGTTGCATCACAAGGCCGTAATAACGCCTCAACAAGCTTTAAGTTGGATGGCCCAACCAAACGGTACAATTCTTTGAGATTCCTTAGTCATACACATACATACAAATATGATCCTATACAAAGTGATAGCATACTTTTATTGCTGCATGAAGTCAAGATTGATATAAAGAGAAAGCAATTCACAACGGGTCCAACATTGTCCTTTTATGACCAAAAACGAGTATGAGCTCTCCTGCGCTGAACCATGCCTTGTCTGTTGTTTCCCCTGTATCCTGTTCATACAGTGCAGACATTATGGCCTCCTGGTTCCACGAGAGCAAGCGGCACTCGGCCGTTGATTTGTACTTTAGGCTGTGCCTTCTGGCACAATTACAAATGAGCAATCGTTGCACAATGTGAATATCTAGATTGGCAGGTATTTTGAACATAATGGGTGCACGGCTAAGCAGCGAAAACTTAGCTTACGGATTAACAGTGGAAGCAATTACTAATGTTACATCAAGGCCCCGCTTAGCGGTCTGCGATGGATGATTGACTTCACATTGTCATGTTTACACGCTTCATGCCGTCAATGATGATCCCCATTCTCATGTTATCTGTCAAACATGAACAAGACAAGTCACAACATCTTCACAATGGCGAAATTAGATGTAGCAGGCAACCGAAATAGCGGGAGAATGTGTTCCAACAGGAATATTGCCCAATATAACACATTTTGGAGTGCGATGTTTCTACTTCCCTGTGGCATTTGCAGCTGCATGGTAGCTGTAAAATAACGCCTCAATGGATCTACCATATCCTTCATCACTATGGCTAAAGAGACTTCAGTGAGGACTCTGCCTTTAATGCAGCCGACCGTGGTAGGTTGTTGTACAAACGAACGCTGCTAAATGTGTTATCCATTCTATGCATTGTTGTCGAAATCAGCTTAATCGTTTGAAGAATCGCAATGATCGGTCCATTTGTTCTTTCTACTGAAAAAGACAGTAACCATAATAGTGAAATGTTTGTCGACTGAGAGCATCTGCTTATAGTCGTTAACCTACAGAAATATTGACAAATCATTCATGACATTAACCCAAACACTCGCCTTAATTACCAAAATAGAACCACGCGCAGTGCCTGGAAGCAATGCCATTAAATAATGATCGGTTATCACACAAACCCTTCTAGGGTGCAACTAGCAAACTTTGCACTTCTGTCGTAACAAAATGTATAAGGTGCATTTAAGCAAAATAATTGAATACGGTGTTGTCTATTGCTCTGAGTTGGGCATTTCTATTGCACATATATGTACTGCACAGTTGTTTATGGTCAATCTAAATGTGTCGTAGAACAAATATAATTGCAATAAAGAGATATCCCAACGACGACCTTGGTATAAACAGTACTACAGCGAGGGCGTGTTAGTTGATATATCAATTCTACTTCCGTCATTCTGTATTTACCGTGGTGATATGCATCGTCAACGTTTGGCAGCAGTAATATCTAACATGATGTAGCAGCATCAAGTGCTATAATGGTTGTTGCTTGCATTAAATTTTATGTGACTATGCATAATTAACATAAAATACACAACGTTTTATTCTACTCTGACATAAATCTGCTCTGTGTCAAGCGGACAAAGCTGGCCATGTTAAACAAACGAATATCGCTAAAAGATTTTGTTGGAGCACTAGCATGTTATATCAGTTTTGGGGACTAGTAGCTCGGTTTCGGCCACGCTGCTTGCTGCTCAAGGGAATGTGTCACAATTTATTTGAATTATTATGCTGTTCGACCCATTAGAGAAGTTATCCTTACATCCTTTTTTCACGTTACCTCACACTTTGTCATTTTTAGGCAAATATCGTTTCCTCACATAATGAAATTTACCTGTCTTAGTCGCTACACTTACCAGTTAGATATGCATTATACGACATCCGTTTTCATTAGGTTGGTTGATTGGAATAACATTGTGTCCTCAGAGCCATCAATAACAACGTTAAAAAGCTCTTAGCAATAATTCCCAATGCTTTTATCCATGCAAGCTGGTTTGCAATTTAAGTGTGATGGTCATTTATATGTTCATATTGAATAACAACTTAGAAACAATGTCACTGCGCGTGGTGATAAAGCTTCCAGGAATGCATGAAGGTACATTACAGTGGGCTATCAGTTGTTAGCAAGATGATCATCTAAACTATTTAATCAATTTGATCATATATTTTGTCGTTTAGATGTCCACCGATTTGTACGCATCAAACTGATCATGTTGTACCTATGTATTTTCATCAGATAAGGATATCGGATTTGTTTTTAAAACTACTTTTTATCATAAATATTTCTTTTTGGTTACATGGACAGATACAGGATGTCGTCTGGATAACAGTGTTTAATGATTGTCTTCTAGGTATTAGCTCGGTGCACCGCTATGCAGCATTTCATTTCCACATCAAGCATTCAATACTTCCGTCACTTTGCATCAAGCAAGCACATTATAGTAGAAAAAGGTTAATCCGGCTTTCCATCTCGATGTCAAAATAAACCACCTGTGTGTTGATTACATCGCACTCTTGTAGTGCACGATACCTGTTTGCTTGGTGCTGGGACGTTCGTACTTGTAAGCAGCAATGACTGATCATTATCACGGAATACATCATAAAATGGACGGAGTGAGCGAGCACGCTGATCAAATAGAAGCTGATGATGAAGTACATCCTTCCTGGATAGATCAACCAACCAAATCGGTGAGCCAGCTGATGAAACTTAAGATGCAGAAGGGGAAAAGCCTTCCTGGATAGATCAACCAACCAAATCGGTGAGCCAGATGATGAAACTTAAGATGCTGAAGGGGAAAAGCCTTCCTGGATATATCAACCAACCAAATCGGTGAGCCAGCTGATGAAACTTAAGATGCAGAAGGGGAAAAGTCTTCCTGGATATATCAACCAACCAAATCGGTGAGCCAGCTGATGAAACTTAAGATGCAGAAAGGGAAAAGCCTTCCTGGATAGATCAACCAACCAAATCTGTGAGCCAGCTGATGAAACTTAAGATGCAGAAGGGGAAAAGTCTTTCTGGATAGATCAACCAACCAAATCGGTGAGCCAGCTGATGAAACTTAAGATGCAGAAGGGGAAAAGCCTTCCTGGATAGATCAACGAACCAAATCGGTGAGCCAGCTGATGAAACTTAAGATGCAGAAGGGGAAAAGTCTTCCTGGATAGATCAACCAACCAAATCGGTGAGCCAGCTGATGAAACTTAAGATGCAGAAGGGGAAAAGCCTTCCTGGATAGATCAACCAACCAAATCGGTGAGCCAGCTGATGAAACTTAAGATGCAGAAGGGGAAAAGTCTTCCTGGATAGATCAACCAACCGAATTGGTGAGCCAGCTGATGAAACTAAAGATGCAGAAGAGGAAAAGTCTTCCTCTGTAGATTCATTTCCTGTTAAGAAAGTGGAACCCCCTGCCCCAAGTAAAGCTTCATATGTAGTCTATTGATTTAATATGCATATATTTCATTGTTTCGCGTCTGTCATCCTTTCAGAGACCGTTTCTATTACATGGGCGGATAATTGTTGATCACATTTAGACATTCCTCTCTATATTTGCATCTGAGGGAGTGTCTATTTTCAACATATAACTGTAAACAGTGGTTAAGTGGTAAGCCATTAGAGCAATATTTGTTTTCAAATTGCAATTTGAATTAACACATCATTAATGCAACATAATTTCGTTATGAAGTGACACTCGATGCACATTGATGAGGCTTGAATGATAGGTGTTATGATGAAATAAAAGCCAATGAATATCATCGACCAAGTCTTAGATATGAAATCCTATAATAAATGTGTAAAATCGGTGTGAATTAAATCAAAGCGACGGGGCAATATAGTTCACTGAATTCATTTTCCTGTATAAAGTGAACATATTTGCGCTATTGAGGTTGTATATATATATATATATATATATATATATATATATATATATATATATATATATATATATATATATATATATATATATATATATATATATATATATATATATATATATATATATATATATATATATATATATATATATATATATATATATATATATATATAGACAGATATATGTTGGGAATAATGTTGCGAAAGTGATCTTAACAGCCATCGCCCAAAGTGACTTGGTAAATTAATATGCCCGCTAGAATATCTAGCCTTATGCCTGATACCACTCATCTGGTGGCATTTCTGGCTTTTATACAAATGTTAGCGAGTTTCAGCGTTAAAACCTATCTCTAAAACCATGGTATTGAGATATGCAGTATGCGCAAAAGATCTTCATAGGAAACCAGAAATCGAGTTTCAGGGCATATTCGGTTTGCACCTTGACCATGTAAATAAGACCGATAGATGTAATTTAGTATTACTTATTACCACGCAGCATGCCAGATGCTAACCGTCACAAACGACAAACATCAGATATTTGTTTTTTGACATTAAGGAAGATAACGTCACACGTTTATCGTAGGTCAATATGAAGCGTTACGTAGTGAATAAAATGAAGCCTGGGCCTACTTCATCTCAACCAATAAACAGGTGCACATGCGTCGACGAAGTAAAACTGAGGATAGTACGTAATCCTCTACGACAATTAGTTCCGTATCACCATGACACTTCCCTCGTATCGCAGTTGCATTGCCCCTAGTGTTGTCTCTTTAAACAATAGGCACATTGTTATGGAGCTGACAAAGGTGTGATAATCGGCCTGTTATAGACGCTAATGCTAGTGCCAAATAGTCCGCCTGGTCTTAATCCATCCCATTCCAGCATTTGTTCTATGCTATGAAGATTGTAATGCGCGCAAACAGAGTTTAATCAATAGCTGCTTTAATGGGCATTTGCATTTTCTCTCTTAGCACAAGATATTAACTAAGTATCTAGACCAACAGAGACTGTGGTCTGATGAACATGCACTTAACATACGGAATGACGCCTGCGCATTGCAGCTCTATATCAATAATGAACATACAAGAATCGAATAATTAGTTTTCGCCGAAGTGAATATGTTACCGCTAGCGTAGAGTGGAGGACATACATTGGCTTTTAAGACGGAACCCGGCACAGATAATCAGTCTCGACAATTGAATTCATTCGAGCAAAAATTCATTAGTTCTTTGATTGGGCATCAGAAGATGTTTTATTTTGTTATTAACCAGGGTAGCAGAATTGGATTGGCAATGTCCGGATTGTACTTGTATTAAAATAACAGACAAATTATTAGTTTTTTATCAAAATATGAAAGCATTCTAGTAACAGTCTAATCTAGTTCTTTGTTATTGGCTATTTTGCAGCATAATCGATGCTTGCACAATTGCCAACCATTGCCATGGCTTTTCATATATATCCGGGCTCTATCGGATATATGATAGCAGTGTATCTTCAACACACCAGCCGTGGCCAAGTGCGAATCTGTCCCTGTCTGGAGCAGTCCCAGCAACAGCATACTCGTGCTACATAAGTAGTAGAAATGCCCTGCTCCATTAGCTGGCGTGATGGATGCGTGATGATAAATCCTGCTTATTGCGTGTATGAATGAGCACAGCCACGTTGATGAATGCAGAAGTAGTTTAATTTATTCTGACACAACCACGCATTGTTTGCTACATACATCATATAAGCAGGCGCTACGACACGTGAACTCTTCATTTGCATAGGCAATCTGCCTCTATGTTTTTAGACATGAAAAATATATTGACATAGTGTTTTGTGATAAGTCCCAAATTTTGCAAAGAAATAATTCGATTTACGCCGTACATTTATTGCCCATTTACAATAATGAGTTCTCCAACAGCAATTTATCATTCAACTGATGCGACAACCGAGCAGCGCCCCGTCAATGTTAAAGCAGCATTTTGAAGCTTCTTATGATTGCTGATTGGTTCTGGTATCATTATTCGATTAACGCTATTCTATATTTGAATACCCGATACGCGACTGTTCACCATATATTTCCAAAAACGGTAATAGCTAAGCTCATTTGACTGCAACTGTTTCTCTGCTTAATTAATCAAGACATTTTAGCAAAGAAACATCATGAGACCGTGGTATTTTACAAAAACCTGCCCAGGCATATTACAGTACTACACCTTGGCATATTTCAGCACACCAACACAGCATATTACAGTACCCGGCCGCATCATATAACAGTACCCTGCCGTGGTATTTTACAGTAACCTGCCCAGGCATATTACAGTACTCGGCCGCATTATATAACCCAGTCGCATCTTATAACAGTACCCTGAAATGGTTTATTACAGTAGCCTGCCCCGGCATATTATGGAGCCCTACCTTGTCGTATTACAGTACCACAGCGCCATATTACAGTACCAGGCTGTACAATGCCGCCCCAGCACATAACAGCACCCTGTCATGGCATATAAGAGTCCCCTGCCATGGCATATAACAGTACTCTGTCATGGCATATTACAGTGCCTTGACACGGTATATACCTCAGCTGTAATACATTTACCGCATGAGTAAGGTGTTGTTTGTTCTGGCTTGACCACCAGATGGCCTTCATTTGTTCTGTGTTGGAATATGTTCAATAGATGCAATTAACGCGTTAGTATAAGTGGAGACTGAATATCATAACGCACACACACAGAGCAAAATGGACGATAGCGTTTATTTCTCCGTGCGGCCTCTGTTTATTCCAGTGTCTACTAACCTTTGGTCATTTCGCTTGGTAAATAATGATGTTAATTCAAAGAAAGCCAGGAGTTGCACCGCCAATATGATCGGTATCTGTAACGGGTACAGGAAACTATACCGAAACATTTTATGATGCGTTGACAAACATTAGGTGACTCAAAGATAACGAGCTGGGTGACATGTAAGCCTACTATAAAGGTCAATGGGTGCATGTAAGAACGTGGAGCGGTACCAAACGCAGAGCCGTGCTCATAATGAACACTTGCCTTTCTTGCCATTTCACTATTTATTTTTCATGATCATACAGCGCATATACCAAGCCAGGCCAAGCCAGACTGGCTATTGTTGTCATGAATGGGACAAATGCGGACCTGTTTTACGCCTTTGCAGGTCCAATAAAGTGCGGCTTTACGTCCTTCTTTAAATTTGTGAAAGATCATTTTAATCGCCTTTGTCTGAGCCTTGCGCTATTATATATGACTGAATCATTGCCGAGAGAAATTCAAAATATATTCCCAATTCATATTTGCATTTGAATCATCGGAATTCTTGTAAAGCGCTAACAATAATATTCTGATGGTTCTCACTTGCTGCCTGGTGCCGTCGCCGATATCTTACTGGTCTATCTTCAATCCTCATGGTGGTCGCATCGCTAACGTACGTCTTGGTCCTAATGTCTAAAACATCCCCCAACGACTCTCGTTAGTGCCATTGCACAGTTGACAGCTACTCGTGTTGACTGTGTTTTCATTCAACGACTGATTTGGATATGATGTAATACATCATCTAATGAGCTGTAAGGCAGGGCGTGTTCATGTCACTTAAGGTGCTGACCCCGAAACATGTGAGCTGGTCCAACGAGAGAGATAAGTGGCTGATTGGGTTACACCAATTAGACCCCTCTTCTTGTCTGAATCGTGTTCAATTTGACACCAGCATTAGCTGAAAATGTACCATCTCAATCATCATGTCCATACAGTCCAGACGCCATTTTCTATTAAGCTCCATTCATCAGTAGTTAGCAGTTATACGAAGGCATGGATTAACCCCACAGCATTGCTGGTCCGGTGCATTAGCAAAGTCATGCCTCATATTTTAACGCAACGAAAATTACTTGAGGAACAATTGCTTTTCCTAATAAATTAGGATTTTATCCTCGCAAACGAAATTGCATTTCCGTTGCATCGCTCTATACAATGGACCCCATTCTCTACATACGTTAACTGCCATCACACTGCCCTGATTTGCTATGTTGCATATATTAATTACCTGAAATATGTTCTTTACCGGGTATTCTAGTCTGTTAATTGCGAAGAACGATTCTAATGCATATGATTCGAATGTGCGCTCTATTAATTGAACTCAGGATTTTCTTAAAGCTGTAGCTACCTATAAAAAAATTAAATTAAGCTGTTATATGTCCGCTTTCATTTAGAAATGACAAGAGCTTTGACGATCACGTACGACGCCACTCATTAACAACTCTCTTTGAAATACCACACGGTGTTTTTTAGATCACCGATAGATATGTATAAAGCCAATGATTAATATGGATGGCCGAGCAAATGCAGTTACTCTGGTGATTTGAAGCTTATGATTGCACATGAAGTAACATGCATGACACTGTATGCTATTTAGAACTAGAGTTTGATCTTATTCTGTTGACACAACGAGCTTCATTCAACATCTTCCTTATTTTTGCTATGTAGAAGTTCAGATTAGTATGCATTATCGATGTATTGGAATAGAACTGCTTACAACACGATGGGGAGACGCCCAGCATGTAGTCGGCCACCTACAAGCCACACATACCAGGCGAGTTACTTCGAGACATCAAATAAGCGGCTTTGTGCAGATCGTATCGCGTAGGATTGAACCTTTCTACCATTCGATAAATATTTCTGCTTTACTTCAGCAGACTTACTAATGCTGAGCACGGTCTGCAAACAACCAAATTCTACTTCTAGTGTCGCTATTCAGACACCATAGCACAATGGAAGCTCTCCATAAAGATATCAAACTTGAATGGGATGGGTACCTCTTGCCTATGCTCGGTCACGCATGGTGTTATGGAATATGAGGGGCGATGTGCATTCGACGTTTTGCGAGGTACTTTGCGGCAGCCATTGTTGATGTGCCCGAGCAGCGTGTAACAACAATCGGTGCAGCACTATTATACAAACAGCCATGTCGGATGTCAAAATGACTGACCACTGATCCGCGGCTTATTGCATTACAGACGACAGACGTCTCTAATCATTGGAAGCCAGGAATTTTAAGCTGAAAGCAAATCTTCTTACGGAGCGAAAGCTGTTGTCACGCATACACCCATGTCATATAGCTGTTCCAGATTATTCGTGGCGCCGTTTAACTATACGAGCGCTGACCGCCAGGTGACGACGATCTGTTTATAACTGATTGAACCTGCACAGTGGCGGAATAGTGCTACGTTTTTGTCAATCATTTTATAAGGCAAAGACGTCTTAAATCGTTTAAAGGAGCATGTACGTCATATGGAATGGTTGCTCGAGGGTATGCATCATGATTAATTATTTCATCTATGCGAAGTGACACACTTTGCCACAATGACACACACGTATTCTCGTGATGACATGCTCATCTTCTGGAAGAGCGAGGTGGTCAGGTGATGCGGCAGTGGTGTTGATCAGAGGTCCGTTCAGCTGATGGATTCAGCTGATGGACTTCACAGCTCACACATATATACTGAGCCAGACAGTTAAAACTCGCGGGACTATGGATCACAGTCGGGGCACTCATGTTAGCTTAATGTGTTGTGACCAAGTTGTGCCGCGCGTTCGGCTCATTCCTATTACTAGATCAAATTAAATACACGCCTGCATTAGAAGCATGCGCCAACTCGTACATTCATCCATCACACCTCGAGCTTTGTTGGTTAAAGAAAATACATAATTTCACTATTACTGTCCGACGTTTCCTTTGTTTACGCCATGATGGCGCATATTCCATATAATGTGCTGGTTCAGCAACCAAAGCATCAAACGATTTGATTATTGTTAGGAGTTACTTAAGTGTCTATATGGATGACTTTAAGCAGTTCAATTGCCATATGATTCCATTTGGCGTCGATGGATTGATTGTTCCGTCACACAAGAAAGGCAAACCCAAGGCCAGGCGCAGTTTCCGATGAACCTCAGCTCTTTCTCTATTCATGGAAATTCAGGACCGGAAGAACACAATGGATTCATAGAGTATAAGAAATTCTTTCCCTGGCCTAGCCTTGATAGTTAAGTTATAACTTAGTTTAGACACAATACTTCTTTCGAGCCCCTCACTTATCAAAGCCAATCTCTGCTTTCCAGATGCATCGGGCTATTTTAGCTCCCTAATCCGGACGTCTCCATGGGCAACTTAAACGGGTATATAAAATATTCCATGAACTATATCAGCTTGGCAGCCCTGAGAACTTAAAACTTTTGGGACATCGATACACCTTGGTAATATCGAGATGAAGACTAGGATAACTAAGAAGATAGAGCATGTCTCGCCGAGATGCGACTGCTTGGAACAGCGTACCAGCAAGGATAGTCAGCGCATTGAAAGCAGCATGCTAATGAACAGTAACGCCACACGGTAGCGCCAATGACGCAGGAGCTGGAACACACGTCACTCGAACAATACACTCCTTGGTCCCATCTCGCTTGTCAAAGCTGGCTACATACGCCGCGCAGCCGCTATAGGATGTCGGGCGTTTGACTGTGTTGGGCTTAGTATCAGCGGAAGGTCCCATTAGAGTCTTCTCCAAGTGATTTATTCATATAGGTCAACTCTAATTTCACAATATTTGTATATACTCGAACCTTATTAATACGGTCGGTTGCGGTACACTACTTAATGAGTCGTTAATCCGTTCTCGTAAAACAACCTGATCTTAGCAAGGACACAAACTCTCAGTAATGTACATATAATAGTTTCATGACGATGATAAAAGGAGTCATGAAAGCATTAAATCAATTCGGCTTTGATCCTGTTTATGATTGGCCACCAATGTCTGCGATAATTCAGAGATACAACGTGCTGTGTATGATCAGTGCGGTTTTCTTTGTTGACATATTCCAGCCTCGTGTGGACGTTGTGCACCCGGCCATTCGTATGCATATGCTCACTTATACGTCTGTCGTGTCGATTACCTTCGAAAAGAACCTATTTCGCTTCTATGAATCTGTCTAACAAGATGTGAAAGTAACTGAAATTGGATTTGGCTGCGCTTTTACTCGCCACGACTGACACCTCACTGCAGCATGGCGTATTGCATTAATTAATTGGCAGGAAATAGTTGGAACAGTCGCAGAATTAAAATGCGATTGGAGCTACGCATGATAAGCGCTCAGCCTGTGACGTGAGAGCGTAATAAGGCGATACGTTGCTGGGCGTCCAGCATCTCCATGCGGAGCTGTATCCTCCGCTAGGGGACGTTGCTGCTGCTTACGCGCCAGCCTCTCCGCTCGAGACAGGCGTGGCTACAGCTGTAGTGAGGCGCATTCTCGGCTTGGCTCATTACGCTGGCGTCTTGGCCGGGCGAGTAAGTTGTCTGCGGCAGACTGAACCCGTCTTCTGCCGACTTCCCGAGACGGGTGGACGAGCGGCGCCAGTTGTGTGAGAAAAACGGTCGCATCACCTGTATTGTCGCCTCCGTTTTGTCGAGGAAAAGAAACAAGCCTGAAGTTGTGATGGCCAGATAACGTTCACTTGGTACCTCCTGAGTCGATTGCAAACTTTCAGTGTCGTCAATGCAAGCAGGAAATTTTGAACTCGAGTTTATTGTGTTCTCATCGCGATTCTCTGCTACGGAGATATCAGTCTTGTAAGTAACAGTTAGCGGAGCCATCTCGGTGAGTCTTATGATGTCAATACATTGTGCTAACACGTCTGTCTTTCCGAGTTCGCTGTAGATACGCAACGGTAACGCACTGTCCCTGACAGTTGTGGTCACTATAATACTATCTGTCCTTTTAAACAGTAACACCAGCAAATATATGGGTTGATATGTCCCTAAGAGAATGCAGTCGTTACACAACCTTTAATGACAAACTTCGACGAAAACCAACCCAAACCAGATAACGCCAAAGTTATGAGCTAGCAGGTAGTTGTCGTATTGCAATGGAATGTCTATTCTATACTGTTCAAACTGCTCCGTAGAACTACTCGAAGAATAAACATTATTCAACGCCTTGATACTGTATATCTCCGGTGAACACCAACAGGTTACGATTTGGCCTTCGCAAGAGGGGCATTTGTGATTTCGAGCCTGTTACATTGCAATTGGCTTACAATTCAATAACACAGTTATCGTAGAGATATAAATGGGCTCATTTGTTTTCAATCACGCAGTGCTTTCGGAGATTTGTTCTTGGTGTGAAATATACGTTTTTAACGGAAACCAGCAGTTCTGGAAAGGTCGTGCGCAGCCGCAGTAAACTCCACCTGACTCGTGAGTTGCTGTCTAGCACCTCATCCTGGTAACGGTTCTTAGTGCTGCGGGCCAGGTAGCGAATGAGGTGCGCCTCTCCTTGTGGCTTTCATCCGGATAGCTTAATCGAACCTCAGCGGAGAACAGCGCTAAAGCCATCTCCACCTCATGGACCTCATGGACCTCATTAATACTGCTCGTGATATCACCAATGTAGCACTGACGTATATGTAAGGCTCATTCTCAAAAACCCCAAAAAACTCACCTACCTGTTATGGAGTTTGCTTTCGTCTCTCTACCGCTACCCAATTAAGGCGACCTTGACGCCCGTAATACTGCATCCTCTCACGGCTACCCCAAACTAGCCCCCCAACACTCCCCCCCCCCCCCCAAAACCCTACCCCCCCCCCCCCCCCAACCCACCCCTCCCAAAATAGGAACCCCCTGTCGCCAATTCAAAGCCACCCTAGGTGACCCAGATTGAACATATCCTTCCCCGTGATGTTATTTTTTTAATACGAACCAACCCCACCCCCTCCAACATAAATTTTAGGAACCTTGGTGGATGTCGCAATAAGGGCAATTCAAAGCCACCTAGCTAGGTGAGCCATTCAGATTCAACATATCACGCCCCGGCAGCTTTCCGATTTCGTGATGTTATTTTTTTCTCTCATACGATATCATTCCGCATTTCCCCGTCTACATAATTCCCGAGTCTTCCCGCCCCCCCCGCAGCTATAATTCCCGAGTCTTTATCTCTCACACCCCGGCAGCTATCATTCCCGAGTCTTCATCTCTCCCGCCCCGGCAGCTATCATTCCCGAGTCTTCATCTCTCCCGCCCCGGCAGCTATAATTCCCGAGTCTTCATCTCTCCCGCCCCGGCAGCTATCATTCCAGAGTCTTCATCTCTCCCGCCCCGGCAGCTATCATTCCCGAGTCTTCATCTCTCCCCCCGCCCTATCATTCCAGCTATCATTCCCGAGTCTTCACCTCTCTCCCCCGGCAGCTATCATTCCCGAGTCTTCATCTCTCCCTACCGCAGCTATCATTCCCGAGTCTTCATCTCTCTCCCCCCGCAGCTATCATTCCCGAGTCTTCATCTCTCCCGCCCCGGCAGCTATCATTCCCGAGTCTTCACCTCTCCCGCCCCGGCAGCTATCATTCCCGAGTCTTCATCTCTCCCGCCCCGGCAGCTATCATTCCAGAGTCTTCATCTCTCCCGCCCTGGCAGCTATCATTCCCTTATCATTCCAGATTCAGCTATCAGCTATCATTCCCGAGTCTTCATCGCTCCCGCCCCGGCAGCTATCATTCCCGAGTCTTCACCTCTCCCGCCCCGGCAGCTATCATTCCCGAGTCATCATCTCTCCTGCCTACGCAGCTATCATTCCCGAGTCTTCATTTCTCTCGCCCCGGCAGCTATCATACCCGAGTCTTCACCTCTCCCGCCCTGGCAGCTATCATTCCCGAGTCTTCACCTCTCCCGCCCCGGCAGCTATCATTCCCGAGTCTTCATCTCTCCCGTCCTGGCAGCTATCATTCCCGAGTCTTCACCTCTCCCGCCCTGGCAGCTATCATTCCCGAGTCTTCACACTCTACCCCTGCCCCATTCCCGAGTATCATTCCCGAGCTCTTCATCTCTCCCGAGCCCCGGCCCCGGCAGCTATCATACCCGAGTCTTCACCTCTCCCGCCCCAGGCAGCTATCATTCTTCCTGAGTCTTCATCTCTCCCGTCCTGGCAGCTATCATTCCCGAGTCTTCACCTCTATCGCCCTGGCAGCTATCATTCCAGATTCTTCATCTCTCCCGCCCCGGCAGCTATCATTCCCGAGTCTTCATCTCTCCCGCCCCGGCAGATATCATTCCCGAGTCTTCATCTCTCCCGCCCCGGCAGCTATCATTCCCGAGTCTTCATCTCTCCTGCCTACGGCAGCTATCATTCCCGAGTCTTCATCTCTCCCGCCCCGGCAGCTATCATTCCCGAGTCTTCATCTCTCCCGCCCCGGCAGATTCCCGAGTCATCTCCGCCCCGAGCTATCATTCCAGATTTTTCATCGCTCCCGCCCCGGCAGATATCATTCCCGAGTCTTCATCTCTCCCGCCCCGGCAGATATCATTCCCGAGTCTTCATCTCTCCCGCTCCGGCAGCTATCAAGAAGCTCCTCAACTTACCCACCCACGCCTATCAAATGACGGTCGCTTGTCCCGGAGGGCATGGTGAGTCGGGCTGGAGAGAAAAGACCTCAACTCCCCGTTACCTCCTCGTGAAATGTCATCTTATGCGTTCCTTTTTGCACAAGCAATCTATATAAATTCCCTTGCCTGTATTTCGCAACCCGAGGCCGTTAGCATTGCTGTTTGTCGCTGTGTTAGTTGTTGTTTAATGACACTCCGCGGGTTAATTGAAACAAAATATATTGATGATTCCCGGAGATTTGAGCTATGTTGGAATATATTTGCGCATGTTCCACTACCTACGATTATCACACCGACACCGTTACGACTCTCCTTAGTCACCTTTGGTAATTCAAGTAGATACGCAATAAATAAATACATATATTCAGCAATGTTTGCCTTATCGCTTGGAATAACGGGCGACCATCTCTGTGTATTTCGATTGCCACGAGTGTCATTTCATTTCCGTTCAATGACTAGAAATAAAATCCATATCATGATATATGTAAATAAATGTTTCCATGGATTAGCAAGAGCTAGTGCGTGACGTGCAGCCTGTCAAAACAACGAGTTGACGTCAAACGCGATTGCAATACGTGATGGCTACGTGGTGGAAAGAATGCGGCGGTATCCAGCGCGTCAGATGTTTGCCGCATCACGCGTGTATATTCGGTACACCTTCCACTCCTACGCTTTACGAGAAAGCGGATGTACAAAATGATTCGCCCTTTATCCTAAAATAAACTTAGCGCGGCTAGGAGATTACGTAAGCACTATCAGCTGCAAGACTATTTCTAGCGTGGCTCATGAATTATAATTGCTACTACACAATAATTAGTTTGACTGGAATTTATAACAATTTGGATATTAAAATGCGGCGGTTCTGGATATTCTGCATATTAAAATACCTAATTATTATGATTACAATAGTGCAAAACTACAGTCGTACATTATGTCAATATGAAATGCTATTTCGAGGTTATTTCTGTTCTCTCCCTGAGCCTGTAATTTCGAATGATATGACCTTGAATAAAAAACCCTTTCTGTGGATAAAAGAATTGCCATAAACCTCCATTTGTTTAGACACAGATAGTGAAATAGATGCCACGACCTCAAGCACAAGCAAATTAATGAATGTTACCTTCTACCATATTGCTCAACATGTTGATGTTTCAGCTCGATAGTTGCTCAACGAATGACAACGCATCATTTCGGCCACCTGACATTCCGTTGAAGGGTAGCCATGGACTTCCTACAAGACAACACACTCTTTAAAGCTATGGAGGACGTTACGGCAGGGAACATCAGCGAGACATTACCCATGACATGCCACGAGTACATAACCAACATTACCGCATATATCAATACGAACTTCAACACTAAGGAAGCGAACGGAAGTCACGTGTTGAGCGCTGCCGGCCAGCATCACCAGGACTTCACCACCGTGATTACTAAGATCGTAGTTCCCGTCGTATGTGCTGTGGGAATTCTGGGAAACGTCCTCAACCTGATTGTTCTTACCCGGAAACAGCTCCAGTGCACCATGGACCACATGGAGAAGTCGGCCCACCTTGGCCTCGTGGCTCTGGCCGTCTCTGATCTCCTCTTCTGTCTCCTCTATTTCCTGGTGACTTTAACAATGAACGATAAGGTTGTTTACACCTACCACGACCCTATTATCTTACTCTATTATAACATTTACCATGAACCACTCACCAATATATTCCTCCTGAGTAGCACCTGGTTGACGGTGATTATGGCCTTGGGCAGGTACATCGGCATCTGCCGTCCTCTTCACGCCCGCGGCTTCATCAACCTACGCGGCACCCGCATCGCCATTATCGGCGTCTACCTGGCCTCCATTGTTGCTAATCTTCCTAAATTTTGGCATTATTACACAGTGGTCAACCCGTGTACGTCACTGTACGAGTTCACAGCAGTACCGGAGCCTACCAACAAGACCTGTCACTGCTACTACTACACAAAAGCGCCTGGCGATCTCTACTTCAACGAGCTGTTCGTACTAATCTACGCTGTGGCCTATTTTCTCGTGGGTCTGATAGTTCCACTGATTTTGCTCACCTTCTGCAACATATGCCTGATTCGCGCTCTGCGTCGTTCCTACCAGATGCAGCGCCAGTACCGCGCCACTACACCACGTGACTCCGGCCACCGAATCACGCCCACGCTCATCACGATTATCATCATCTTCACGCTTCTCGTTACGCCCTCGGAGTTGCTGGCATTCTTTAAGGTCTATGTAGCCACGCATAGGCCCGATTACATGGCGTTCAAAACAGCGAACACGATCACTAATTTCTTTTTGGTGACTAACTTTGCCATCAATTTTATCCTCTACTGCGTCATAAATGTACAATTCCGCAAGACGGTTCGGTACATTATATGCTGCAAGTGGAGGCAGAAGCGGAACGCATCGCCTGATTACATCAAAACGAACCAGACCACGTTAATAGTGAACTACTCCGAGTTTGAAACTGAAATGTAAGCACTCGTACTTAGCAGGTGTGTTGACATGCTTGCGTCCTGACCGCCCTGGAGCTGCTCATCATTTATTGACGATGTACTGTCGGAAGATGAAACAGCAGTGGAATCCATTTTGATTCCGGCAACGATCCGTTAACCCAGTCTAGGCATTGTTTGTCTACGGACTTTTGTTGACTTGTTAAGACACCTGTTTAAACACTACTATATTTGGCTTGGTTCATTCCAGCATCTTAAGCGGTTATCAGTGTATCGTTTGATGTGCGTGATTCAATAATTGTATTGTGACTGAACTAGGTTAACCTTGTTGTGATGTTGTAGTGAAGATACCTTTGAATTTGAATGCGACATGTTGATATTAATCACGAACGACACCGTAGTCCGTCAGCTCAATGACTCGCCGTGTTCTGTTAGTAGAGTTGACTATGAATATCAATAAATACCGTGTTGAAATGGCTCTCATTGTCTGACTCCGACCCTGCTTAAGATGCCGTGTTCTAGCCTTGTATATGCGATCGACAAGAAATCAGCGCAAAGATGAAACTGCATGGATAATTCGTACGTAAATAGCATTACCAGCACCCAAGATTCCAATGTTTTACCAGCACGCTACAACCCAATGTGTTATCAACACGCCATAATCAAATGTGTTACCACCACTCCAGTATCCAATCCGTTACCGGTACTCCGCTATCCAATGTGTTACCAGCACTCCAGTATCCAATGTGTTACGAGCACTCCAGTATCCAATGTGTTACCAGCACTCCGCTATCCAATGTGTTACCAGCACTCCAGTATCCAATGTGTTACCAGCACTCCGCTTACATCCAATGTGTTACGAGCACTCCAGTGTCCAATGTGTTACCAGCACGCCAATGTCCAATGTGTCACTTGCACTCCAGCATCCAATGTTAACACACATTAACACAATCTACGCCAGCCACCTCCGTATCTTAGCTATTGGAAGCTATTACAGTAGCGTGATAGCGTCAGTCCAAGTCGTCCACATCACTAACTAGTGATCATCCGTAAACAGGTAAAGTGTGTGAGGCAAACACTAAATAGTACTATGAAGAAGTCTAAGAATGCTTTTTTGCATGATTGAGATACGACTGTACAAGGTTCCCCACGATATATCACGGTTGGCAAGAAATCATGGCGCACATTTGTAGCGCTTGGCAGTTAAAGAGGAATATCCGCGCTTGTTTAAAGTTCTCTACGTTTACCGCTTTTCATTGCCGATAATGGTCATCTTTTTCAAAAGTGATACCCGGTAACCGGAAGAGACAACTGATACACTGTATTTTAGTAGAAAAGACGATTTAAACGATCAACAAACCTATAAACTGATTACTATAAAAGGTGTTAGATTAGAAATGTTTGTCTGTATTGGATACAGACATTTTGTTATCTTATAATTAAATGTCAATTGGAGCACTACCAACCAAAGGGTGCCAGCGGTAAAGTCCAGCCCCTCCCCCCACCCCACCCAGCGTCACTACTGTTGACCATACATGTTCTGCCATCCAAACAGCCACCTTTGCTGCTGACTTGAGAAGCCATGCTACGATGGAGCCATTTCATCCCTAGGAGGGCACCTACTGCTTTACAGGCTAAGCCCTTTCAGGACGTTTACAAAGGCGTTAAACTGGTTTTTTTTCCCATTCCTTCGCCCACGGCTTGAGTGCTTGGGGCCGTATTCATAAAGAAACTTCAATCAGCAAACTAAGGTATGTGAGACGGCAAGCTGAGCTGAAATGTCGTATATCTCTAACTGTCCCATGGACGGCATCTGTAGCCTCTGTTACGACCTGACCCATGTTTTGCAGTGGTACAATCTCAACAGCCACAGGTGCATTTGAAAGATCTTCACGTGTAGACTGAAGGACTGCTGCTGTCTCTTTAGATAATAGTTCAGGTATCACCCTAAGTGCCCAGGCAATCTGTGCATCGTACTTCTCTATTGGTGAGTTGAACTTGTTAGGATCTTAACTCTGGGTCAGTCTTAAGCTCATATTTAGATACGGCTTTCTCCCATCGAGTAACTAACTCGTTAGAAGACGCCCTACCTGAGAATTTTGTTATCTCGACAAGGGAGGAACATGCCGCATACGCCAGCTACTGGCAAAGACCAAACACGCCAAACTATTGCTGAAGACTGATCAACCTACCACGTAGGTTGTTTATTTGGATGCTGTGAACTGAAACTATCTTGCTCCTGGCCACGATGACCGCGGCTGTATCATCAGTTGCTGGGCGGTCCACCTCTATTTCAGACTTCCACGGCGTTTATTAGAAATATCAAACAAGATGGATCCTGGTGTTATCATTGCCGAGCCAGACACGGCCGCTGTCGTGGCTGACCAACCCAGTGCTGCTTCTGCGCCTGCTACTGGTCCTCAGTCAACGCAGGTTTTTGGCCCGTTCCGCCTTTACTCATCACAAAGTATTCGATGACGACCTGGCTGCCCTGCCTCGCCTAGTGCTTAACCGCCTGGTGTATGTAGGCATGTGCCAACTCGATCTCGCCAAACATCTGACGTACGACTTCTATTACATCACAATGAAGTCCATATATGGAGCGACCATCGCCTGCGGTATAAACAGACACAGTCTCGCTGCTTATGGAGATCCACACAGCTGACGTGTACGCAGACAGGCAGGCAGACTTCGCCCACTCTTTGACGCCAGCAACTACTCAGCTGACCAGACACTCCGCATCTACACCAATGAGAAGGTCTCGGGAAGAATGAATGAGTGCGCCGGTGTGCCTATCGAGGAGTATCAGACCTGCGCCCAAAGAGGCACTCGATTCTGGATACAGATGGACCGCCACTTCCTATACTGCCCATCTACCGACGTGCGCATATGTTCATAAGTTAAAACCTATACCATGAATCAATGTGCAAAGTATATGCTACGATCATAAAGCACTAGAGCTGGTACGTCATTCATGCAAATTGATTTAATAACTATAATGCATAACAATGATTGCAAGCTATCACTAAACGTGGTTATTTTGAATATGTTCTATGCTAAGTGGGGTCTCAATAACTACATAAACAAACAAATGGTGTTTGTAACATATCATTTTTGTACAATGGAGTTGCATTTGAGCAATTTGGACCATAGACATTATGTACTGATAACTCGACAACCAATCAAAACACCGATATTCATTTACAGACTAAATGTAAAACAAATTTGTCTAGAAGACGTGTTCACCACGTAAAGTGCAATTTACGTCGGAAAAGCTACGGCCTATTGATATATATTTAAGAACTGCATAATATAAAGCGTTAAAATCAAGTAACAATTCATATTTATGTTATTTGACAGCCGTCAAACTCGCGAGAAAATGTAAGCAGGCCAAGGCCCGCACACAGCGCTAGAAGCCACTGCCATATTGCAATGAAAATATATTTCAACTACATTGTATCTTCATAATGTTAACTTAATTTCCTTACTGATCAATGGGTGTTTATGTGAGATTTTCTGCGCTTATGTTTGATCGTCAGATTCGAAACAGAACTCTCCATTATATCCTAAGACAAATCGTAACCGAGACATAGGTTTAGATGTTTCTTGGAAAGGGGTTTGAAACAACTCTTAGTTAAGATTATTTGTAAGTCTTGAGACACAACGTGAGCTTAATATTTAAGATGTTACATGAATACGGGCGATGGTTCCTTAGAGGTCGGTAAGTCCCTCGCGACTCCTCCCACCACGTTACAAGGCGGTACCATCTCTGAATGGGGCCGCTTTGGTCGGGCCGGTAGTTGAAGGGCGTCGTGTATTTCACAGCGCTAAAGGGCGATCACGCATAAGGGGAATGGTGCATTCATCATAGTCATCTTCAGCCATAGTCGTCGTGATTTCACCTCCCTTATCAAATAACACCCAAAAAAATATTTATTTTTATTGCGCAATTTGACACAGCATGATCAGGTTGCGATTCAGCAAGATGCATATAAGCGGGGAATTCGAGGGGTCTTCAAACTACGCGCCAATCCGAGTTTAAGTTCAAGTGAAGCTCTACTATATTTGCATTAGCGATATCACCAGTCTTACACAGCCCAAACGATTGAAGCCATCCCTGTATCGATATCACCAGTCTTACACAGCCCAAACGATTGAAGCCATCCCTGTATCGATATTGCATTAATTATAAGCACAGAGTAACCTGGGGGCATCGCCTAATATGGTCGTGCATGCCGGACTAATAAGGGCATTCCGATCGGATCTCACATCTCACTCGTGAATCGTACCAATCAGTAGCAAGCGGTCACACTATATCACAATACACGGCCTATCCTAATTGGAGAGAGAATGTGGCAGGTAACTCAATTAGTCGCTACATATTGTGTTAGGATACTCGTCGTACAGCTTCACACAATGCTTATCGTGAATAGATACAAGGCGAATACAAAAGCAATCAAGAACCAACATTGCCGTGCTGTTTGGACGGCGTAACAGCATCCGTTTCCGAGTAATATTGTCCCTGTATGTACCCGTCATAGAGACAGAGACCACATTCGACGCCACATGTTTCGATAAGATGCGGCACGGTTTGAAGTGTGTGGGTTTGTGTGTGTGTGGGGGGGGGGGGGGGGGCAGATTAAACGACGTGATAACCCTGATTAATTGCACGAACCTGTTGCAGTGGTTATACGACTGACATATTGTATTAGAGCAGTTCCTTTCAACGTATTGTAATAAGTAAACAAATGATGAAGCAAATCAACTTGCCAAGAGTCTTCCTCAGGTCGAATAATAACGTTTCAAGCGGATAACACCAGAATGAGATCCATTTAGGTGTCTGTTATGCTTCCTGGTGGCACACGAGCAATTGTGCGATGTCCCATCTTGCCGCACGCTACCACACTCGAAGGCAGCAGCATCAATTCATTAGACAACGCTTCTCCCAAATAATACATTGCTTGCCGCGTTAGTTAAATTGGCCAAGACGCCTTCATATGCACGTCGCTGATTCCATTTTAAAGCTGTATTAATGGATAAACGAATTGGCGAAAGTGTTGGTTTTAATTTCGCAATTTTGTTCGTGTGATGAAATGCACGATTTGAATGGGTACCAGGATATGATGGCAGGCTTGGTCTACAGATGACTTGTTACTAGTACGCGATGGCAACCACGAGAAAGCCCCCGCAATATGCATTTGTTCGTACAGTATCGCATGTCTCTGTAGACGCCTAACACGCATATATTTCTCTGACAAGCCAGAACGACATAACGCCCGATCTCTGCATTGGAGGATGCTGGCTCTGTATTGCTCCAAATATCTATCCCACTGACTTATTTTACCTCGCACGTTTACTTCATTACAGCAAAACTATGTTGGAAATTAGCGAGAAATACTTCAGGCAATCCACCACGCTGTCGTCGGAATATGCTCTGTATTACTCTCCCCAGCGATGGTAGACGGTTGTTGCCATGGTAATTGCCATAAACTATCAGATTACTTACTAGTTTTAAACGAGCCAACAACCGACGGTTGCATTTATTTGCTACTATAACCAAGAAAAATACTGGCGGCGAAAGTACAGCTGCCTACCACTGGATGCATGACAATATCACTCGAACAATATCCCCCAATGTGTAAGTAGAGAAGTGCTGCAATATTATCGTTGTATAATTATGAAATAAATGTGCATTGATATATACCAATATATCTATATGAAAATTCACATAAAATGATGAATGACATCAATGTAACCTACAAGAGAACTAAGCGATCCAATACGATGACTTGAAAGCAATTACATGGAGTACTCCGTCCTGCGGTTTTGAGTGCGACATTGTGACATGAAATGAAGGGTAACTTTTGCAGCATAAAAACCTCGATTTATCATTCAATTGTAATATCGGTATTGGGCAGACGCAGAATAGCCTTTGCCACCCGTCAATTAAGTCGTGTTTCTTTATGTAATCTGTGAGGTTGTTCCGCTTGAAGCATGGTTCATTGGTTGGGGTTGTCATCTATAAGGAATGTGGTCTGTGTCACTATGACGGGTATATGTTCCGGTGATTCGTCTCGGAGCAGAGGGCAGGTTCGCAATCACATTCTGACTAAACGATCTATTGCTTGAATTGCGTAAGTCTGTCTGTGACGGGAGATTTCAAAGTATAGATTGGCATACTAATACACAGAACCAAGAAAAAAAGTTTTGCTGCTGCTGGTGATGTTAGGCATACGTTGAAGGTCTGACGAGCAGCCGGGGATCTGGTCAGTCGCTAATTAGTTGTTTGCAGTGATTGCTTGGCGGTGCGTAGAAGGAGATCACTCCAACTCGATTAATTCTCTTTATAAATTTGGTTATAAACACAAAGCTACATGATTTGATTGACGAGCGCATCATCAAAACAAAGCGCAGTATCATGTTATTAGCATTGCAATAACAAAAGCTGAATACAGCAAAGGTAAATGTCACAGTCACAGATACACTATGAGTCATCGTCAGTGTTTGCATGTTTTCCGACAACATTATGCATGATCCAAGCAAAACAATAAACCTCCAAGTGCAATTACATCAGGCATTATCATTGATGAAAACAGCGAGCAAGCAACACACGGGCTGGAATGACAGATACATATCGGTCCTAATGCAAGAACCGGGAAGACAACGTTTCCTTGAACAATTGCTACATCCATTATCTATGCAGCTGAATAATAAACTATAGAATAGTCGATTTGAGGTTATACAGGACGACTTACCTGCATCATGGGTGCTTGGAAGGATAAGCTGTACACCAAATGAGGCGAACAATTGTACACAGATAAGCTCTACTGATCTTTTGCATATATCCGACAAGCAACAGTTCTACCATCTGATCTCGGCTTATGTGCTCACAAACTGCCGAGTGCGATGAGAGGAGAGTCCCATTGTGCGTTCTTCATGAAAGGGCTGTGGCATCCCTGTAGCATCATCTGTCAGACATTGACCCCTCCATCTGAACAGGCTCATATCTCCATACACCCTAATTCCAACTGCTGTGCTGCCGTAACATTTTAGTCTTTTGCAATACCACAACTGTTTTGCACTGGTGTTTGAACCCATATGTTTGAACCAGGGGGCTTCTTCGTGCACTCGTTGTAGTTATTACTTGAATTGGGCACGAAATCTAACAGCTACATGGCTACATTACTCAAGATCTAGCTATCTATTTATCTATCTATCTATCTATCTATCTATCTATCTATCTATCTATCGAGCGAGCGAGCTAGCTAGCGAGCTATCTAGCGATCTAGCGAGCGAGCGAGCTAGCGAGCGAGCGAGCGAGCGAGCGAGCGAGCGAGCGAGCGAGCGAGCGAGCGAGCGAGCGAGCGAGCGAGCGAGCGAGCGAGCGAGCGAGCGAGCGAGCGAGCGAGCGAGCGAGCGAGCGAGCGAGCGATCTAGCGAGCGATCTATCGATCGATCTAGCGCTAGCGAGCGAGCGAGCGAGCGAGCGATCTAGCTAGCTATCGAGCGATCTATCGATCTATCTATCTAGCTATCTATCTATCTATCTATCTATCGATCTATCTATCTATCTATCTATCTATCTATCTATCGATCTATCTATCTATCTATCTATCTATCTATCTATCTATCTATCTATCTATCTATCTATCTATCTATCTATCAATAATATGTATCTATCTATAATATATATATCTATATATATTCCCAGATATTCCGTGAGAAGTGGATTTTGATTTCAAGAAAAATTTCACCGATAGACCTGAGTAGTATAAAGAGTAGCGGTTCTGGAGCACCACCACTCATCTATACTATTCCCTCTTTGGCGGCCTATACAAGATTTTTGCTCACCCTAAGGCGCCTCGGACCCTACCCCTAAACGGGGCCGAGGGCCCTGCTAGTTTATAGGTAAACTAGTGTGCCTGTAGGCCAAGGTGTCTACACCGTTCACGGCTATCCACCTATTTGAATCAAAGGGAGTGAGTGACACCTTTTTGCCATGCAGCCCATATATCTTATGACCTTCACTGCGAAGCATGTCCATTCCATGACGGAACTGTTTCTTGTTGAATAGAGACTCCATGTTCTGTGCGTGGCGTAGGTGTTTCTTAACCACAACCTTCTTGACTCCCTTAGCACTGTTAATCTCACCCTCGTCAGACATCAGGATCGAGTACATCCTTGGGCGCAGACCCATATACTCCTTGATGGGCACGCCGGCACACTCATCTTTCATCTTTCCTAGCACTTTCTTGTTTACTTTACTGAACAAAGGAATGAGAGGATCATAATTGCTGGTATCAAAGAGGTCACTTTCATCTTTCATCTCTGCATACACGTCAGCTGTGCGGATCTACAGAAGCAGCGAGTCCGTGTCTGTGTATAGCAGGCCAAGGTCGCTACAACATCTGGACTTCATTGTGTTATAATAGAAGTCGTACATCAGGTGATTAGATAGGTCGAGTATGCACATGCCTACATACACTGGACGATTTAACAATAATTGGGTCTTGTGCATATGCAGGGCGGCCAGGTCATCATTGAATACTTTATGTCGAGCATAGGCGGGACTGGCCACAAGCCTATTTTTTCCTCTTCTGCCGAGCGCACAATCTTGACGTCGACTCGCCTTCTGAGATTCTCTGAGTTGTACATCAGCTTGTACAGGTCCTTCTCAAAGTCGCTGGTGGCATCCTACACAGGTCTGTGCTCATGCGAATGTAAGCCTCCATCCAGGGACTCTGATTAAATACAAGCACACGGTGTATCTTGGTAAGCCTCATTCCCAGAGACAGGTAAAGCTTGAGATTCCTAAAGTGGACCACATACTTCTGTTTATTGCGCAGGTTGGGTACCAGCTTCTCAACACCATTTACGATGCTCCCCAATGCACCTAGGAGATCTTTCTGGTAGTCTGTCATCCATTCATTCTGCACAGATATTCGCTCTGGTGCTAGTGGATAATCATTGTGATCAGCATGTATCTCTGCAGGGTATTCCAGGTCAACTTCGAGTATATATCCGGTTTCGTCATTGTCGGGATGGCCCTGTATATATATATATATATATAGGCCGGCTGATCCACCCACTCACTACCCGAAGTAGGCAAAGGTTGACTCATCGCCCACCCATTCAGGTTGTTAAGATACTGGCTATAACTCGCTTTTTTATCCTGCTTAAAGCCCTCTATATACGGGTTATTAGCTTATGCCACAGCGCTGGCCCTTTGTCAATGAATAGGTGTTTGTCATAGTCAGTGAGAAGCTCGAGCTCCACCCATGCTCTTAAGAAGCGCATCCCATGAATGGCCAGGACTGGTATAGTAGTGAGCTTGATCTAAGCCATACTACTTACAACAGGTTTTGCTGAATATCTCAAATACACCAGCCACTTACATCTGTTAGCTGGTACAGTTCATGATAGTCGTCCATGTTTTTACACCCGAACACGTTCCAGACCTTCTGTGCATGCTCATAGTCTGCAGCAGATATACTTTGCTCAGAGAGCTTGCTGTGGAACTCGTGGATGGGTGGCAGCGAGGCATCAATCTTATCCCAGCCATCTGTTAACTCATAGGGATACACTCCCTTGCACAGTAGCAACCGGTGTTTGATTTCATCGGGCCCATACTTAGCCGTCACTGCAAAGACGTCTGGGTTATTTGCAGACACTAGGTTGTCAAGCGAGGCCAGGAGGAACTGTGCACTGTCAATAAAGCGTAACTGTCTGATCGATAGGGATATATACTTCTCCATATTGTTTTGAATATAGTTGATCTTCCCTTCCACCTTGCTTACGGCCTACATCATGAGGTGGGAGTCATAGCCCGTAGGTCATGGAATACTACAAACACGGCCGTTATCTTAGGATTCAACCGCAGCTTTAGGTTGCATGCATTGTGAGCTGCCACCCCTGTACTTACCTATTATATGACAATGGTCGCCGTCCAGTTCTCTTTTACACACATGACAATGGGTTGCTGTCTTATGCACTCTTTTATCCTTTCGCGTCATGAGCACGGGAACAGGGTTTCACAGAACTGCCTTGATCTTGAGCTCTTCCTACTGCAGGGCTTTCAAGAATTTCTCCACAGTGCTGTCTCCGCTATACACCACAGGGGGTTCGGTCTGACCATCACACTAGACAACTACATGGCTCATGTGTTGCTCTTGGTGGGATCAGGTGCAGGGCCTGGAAGATTCAGCGTGAGCCCCTCAAACTCGGCACAGATAACATGAGGGGCAGCCAGCTGCATTTGCCAGTTCTGGAAGAATAATATTATCGTTCCTTCCTCAGGCATTTACACTCGTACAGCAGTTTGCCCTATCCCCATACACTCAGGTTTGTGCTCAGAGAGCAGTTTATCAGTTGTATAACCATGTAGGCATCGCTCACAGTGGAACTTGCGGTGTTTGTATTTACTCTGATCATGCAGCAAGCGATTCAGATTTTTGATTTGCGCGTAATGAAACTTACCATCCTCCTCAATCAGCATATGGCTTGTACGTAAACTAGGATGGTTACTGATGTGGTGTATGATAGTGGCCCTCCCGTCCCAGCCAAAGACGCTCAAGGATAGGTTAGCATGCTTTTCTACCTTCTCAATATGCGACACAGGTGCTGGATATTCTACGCCTTTACCTTCCAACAGGGTTAACAGCCACTGATTGCTATATTTCGATAGTCGCTGTGGGTTTTTAGCAACTGGGTGAAGAGCGGATTCAATAGACCATGGAAGGCAGTAGTCATCAGCGTTTTTTACGTTTATGATTGCCTTCTTGGCTGCCAGATCACTTTTAATGGCTGGTAGTTAGCAATATCAATCCACAGAGTTGTGATTGCCTCAAACTCTCAATCAGACCCTTTATTGGTCCACTTCTCCAACAGCTCATGGATATTGGCATTACTTTTGTCCAAGCCATCGTTAATATCTTCTGAGGAGAGAACTGCTCGTTATTACTCAATGCAGGTTCCACATACTCAGTGCTGCCATCATCGGTGTGTTTCATAAGTCTTACTTTAAGGGCAAGCTCACACTTGATTCCGTTTAGCTCTTTCAACTCATCAGTCAAAGCTTTACGCATCTGCCGACGCACACCTTTAATGAACATCATAAGGTCCGAGCCGAGGGGGTGAGACTCTTGAAAGTTCATCACCTATCTACGCAAATAGTTTTTAACAGCCCACTTTGTCTTCTTGAACTAAAGGCGTGGTGTGGGGACTGGTAAGGAGACTGGGGCTCTGCGTGGTACCAGGACTTGGTCTGCTTTACGCGATGTTGCAGGTGATACCCCCATCCTTTAATCTAGCAAATATTTCATTATAATTGCAGTCAAATGCAATACGCTTTTCAAGTGCTCTTGTATTGTGAGCCATGTTTAACAGATATATCTAAATGGAAATTTTATGATACAAAAAGACAACGACTAGACAGCGAGCGAACTTTGACCTTTTTGACAGCGCCAAAGGATGTCTATTTTCATACAGCAATAAATTCCCGTTCTTTTTTAAATAATATCACGATTATCTTTATGAGAACTAAACAATCCGTGGTTTGTTGGAAATCATGTTGCGTTGTCTTTATGGGAGCAAAACAATCAGCGGTTTCTTGGAAATCATATAGCATTGTCTTTATGGGAACAAAACAATCAGCGGTTTCTTGGAAATCATGTAACGGTTGTCTTTATGGGAACCATGTCAGGCTGTTGTGAAGCAATTGTTTTCTTTTGCTAAACACGCCTGTGGTTGACTTTATCAAACCCACAATCCATAAAAAATCCTAGGTTTATTTTTATACCCTTCTTACAACCCGCACAAAGACGATTAACAACACCATGTTGTATCTTATATCTGTGTAAGTTACAAAATTCTTGCGTACAGGACCTGTTACAGGGGTCTTTCTTTCTGACTAATATCCACGGAAACTTATTTTCAAATACTTACATTATTATATATAGAAAGTCTAGATAGCCATTTGTCTAATTGAGAATACCATCTGGTGCCAACTGAATATTGGATGGCACCACAAGTAGCTCCTCATTTCCAAAGCCACGAAGTTGTCCATCTAATAAATAGTACAGTACAGGTTCACCAGGTTTAGTGACCGAGTGTCCAATCCAGTAGACATTGAGTGACCATACAGGGTCAGTTGCACTGCGACGATGATCTTGCTCTACCTCAACTGGCTGGTAGAGATAGCGAACGCCACACCAGAGGGAAGCTTTTGCTCTTTGACCCCCAGCAGGCAACCTGGTATGAAGGGAGAGGGCTTTTGTGCAACTCATTTTGCCTTTAAAGCATCTTTAGGTTTTTTCCCAGTCAAGCGGATCACCTCATTATCTATCACCGAGACTACCGCCTGCAGTCGAGAAACCCACTCAGTCAATCGTTTTCCAGTATCCCTTAACTCCACGGCCTACTGGTGTCCAAAGTGTCGTTCAGCAATTGTGCGGTTAAAGCGTTCCACTATAGACTGGTCTCGATGAATATTCACACGGCCACGCCTGACTGATACTCCATGTTTTGCTAGCAGCTGATTAACTGCTCAGATAAACTCCTGTTCGGGGTCGACCTACAGAAGTTAAAGCCAATGCATTTTTCCTCGCTTGTATATCCTTTTGAGTGCACCTGCGACCTCATTAGCCTCTTTTGTAGTCAATGGCTCAGCTGCTTTGTTGCGTGAAGCCACGCCAACCACTGTGAGGGTATATTTATAAGTCCGCGTTTAAACACGTCATGAGGAAGAAATAAGAGATCGACTTGGTGAGCCTCATTAAGGCCAGACAGATCGAATTTGGGTCTGTGAATATGTTTGGGCATTGGCAGGTAGATTTGCCATATAGCTTGCTTTGTCAGCCACCCCCTGGCAACTTCCTCAGAAATTCTCAATTCTGTTGCAAGATTCTTGATAGCTGTAATGCCTTTCCAGTAGCCCATAGGACTATTGTTGTATAGTAATGAGTTTCTTAATGCGTCACCTATTTAGAAAGCCAGTACCCTACCAGTCCAGTCGTAGCCATACCCAAGATAATGAACGTCACCTCACGTCCGTTCAGATCATCTGAGGGCATCTAAAAGTCTGAAAGCGGAGGCTCAGAGTGTAGTGGATCAACGGATTAATGTGTAATCAGGGAGTACTCACGCATAGCCTCATCAACATACCTGAAAGTATGATTGGCATGTCCCTGGCAGCAAAGCTGCTCATTGATGAAGTCTAACTGCTCAATTTGCTTTCCAGCCCATGCTGCCAGAGCAGATTGTAGCTGTTCTATTGCCATATTATGAAGTTTACGTTCCTCGTCCACCTGGCTGCTTCTAATTATAAGTTGCTCCCAGTGAATGCAAGGGCATTGACAAGGGCACCTCCAATAAGTATTGCTATCGAGGCCATAACTTAAGCAAGTATATTACCCGGTAATATCCCCTGTTTAATTAGCATATCCTTTGTGGTCATGGCTAGTGATACATCGGCAACAGCCAAAGCCAGATCGCGTGGCGAGAATTCAAGATGCGGCAGAGCCCCACCCAGAGCCATCTTAGCACGATTGGCATATCCTATTTATATACTGGAAACAACTGCACCGTGGTACAGTGCGTTGACGAGCATTTTTCTATCAGCAGTTGGCTTTGTCATCTTATTCCATATAAAAAGGATCTTTTAAATCAACGTCCGGAGGCTTTTGTACCACAACCTGTTTAGGGTGTGAGGCTACTAGTTCGTGCCTGTACCAATACCATGCTAGTCCGAGCACCCCAACGCCGCTGATAAACAAAGGCGAAGCCCATGCTGGCCAATCCCACCTTTCCGGAGGCTGACTCGTTGACGCTGGCTCGTCAGCTTAGTCTCTAGCATCTGTAAGCATGACCTTAGCCTCACGAAGCTCTCTCAGAAGCTTATTCTGATTTGTTTGTCGAGCTGCAGCACACTTTCGTCCTGCCGCACCCCTTTTAGCGTTTTTTGTAGGTCGCTCAGTGGTCACTGACATTATCCCTACCGGTACTGTATCCTCTTGATTCGTGTTCGTTTCTTCCATGTTTACTTACTAATTTGTTTGTCCAATTGTCAGCTCCTTGTAAGCACATGCTAGAGTGGAGTTAAGCACATGTTTTAGCAGAGTTAAGCACATGCTATAGTAGAGTTAAGCATATACTATAGCCCTCAATTAGTGTCTTCCTCTCTGCCGGTCCCCGTTGATTTGGTGCTTGTTTTTCCAAATTGACAGTGCTTAACTGTTGTTGAAGCCCCAGCAAGTGGAGCGAAGAACATTCCATAGCGATGATATGGCACACATGTAGTAGTGCTCAGCGCATGCCCTACAAAGCGGTCAGCCTCAAGGTCTTTAATTAGCTTTGGCTGTTGTTCTGGTGGGATTAGTAGAAACATACAAGCAATACCTGAGTATTGCTCTAGCACTGCCTTACCTATAGTGTGCGTCATGATAGCGCCTAGCTGAGCCTCGTATTTCACATACAACTTTATGATCTCTTCGTCAGACATTAATTCAACCTGGTCAATTGTAAGGTGCTGATCACCAAGGTACTGACGGGCCTGACCTCAAAGCTATGACAATGTCTAATATATTTACGAACCCAGTGTTGGTCGGACACTACTTCCCAGATCAATACCTAAACTAGTAACTGAGGCAGCGGCTGCTGTCAGGGCCAACATCGCTTTAATCGACGGCATATGCAATTGGTCGATCAGTCTTAAGCAGCACATGTGCGTGCTTGATCTTTGCTAGTAGCTGACGTACTGCGGCGCGTTTTCCCTTGTTGGGATCACATCATTCTCATGTAGGGCATCTTCAAATGAGTCACGGTCCTTAGTGTGAAAGAGCACCATCCAGCGGGTCTGCTCACGTAAGTCATACAGCACAGAGTGGTTTTTTTGCGCATGACGGCCGCTAAGAGCCAGTTTGGATATCATGAATAATATACAGGGTAGCCTCGCCCTTATAACAATGGTAGAAAATCCTCAACTAGTCATGGAGCCGCTCCCCTGGATCAACCACGTACACCTCTGAATCATTCCACATCCATGGCCGTGACTGATAGGCCTCGTTGAAACGTATGGTAAAGCGTGATTGCAGTATGCTTGACGGCACCGAAGAAGGGCCCTTCAAGTAGATCGAGGATGAATACGGTTTTCCCGCATCCTGTCTGCCCACAAACAATAGACGAGCAGGGACCATCTGAAAATGTTAACTTAGTAGACTGCGCTGACGAACCTGCCATCTTTAATGTTAAACTGTGCAACCATAACAATATATATATAGACGTTCAATGCACCAGCCGCCTCTGCTTTGTTGTGTGATCTGAATGGTGATACCCTGCCGCTACCATGCAGCTAGTCGTCATTACTCGTCCTTAAGTCGAGCCACAGAGCATACTTACTGGTTAGGTACTCTCCTAGGGAAAGTCCTTTACAGCTATTGCTACACTGGGGTCTCGTTTACTCGTTGCTGCAAAGGCCTTCTTCACCTCATCCCACTGCTGGTAGCCACGCATGCCCTGGGCATATATTTGGTTGGGGTTGCCCTCAATGGTCACTTAAACTTTTGAAATATTTGGGTTGTAGAACGACTCTGTCTTGCTGGCGAATAAGGTAATGGCCGCGGTAGGATGCCCTTCATGCCGCGAGCCGGCACGTTCAGGCTGATGTTCCACAGTGTATCTTTATTATTGTAGACAAGCTTCCTGTGACGAATCACACGATTATGCAGAATTGCAAGTCGACCAGTGTACTGGGTGTGTATCGTACGGGCCAACTCTGGTTGGGTAACCATGTCATACTCTAAGGAGATACCATCAATTTTGTAGCTGGCATTGGTGTCACTCGTTGCGTGAAGCTTGTAGGGCTTGACAAGGTTATGCAGACCTAGAGGGGTGAGCTGTTCCACCAACTATCTTAGATAACTGATATAGAAAGAGATATTGATCGATTGGAAGCTAAAATGGCAAGTTTAGAAGAACAAGAAGGGAGGGGAGGGGGGAGTTCAAAATGAGCTTGCAGAGCTTCAGGATATGCGGCGTACCCGTGTTGAGGCTGCCTCTGTAAACCGTTGGCGTCTGCGGACCCAAATCAACCGCATCAGGGAAACGATCAACAGACTTCTTAACGAGGACACCCTCTTCCGGGAGCAAAGGGTTACAAACGCCACCATCATCACTGCAATGGGATTGGCAATCTTCACCCTGGTACTTGCTTTGACCTGGAGAGAGGGCATTAGTGCCACCCCAGCACCAACACCTATGCCAGCTGACAAGCCTTGTGTAATGGAATGGATTAAAAAACAGTGGAACCTCTTGGCAGACGTTCTGAAGGGCCTAGCCGGAAAGGCAGCAGCTGCCCGTCTAGGGATTATTGGCTCCATCATATCATGACTGCTCAAGCCAGCTGCAAAGGTGGCTGGTTGGATGGCAGAGCATGTATGGGCCGCAGCTGTGGCGGTGGGGGGAGTTATCCGCCTGATACTCTGTGACCTACTAAGTAGCAAGACAAAGCACTACTAAGCCTATTGCCATTCCACCTACAATAAGAGCGGTTTGCTCATCCTCGTGCGTCTTTTCTACGGGGGTGGGGGTGGGCGGTCTATCAGGAACGCGTTTGGGATAAGTGGCGAGGAGCTACCTATATCATCAGGCGGGGTGTCAAAGCTTCCTCCATTTAAAATTGCAGCCTCCTTGTTGACATCAGTGATGATGCCGATCTACTGCTTGATCAACTGTCAGATGCGATGGTAATCGAATTGTTGTACCCAACTACTTTTCCAACGGAGGGGCCCATGTCTGACGAGCCATGTAAAGGCCCGTTCCAAACACATAATCAACCTTTGAGGATGCATTCTGGAGCAGGTTTTGATACCTGCTGATGAATGAGGGAATGTCAACTGGTGAGTTGATAGCATCCTCAATATTAGCCTGAAACTGCTTTCGGGTGTCAAAGGATGTGTCTGTACCTAGTATCCTCGAGCGGGTCTGCACCTGATCACCAAGAATAGGCCAAACATAGGTTCGAATACCGTCGTTAATCCGTGTGATACCTGGGGCTGTGAATCCCTCAAGTACTCTAGGCGGTGCTTGCACTCTCTTGGGCTTGCTTTATATAATCAATATGTAGCTTGCCACTCTGTTGATTTGTCAAAGGTTTGTCTGACGGATTCGTACGAGTGGATGTTTCCATAATGAGTGCTTGGCCGTACTACATTTGTCTATGGGTCGGTGAAATATACCCGCCCGAGGCCCTGGGTTTCACCTTTTATCCCTCAAATACCGAGCTTATAGCAGAGTTCATGGTAGATTCTCTTGTTAAAAGTATTGTAGGTTGCTGTCCATGTAGCGTCATCGGGTAGTGCTACCCTCATTTCGTTCAGAAGTCTCCTAATGGTTTAATACAAGTTTATCGTCGCTTATGTTTGGCACCAAGTAGTGATCAAACAGGTTGGACAACTCCACCTCGAACGCCTCTATATCGTCGTCCGCTTACACCTGTATGAGGAGATGTGTCAGCTGCTCAGCTGCTATATGGGGTGGGTACAGCGGGTTTGAATGTTTCATTTCTATTGAATCTAAAGGCTTGTTTATCCATAGTGCTATGTATAAAATTTTGACAAAGGTTCAAAGCGGCGAGGCTGTATCCCTGAAAATGCTATTGACAACAGTGCAGTTGATCTATGTGTTGGCCTAAGATCAATAATGTATACTGTGGGCTGGTACAGTATCGAATCAGCGTCGGACATAAGTTTTCAAGCGTCCTAACGGTCAAGTTACAGTATATAGGAGAGTATAGAACTTTAATAGTAAAGAGGAGAAATTTACAAATGTTGGCTGCCCTTTGGAACTTAATACTAAAAGTGGGCATGCTCTGCGCCAAATTCCTGACTTCGATTTGAGTTATTTAGTATGTGACGACGGTGTGTTGAAAATCTTGGGTCTGGGTGGAAAAAGGCTTGATCACCGTGCATACAGAGGTGATCGGCCTGTCAACCTAAGCGTCTTTAACCCACTTTATGTACACTTCGATCAAGTCAATAACTTCTTGAAATTGCGGGCACTGAGGGTGGGTCTTTTGGTGATATTTTAACCGCAAACATCTCTTTTCTTGTGTCAAAACGTGTTACTGTTGGAATGTGAATGAGTTAAAGGTTCAGATAAGGAATATTAAGGGACGTCTATTGAACAATCACGACGTTTCTATTAGTGTTGTTGTTCAATTTACAAGATGTCAATAAAATCGAGTATATATGGACTTCCAAATAAAACTGAACAGGGCGCCGACCTCTCTGAATATGCTATGAAAACCTATGTTGATGCACTCCACAACCAGCCATCACTGAAGCCACTTATTACTAATTGGACAGAAGAAAGCGGTCGGTTGGTTAATGCATTGCATCAATTGGCATTTGGTGATCGTGTCAGTGGTGTTGACCATTGATATCCCATGATACTGCCGAGTCGAGTTTAGCGTACGGGGCTATCAACTAGTCTGAGTGAAGATCCTGACCTTCTAGGTGTAACTATTGGTGTTGATCGTATCCAACAAAGTGGCTATTATATAACCAAACAATGGAGCGATTATGTGGGCGTCCCAGTGTTAACCACATCTCTCGAGTTGGCTTCAGGTTATCTAATCAGTTTCAGAACACGTGGTAGTGTTTCCCAGGCATCCATGTCGGTAGTATCACTCCTTATTGAACTTTACATATAGCCTTATGTATACAACAACAGAATGAAACAGCAACCAACCATTCATACGGCACCGTTATAAAGGGAGCTGTCTGATGAAAATCCAGGGCACATCAGTCTCAAGGAGCAATACCTTGAGAAAGAAATTGAAAAACATTGTGCTATGTACAAGGAATATAGGCGTGCAGTGAACTCAGTGGATGCAGTAGACACTACTTTAGTTACTGTTGGTATATGTCTTGGCGCAAGTGGCGTAGGGGTTATATCTACAGTAGTTGCCATTCCTATTGCCACAGTGTTGGGAGTTACTGAAGCCGCTTGAGGGCTAAAAATAATCAGTCTGGAAAAATAATCAGTCGGCACCTTTCCATTAAGACGAAAAAAAATGACCAGATCCGCATTCTAGCACAGAGCAAATTGAATACCATTGCTGACATTGTATCGACAGCACTTGAAGATGGTAATATCTTGGATCATGAGTTTAAACTCGTTTTAGCTGTGGTCACAAAATATACCTAAATGAAGGGCGAAATTAAGCCTATATCTGTAAAAGCGCGCCAGACTGTTTCAATCGATGAAAAAAGCGCGCTGATTTAACGTGGAAAAGACGAAGCATTGGAAGTTATCAGACAAAAATTGTGTGCTTGTTTACCATTGAGCGGACTGTGAATGGTATTGACCCGCATCAATACATAGAATAATTTTTAATTGCGCGGACACTGTATGTACCGATTTATTGAATAAAAGAGGATATAAGAATAAAAATGAACACCAAAGAGCGTATTACTGAACTTGAAGGTTGTGTAAAAGAGTTGAAATTAGATACAGATTATATGAAAGACGAAACAATAGATCTGGAACCGAGTGATGTTGTGGTTAATATGGAGACTAATTACGATGACCCTGTGGAACTGAAGGACATAGTGAGAGATCTGGAGGTTATTAATGTTGATCTAACGAGCTGGTTAAAGGCGCACTGTTGAAGAAGTGCACCTGTAGAAAATATATACAATGGGAAATAAAAATGTGCTATCAGAAGGTGATCTAAAAGTTGTGCGAAAAAGTCCGTCTATCCGGCAGGCAAATACCATAGAGGATATTCAAGGGCTAAATATATCCGTACGGGTGTAAATCCACCATCAAGACCAAGAAAGTCTAAGGGCTCTGTTAGATAGTCACATTCGTCATCACACCTTGGCCTTGGCACATTAGTTGACCTACAAACTAACAGGCCCCTCGGCCCCGTTTAAGGGGTCGGGTCAGAGGCGCCTTAGGGTGAGCAAACATTTTGCATAAGCTGCCAAAGAGGAAATTGTATTGATAACTTAAGTGCGCCAGAACCACTACTCTTTATACTACTACCTGGTAATAAGCAGATTGGTACTGTGAGTGATGAGACAAGAGTCAAATCGCAAACCCCAGCTCCGTCCCCAGATCAAGATGGAACAAATGTATCAATGGCAAAGCCAATGAATATCCACTCACGTGTGTATTAAACTGCAATAAAAATTGCTGTCTGGTACGCATATCAGACATGTTACACCCCAATTACCCATTGTTACAGCCCATCAGCATCACACCACATGATGTACCCGCATATGTGCAATTAAATTGTGATGGCTGCCTTCGAGAAGGAACAGCCAGGCAAACAAAGATCATGCATGGACAGTCGCTTTGCAATCGGTTGTAGCCGACCTGAATTCTGACATTAAGCATGGTCTAAGGTTTCTAGTACATTGTGGACTCTGTCAAGTAGTCAACTCGAAGCCATCTTCACTAAACATTGCTGCTTCTGAAAGCGGTTACAACAGTATAATGTTGGTGCCGTTTAGGGCTATCGATGGCTGATATGGCTCTCTTAGTAGAATGTACGAAATTGTGCAAATAACAAATCGCTGTCGCTTATTCGAACGTGGTAAAAATGTTCATAATACCAACGTTTTAATAGAAACCGTAACATATTTCAAAGAAAAGCGTCCTTTATCAATTACACGCTATATGGCCATGAGCAGTTTCATGCACTTAGTCATGTTTTGTTCATTACTGCATTAAACCACTCTAAATGAAATGCAATATCTTGCGCTCCATTATCAACTTTAATTGAACAACTACGCAGAAGCACGGAGTATCGCCTTGCCTTTAGCAATTAATTTCCTGTTGATTCTAGCAAATTGCAAGCTATAATACTGCCGTCTGCTTAGGTGCCATCATTAACTCTGCAAAGTACACCAAAGGCATATACTGTATCTAAATAGGACATGACGAAACTAAAGAAGCAGCATCATTTTCCTTTTCCCTCGATAGTTACACTTCCTTTTGTTCATATGTCACAGACATTGTTTTGAATTAATGCGTAGTTCATCATTAATATATCATCATTTGAATGGTATAAACAACGTTACGTTCAATTTATTCCGTGAAACAAAGAAACGAATAGACCTTGAAAACAATACCCCCGCCGATACAGTCAGTGGGCCTTCTGGGAGGCATGCCTGCAATCAGCTGTGAATAGGAATGAAATGTATCCCCTCGTATCATCTGTTAGTTATCCAGGAGCTTGAATAATTCGCTTCATATCAACTAACTGACACCTTCCAATCGTAACTTATGCAATAGACAGTAAATAACTCATGATCGAAAATATTGCAGCGTAGTCATTGGATAGCCGTTTTCATTAACCTGCTTCGCACACAGTTACTGCAATGTATTTCTGCCTCCAGGCCATGCTTAGCTTATTCCTACCGTAGTCATTTATATCTTATTGCCCCGCGGTAGCGGTATACGCGAGCATTACCCTATGGGATGAATAACACGCCGTTTGATATGCAGATATACATTAGGTGGTGAATACTAGATACGAAGAAGCAGGAAACAACAATGATTACTGCTTATCTTTTCCCACCTTACACTGATCTCCATATAACTGGGAATGTAAGCGTCAATTATATTCTCTCGGTTAGAAGTTAAATTTACCACCCCCCCCTCCCCCCCACCCCCTTAACAACTGCCATTTATCGGATTACGGCCATGAATTGTAAGCCTAACTTTGCATATTCACCCTTTCTCTGCCCTAGCATTACACACATGATAAATAGAGCCAGTACGTCAGACTAGCTGTTTTCCTAACAGAGAGTCCACGCTAATGCTTTGAAATAACTTTACGAGACCACTTCGCAACGGATGTTTGCAAATGCAAGATGGACGCGATCATAATCGCAGTGACGGGCAATCGATCGTCTGATGACACTGGCTAGACTCGTATCCACGTCACCGTCGTCATGTCGCTTGACACATCAGCTTCGTCATATAAAGATAGTGTTTGACTGCAGCATGCATCATCCTAATCATAAAATGACTTCAATTACTATCACTCATCACAGTAATACACAGGTTGAGACATTCAACAACTTAAATGTATTCGACCTATAAAACATTTATGAGACGGATAAGGTACATAGCGTTTCGGATGTTGATCCCCGGAGCCATAATTATTTAGGGCAATTTATCATATTTGATTTATGCGCAGCTTAATTATTCAATGCAGTTATCAGCGTTTTGGGGTTACACTTGGAATCCATGCCTGACCTGAATCTGTTTTGAAGGATTAACTAAATGTTGATCAGAAATATACTTTCAAGCACGTAGTTCATTTGTTACCGCACACAGCAGTAAATTCACGTTTCATATCATAACTAATAGCACATCGTGCCAGCCACATTTACCATAATATGCGTGCCTGCCACCTACTGTGACGACGAGGCGACGTTTTTATTGCGTAATCTATTAGCACGTGGGTGCAAGGTTGTGGCATAGTAATCATTTATTTATCACAGTGAATCTAAACCATAATGTAACGTCTGCTTGGTGCATTCAATATTGCCGCTCCGGAGGCCAGATCAGGTGTCTGAACGGACACCGGTTGCACATTTTATTAGGACAATAACTTAGCTGTTAGGCATACTGAAATATCTGCTGATACTATATAAACCCTCACTATAAGCCACAACGTTACTTTCTATATTGGTGGCTGTATCAGGCTGAAATCGCAATTACCAACGAGAGTAAAAGCGATGTGTACCTCATAAAGTAATAAGTAGGCATATATTTTTTGTTACACAGACGACGTGTGATGCGATGAGTCCAATTAGTCACTGATTGACGTCAGGTGATCATAGGCTGCAATAGGAGTGCTCAGGCGACATTAATCTTAGTGTTGTAAACAGCATTAAGCGTCCGTCAAACAAGCTTACCATGCGAAGTGTAAAGATGGTGTGCCCTCTCTACGAGGCTTGATCTGACCGTGTGTGCGTGGGAGGTAATTTACATCTTCCCAAATGGCACATTCTGCCCGTGATTAATTGTGTTTATCGCATGTTAAACGATACTTGGTATAATGATTCACGTAGTGGCGGTCCATTAATGTTATACAATTACGGAGGTTTGGTCGGGAAAAGTATATACGCATATTTTGAGCTGTAAATGCAATATGTTATAGTCGGATAACACAGACGAGAGGGCAAGTGTAGAATAAATAAATGGGAATGGTAAATGTTGTACTGATGAACAGCAGCGTAATAGGGGCATCCACTTCAATGGCATTGCGCGATCGCACTGTGAAAGATTACACTGTTCTTAATTACCAATCAACAATATAGGTTGAACTTATAAATATCCACGTTCAGCGAGTCCATAAACGGAAGTATGTACTAAACTATCAATCATAAATAATTTTTACAAAACGAGCTCGTTACGCATCAATTTGCCCTTACCATAATATTCTGTTGCTCCATTGTTTTACCACATGAGTGAGTCACAAGTGTGGATCATAGATGAACAGAGTTATTTGGTATGTGTCTCTGGTACAAGTGCTTTAAAGCTAAGAGGTCAATGGACGTTTGTTTTTGGTTTTTTTGGACCTTAGGGTAGTCAGATGATAATTTGCATGGGACCAAAGGGGATAACAACATATCAGCAAATAATTAGGACCTTTTGCCTTAAGATGTGTCCCAATAACTTAAGCAATTCGATTTTGGAAACTAAATGCTTGGGTCTGTTTGAATATAGCACTGTCAGCAATCGATTAATTAACTAACCCCGTCTATTATGTCTCGCTGTTATCGCACATTCATAATTACTTCAATAATCACAGAAACAACAGTAACCTGTATTGTCGAACGCGCCGAACCCTATCCAACACACCCATGTTAGAAATCTCATGGAATTCATGATCAACGCATATGATCTATTTGGTTCATTTGAATACTCAGAGCAAACGCTATTTTAGGGCACGTCAAAAGAGGAATAACGTTCTTGTCCCGTTTAATCGGTCTTAGTATAATCGGTCGATAGCAGTATAAATCCACGTATCCACATTACACGCCATCATTTGGAACAATAACAGTTATGTGAAGCGGGAGACGCATCTAGCATAAAACATGGCGGTCAACGCCTTCCTTTGTATGACTTGTCACCCGCTACAAGCACAGTTCACGCGGTGGATGGAAAAGGTCACGATGACTGAAGTCGCAGCCGGCTGGTGACGTTCCTCGTCATTTCCACGCTGTGGTACATGAATAGTTATGCCCATGGTGTATTTTACACAAAAAAGCTGACACATCCCTTGTTTAACTGAGTGTTTCTAAACAGCACTGGGTGGATGTTCATGATAAGATAGGATTGACCTGGGAAACATATGTTACGAGATGCCAAACTCTGTCAATGAAGCTAGGTAAGAAGAGCAAGCAATGTTTGGTCATCGCAAACAATCCTTTTGTGTATTGCATCATGCCTGTAAATGTACTAGAATATATACCAGTCTTCCCGTGCTGTACCTTACGCGTGAGCTTCTGTGCAAGGACTAAAGCCCAGCGGCGTTATGGAGCCTACTACATATATGATGTTGCGCCAAGAGGCTTAGAACATACCCACGTGCGGGAGCGTACATATCCTCGAGGCGATTTCAGTTGTACTAAATAGTTGTTGTTGTTGGTTGTAAATATGCGAAACACAATAACTTTAGAGCATGATATCTGCTCTCAATGATTGCCGTAAGTAAGGGACGTTCATTTGGCTACCTCTTAGCAATCCGTTTCTTATCTACTTCTTATATTTCAATTATCTCTCCTAAGATCGACCGATAGCTGTTTTCGGATAGATTCCCAATGGTCCACCGCATGTGATTTAACATTAAGCTCTCGATCTGTATATAAGACGCAAATATACTGTATCGCTCACACACATTGATACTCATCAGTGTTTGGCTGCTGGCAACATCATGTAATATAGTGGCGTTGAAAATGTTACATTAATAAGCATGATCTCTTAACCAACAAATCATGTACTTGTAGCCTCTCAGTTATCATTGTGCTGTAAGCTCAAATGGAACTCTTAATGCTCACTATTGCAGCATTTATCGCTCCTGTAGGTGATACTACCGTGTGATATGTTGAATTGGAGACCCTGAGCCAGGACATGGCTGTGGCAGACGTTATTGACATCCAGCATGAGATTGGGAAGAAGTGAAGATGCATAACTGTTACGCCTCCGCATTCAAACGCGTGTAACAACTTGCCTGTGTGCGGATTATTGGAACAAGCTGATACCGGTGCAGTTCATTACCGCTTCCAATATTCTAATCCATTTGTATTCCATTCAGGTCAGGTGTGCAATATATATTTTCCAAGCGAGCATAGTGTTTGTGGTTTTTATGCTCTCATTAAGAACCTCAGGTAAATTTAATCAAGGTTCTATAGCTTGGCAAATATCTAACAGCAGTAACATTATCATTCCGTAACAGCAGTAACACTATCATTCCAAAAAAAAGTAGTAGCACTATCATTCCATGACAGCATTTACACTATCATTTCATAACAGCAGTAACACTATCATTCCATAACAGCGGTAACACTATCGTTTCATGACAGCTGTAACACTATCATTCCATAACAGCAGTAGCACTATCATCCCAAAGCAGCACACACACTATCATTCCATAACAGCTGTAACACTATCATTCCATAACAGCAGTAACACTATCATCCCATAACAGCAGTAACACTATCATTTCATAACAGATGTAACACTTTCATTTCATAACAGCAGTAACACTATCATTTCATAACAGCAGTAACACTATCATTTCATAACAGCAGTAACACTATCATTTCATAACAACAATAACACTATCATCCCATAACAGCAGTAACACTATCATCCCATGACAGCAGTAACACTATCATTTCATAACAGCAGTAACAATATCATCCCATAACAGCAGTAACAATATCATCCTATAACAGCAGTAACACTATCATTCCATAACAGCAGTAACACTATCATTCCATAACAGCATCTATACTTTGTTTTGATTCGGATGATTCTTGTCCATGTTTTAATTGGTCACACCGGAACCACCGGTTGTTTTTTATGGCAGATTATTTTATGGATAAGCAATAACTAAAAACTTGCAGTTTCTGCAGTCATTAAAGGAAGGTTGCATTCCCATTACATTCATATTGTGAAAGTACGACTGTGCAACGCGCATCTAAGAGCCAACAGTTTCTGCTAATAGGAATTAATATAACCAATTACATTACTCATCGTACGTATGCACTATAAGTTATTCTCTATGCAGTTTTCTAGTTTTAACATACGCGTAGTGATAATACTCCTTGACTAATGTGCATAAAAGTTGTGCAAATAGTTGAAGTCTAATCAGCACAAACGTCAATACAGCTGCATCGCGTAATATTACGTCTGCAATGATAGAGCTATTGTCTTTTGGCCACTAATAACAAAGCGAGGCAATTTAGCCCTATCATTATGCAATCGCTTTTGTAAACATTTATGGCGCCGTCGTCTACAGCAACCGCATGTTGTTATAGCTGCGTAAATTGTTGTACTGATCTCTTGTTTCTGACCATACTCTACGCCAGAGATGATCGCGGCCGACACATCAACATTTTGCCGATCCTGAGCAGTGACAATAAAAGTACCTCTAGTGGGAATCGTAACCTCATCTATACTCATTTGGCTCGAAGCAAAAGAACCTTGTAGTACTTCCTCTCCTGTGATTTTCGTTGCTGATTAGGTTGTCATTCTGTCTCTGCTGTTTTCTGTTTTTGTGCATCAAATCTGTCTCGGAATTGAAAAACTAACTTCTAATGGGGCAATAAGGCCGCTAAAGATAGCTGGAAACATTAGCCAGGCTATCATAGCAACTCGTTTGAATGTAGGTCAATTAAGTCCGGCTCATTAATTAATTGTCCATGCGCGTGTCAATATTTCAGTGTTACGATCCCTGGTGTAGCATTATGGAACTGATCAAATTATACTTATACGTGCCTGCAATACAAACGTGGCAGATTACCCTGTGCAAAGTGTTGTCGGCCCCAAAGTTGTGCTAGCGCCTACTTGCTAACATTATACTATGCCAACGGCAAACAGGGATTAGCAAATGCTCAAATATTAGGTACGTGCTTACTTTCGTAACCAGTCATTTAGGATCAATGGCGACTGAGGCAAAGATCTCGTTAAAATGATAATTGCATTTGAGATTACCTAAGGTTTGCTCTCCAAGGCCGCCTCGCGCCTCATGATTGACATAAACATTGCTAAGAGCTGCTAGTATAGTGTTTATCTGCCAGCGTGGGGAAGCGGCCTGACGTGTTTGTGCTAGAGAAGTAATGAACATATTTTGTTGATGCAAAATTTGCATCGGCATCTGCACAATACTTTCCTTTGCACCATTAGACTGGATGAAAAGTGTTATATTCACTGGCGGACAGACAATATCTACCATAAAATCACCCAATAATGCAGCATAATGTATATTACACCCTCTGCTGTTGCAAATAATAAATCTTATCGTGCTTGATAAACCTTAGGAAGACGCACAAAATCAAGCACTTCTACTTCAAAAATAAAGAATCGTAAACTGCATGTTACTCACTAAAGCGAAATGATTGGTCATTTACAAACTGCCAATCAGTCCTGACACTATCAATGTGGCGCTTTTGTGTACTTCAACAGTAAATGAAAGGACAACCAACAATTTTCGAAATGTTTGGGTTACGATATATCGAGGATGCTTTTCGTATTGACAGTATAACGGGCCAATATTGGTCGCCACAGTATTGAAAATATGATCTGATGTCACACAATCAGCGTGTATGATGTACGTTTGCCTTTGACGAAAAGCACTTGCCTCATAGTCATCAAAGGCGTTGACTCAAATCATACCCATATGTTAATACCGTGTTATCGACAGTAAAAACTCTTCATATTGTATTTATATTTATTGCTCGTTAATTATAGCATATCAAAATGTTTCCAATTATGTACGTGCACAATGTAAAATTCTTATGTTGTGAAGGCAAACGATGTACCGCGTCTCTCAGTGATGCATGGCAACCTCATTGATAGCAACCACTAAATAGGTCATCTTGCGGATAGAATCAGTGCTTGCGTTTTGTTCCAGCTGCAGTCGCTCATCTATTATGAGATTGCATAGCGGTCATTAACTCTGGCGCCCTACCATTATATAAATAGTAAGCCTGTATGTATGCATCCTAATGAGAAAGCTGTCCGATGCTAGCGGCTACGCATTCAGGTTATTTTGGACGGACCCACACACAATATCAAAGATTGCATACCTTCATAGGATACTCCCTTAATGCAGCCTACTGACTGCTGCTTCCATTAATCATTATTGTTACTGTCTTGATGTGACCAATAAGCAAACAACCGGTGACAAGATGCTTTAGTAAACACCATGATTTACTGAAAAAATTATTACCTTGACTGTACTGGTATTGGACAGTTTGATCAAGTTTCTATGTGAAAGTGGCATTTGCATGGTAATCAAGTTAAGCAAACTAGGTTGAGCAGATGCCCGCTTAGTTCAAGCACATGTGAGCAGTACACGATCGATGATATAGAATAAATCAAACAAACTTGTTTGGCACTCTTTGATACAATATGCTTCAGAAATAAAGAATATTTACGGGGAAATATCAATTTGATTATTACGTCAAACACCACCCTAAAAGTTGCGAGTTTATTTTACCACTTGCTCAATTTATTTATAATCAGTTGCTTCAGCAACGCAGGAGAGTTGCACATCCAGCATTCGGTAGCCGGAAATTCACATTGCAAGGCAAGTATCTCTTTCAGCTACCTATTATGTTTAGAGATATTGTTTATGGCTCGTCATATCACAGATGCTCTTGGAATCGCCTAACGGGTGTTCGAATAGTGCGCTTCAGCATATGCGTGAGTAATTCATCTGGCACTCAAAAGACCTTATAGCTTTGCTAAGAGGGTGCGCGCGCTTTTCTTCCGACAAAGCATGTCAACACGTCACCACTGTGCAGCTCGCAGCCCTGGCATCATCGTCAAGCACCATAACTGCCCCAATGGACAGAGCCTACTTGTGCCGTGCAATTGTAACGGCTGTATGTTCCCTGGGTACATTTACAGATTCGTGAACTCGTTTATGTGTTTCCTCCTATGTAATGTCGAGCATTAGCGTCACCACAGGAGCAGTGCCCGGGGATATTGCACCTTGCTTGTACTGCTTTGACATTAAGTCGTCTGTCTCCTGGTCCAACTGAATAATGGCTAAAGTGTCGATATCTGTTAGCCACCACTAACGGCCAAAAAGAAGCTGTACCTTGATGTGGTTCTCCGTAATGCTGGATGGCCAAAGCAAACAAGGCACTTATACGGACTGAGTGATCCGTATAACAGTAAATTCTCAGCGTCAGTAAGCGTTCACAAAATGTTGGCAGGACACGACTTTGTCGCACTTTTGGTAGTAAGCAATGTTCCTAACGCCCACAGATGCAAGTCGCATATTCCGTCGGAAGCCATGAAGCTAAGAGCACTTAGAAATACTGAGCACACCCCCTGCCATAATATTACTTGTCAGCGTTCCACAATTACCCCTCACTATATCGCTTGCAAGTACTCAGTAAACAAGACAAAACCCGAACTTCCGTATTCAGCTGTACTTACTTTTAAGCATCGTAATCATTAAGATATGAACTTAACATTTATAACTGCGTGTGAGTGCATTAAATCTGTAATGGACTTACACATACGGGATCCTTAATTAATGCCGAGTTGTTAGCGTCACAAGCGGAGAGCCTCGCGTAGGGCGTCGTGTGATCATCCACATGCCCAGCAGAAGCAGCTAGTTTTCCCCAAAGACAGCTGTATAAAACGCGAATGAGCGGACACAAAAGTGTGGCAAAGTGTTTCACTAAGGATATTGATCTTTAGGGCATCCGCCTTCTTGACTAAGTACAAAGTCATGTAACTCGATACTAAACGGTTTTTGGAGACGATAACATTTACCAGAAGGCAATCTTTGCTGCACCAACGTGATAAGTGATTAATTGCACTAGCCACGAAGAAGTGTTCCATGTGCTCCAAAGTCTTTGTACTGGCGGTACATTTATGAAGTTGTGGTTCGATATGGAGGGACTTGATACAATGATTGCGATTGGTCAGTCTCATTAAAGCATGTCATTGGGTACGCCGTTGTTGACCCTTTATATCAATGTGATCAATCAATCTCAGATTACGAGATCAGTTGAAAAATTGAAAGAAACATGAATGGTTAAAACCCTGAGTCAAAAGTTCAATCGCTTTTAGGAAATGTAAAACAAAGAAATAAATGTACTTGTTATGCAGATGGAGCAGGTGTTTCTCTCGTTCAGACGCAAACCAACGGAAATGGCTCAGACAGCCATTATTATTATTGGCGGTTCGCAAAGTTGAAATATTTGGTGGAAGAACACATTGCATGTCTCAATATGATTTTTGTCGCAATAGGAATATATTGGCTATTATTGAGGTAATTGACCGAATTTATTGGCCAATTCACTATGCAGCGTTAGGAATAGAAATCGTAACATTATAACGCATGAGTGAACAAATGATGTTTAAGGGCATGAACAATTCTCGGCAAACATTCTGAATATAAAGTCCATTAGAAACTTTTTTCGCGCAGTAACTAAAGCAACCCTTTAAGCAAAAGGGGCAATTGAACGTCTTTTACTCTGATGCAATTTTAACCAAGATCTTTGGATCAACCTTCCTGATGTTATACCGAGTGCCCAGTGTAATTACCCATCGGAGTCAATTTACGTAATGACCAATTCGCCTTAAGATACTTCAGAGCAGTTGGCTGCGTCAAAGAAGGTTACGAGGCCCAACAGCTGAGGACGGGTGTGCCATATACTCTGCTTTACGCTCTCTCGCTGTTACTGGTCTCTGTAATGTGATTAAATTCCGCTTTCGTTATGCTTAAAATAATTGATTCACAGTGGTTGCTAGAATACATCGGTTTTACTACCCTCCACATAATGCATCACAATCAAGGTATCGATAAATCGCCTGGCATGCATTTGGTGATATTAGATCAGAGGCATAGCAGGCCGATGTTTCCTGATGATTAAGTGTGGGAAACTCATGTGCCTCTTATCTAGAGTAATACTATTACCAGTCACTCAAATTCTCTGAGTATATTGCACATTACATAACACACCGGTCGCCATAGTTGGTTTGGGTCAGGAACACGTTCTTTTTTTATTTGTAATCACACGATTATTTGCCGTTGCCACGGAGAGCACAGTTTTCTCAAACTCCAAGTTGGATATACAGCAAGACTACGTACAATCTTTGTTCATTAACAGTGTTGTTGCTAGTTGTTGCTAAAATATATGGACAAAAAAACGTATAATTGCGAGCAAATACATATAAACTTTGCAAACTCTTGAATAATAAGCTGAAACTGCGTGTGTTTGCGCGAGGCAAGCTTATCCAGGTCCAACTGTCTGCGAAAGCTGTTGAGTATTATCCTGGATGTCGCATGTGCTGAGATCAAGAAATACAGCGAGCAATATATCATACCTGACCTCGAATTATAATCTAGATAATCAGCTGCGAATAATGTTAATATATGCTTAAATGGGGAAAAACTACCAGATTGTATATAATGGGTTACAACAGCCAGATTATTTAAGGTATGTATGTATGTATGGATATATGTATGTATGTATGTATGTATGTATGTATGTATGTATGTATGTATGTATGTATGTATGTATGTATGTATGTATGTATGTATGTATGTATGTATGTATGTATGTATGTATGTATGTATATGTGTGTGTATGTATGTATGTATGTATGTATGTATGTATGTATGTATGTATGTATGTATGATGTGCATGTATGTATGTATGTATGTATGTATGTATGTATGTATGTATGTATGTATGTATGTATGTATGTATGTATGTATGTATGCATGTATGTATGTATGTATGTATGTATTTATGTGTATGTATGTATGTATGTATGTATGTATGTATGTATGTATGTATGTATGTATGTATGTGTATGTATGTATGTGTATGTATGTATGTATGTATGTATGTATGTATGTATGTATGTATGTATGTATGTATGTATGTATGTATGTATGTATGTATGTATGTATGTATGTATGTATGTATGTATGTATGTATGTATGTATGTATGTATGTATGTATGTATGTATGTATGTATGTATGTGTATGTATGTATGTATGTATGTATGTATGTATGTATGTATGTATGTATGTATGTATGTATGTATGTATGTATGTATGTATGTATGTATGTATGTATGTATGTATGTATGTATGTATGTATGTATGTATGTATGTATGTATGTATGTATGTATGTATGTATGTATGTATGTATGTATGTATGTATGTATGTATGTATGTATGTATGTATGTATGTATGTATGTATGTATATAAGAACAGACCTATATGATCATGTTTTAGAGCGCTCTTAGCAGGCGCTGTAAACCAAGACAATGACAGGCTCTGTGCATAAAGCTGGAACAATGATGACGAATTAGGATGGCTATATGTGCCTACCATATTAAGATGCATATGCCCTTGCGTTAGTAATGCTACAGAAAATGTTTATCTAATGAATATATTACCCTAGCAGAAGGCGGCTAGTGCGCACTGGCCAGTAGACTGACGGAAATTTACATTGCACATAACTGCTTGTGTTTATGATTTAGTGGCTCTGTTACTGCGCCTGAAAGTAGATAATGCTGTAATTTGTTCTTAGGTTGTAAAGAGCTGCGTTCGTGTTAATTGAGGCTACTCACTGGGATCAGGCTAAATATTGCCTTGTGAGTAAAATTCCAGCTTGCGTTCCCTGCTGTAAAAGGCTTAAATGTATAACGCTGCCAGAGACGTTGCATTGAAAAGCTTAGTTTTTCAGATTTTGCAGATTTTGTACATCATAGACTCACTACTTTTATTCGATATTTGCTGTTGTCGGTGCCCTTTCGGTTGTGCATGGTATTGGTAGCAACATCCTACAACTCTTAAACATTTAGATGCTGTCACTCTTGGATCTTGTTCGAAAATTCAGTTTCCAGATTCATTACAGATTGAACATTGTTATATAATATAAGATGGGCATTTGGTCGTGTCGCTTATAAATTGAATATTAAGAACCTAAACAAAAGAGACATCATTGAACGAGTTTTGTGGTAAAACTGAAGTGCAGAGGCCAAGCAACAAATTGTACAAGCAGGAACTTTTTCTTATGGTCATTTGGGGTATCAATTAATTGGGTTACTCTGAATATTGAACAACAAAGTTTCCAAAGTAAGAGTAGGTGACAGGAAAATGTTCATCTGTTATCCTCGAACTAAAATCAAATTTCCGTGACAACAGTAATTTGGACGCTGTCATGGAAAATGTTACCGTCGCGTATATAATTGTAGCATTGTCTATTTTAGGTTGAATTTCGATTCATTACTGGCGATAAGGTTTTGCTTGGCGTAGTTCTCCCCAAAACGCGTCAGTATCCTTCAGGTTCCGTGTGCTTTACTGGAGATATATGATGTCGTCATACGTACTGCTATTCCGAGCCTCAGCACTCTAATAGGTTTCTTGTATTAACGGTGTTGACATAATTCGATTGCAGATGTCAGAAGGATTTTTACTCGGGCGGTTTCTTTGAATTATCGACCATCAATCCCTTTGTATATCTGATACAAGAAGCATGAGCTGACGACAGCAACAATAACTCACAAAACAATAACAGGAAGGCGCTTCCTAATAGCTGCCTTGTGTGTATTTTGTTTATATGAGTCGATAATAAAACGCCTATAGCTTTATTTGACTATAAGTGTCATCATACTAATCCGTTATGTCTTAGTTATTACGTCTGGGACAACTATAATAATGATAGCATTTATTTCGCACTCATGGTACAGATATTTTATGACGATCAAGTTCAAGTGCAATCATTTAACAAAGCGTGGGGTGCCATCATAATGTGCAAATAAAATTAAGTAGAACATTGATATCGTCGTGCGAAAAATCGGGAATATATTCACATTCACGGGCCCGACAAAGTTCTTGTATGGAGTTAACAAAGTTCAATCTTTCTTGATCAATGTTCGGTAGACAAATCTTGCTTGAAATATCATTAAAAGTAATGGTCTGGTCGTAAATTGTAGCAGTATTAAGATTAACGATACTCATAATATATCTTATATTATTTGCGACATTCGAATTACTAAAGGCACATAATCGGCTAACCGCCGATACAAGATGATTCGTGCTATTAAGACTATTTAAGAAAATTTCATACATCGCAACATTAATTGTTCTCTTAGAGGTAATCTACCAGCTAAAAAAGGAATATACGTTGATCTTGTTCTAGGGTGTAGTTTCCATATATGGCGGATGCATTTGCGCCAAGTAACACATAAGCTTTTAAATGAATTACTCGAGAGCGTCCATAATGGGGATCCATAAAAACTTGTGGAATATTTGTCAAATAGTGCATTACGAGCATTTACTGTACAGTGACCGAATCTTGACATCAGCATATAAGTTTTCGACACAACATCACCACATGCAGCATGCATATTCAATTGTTCGGAATTTCTTCCTATATAGGATCCAAGATGGATAGCATGTTCACTTACATTTAATCTAACACTGTAGTTGTAGATTCACATCGCACTTTGGACAATTAAAAAGCAACAAATTGCTTTTTGATGTGTTAAATATAACATTATATTCCTTGGCAAACTTTTCGCAAGTTTTAAGCATAGATTTGGCCGCATTTAAAGAAGGGGCAATGAGAGCGACGTCGTCAGCATAACATAACATGGCACCTGATTCCCCTGTTTGAGAGTCGTGACAATAATTCATCGATATACACACCAAACAAAATAGGTGACAAAACCGCCCATTGTTTGACTCTATAGTACAATTAAAATTGTCAGAGAAGCTATTGCTCCACTTGACTCTTAACGTTTGATGCGTATACATATTAAGAAGGAGTTTAGCAGTCATCGCACACATACCACGCTCTTGTAACAAACCAAACAATTTCATTAAATTAACTCGATCAAACGCTTTGGAAGCATCCAATAACATGACATAACATGGTGAGTCTTCGCTGACATAATTATCTATGATTTCCTTTAATACAAAAGTGCACTGTGTTGTTGAGTGTGACGGTTTTAAATCCAAATTGTAAACTACCCGATTTCAATACATCGCTTTGATAGTCAATAATCACATTATCTAACAGTTTCCCTATGATACTACTAAGAGCTACTGATCGATAATTATCACTGCTGTTCAATGATTTCTTTCTGTTCTTAGTTACTATGTGTAACAAGGCGCGAGTAGCGTATGTACATATAATTATTCTTTTTACTCTTGTAGAAAGCATTCTTAATACCCAGTTCATCATTTTGGAAATGAGGAGCCGAGAGGTGATGCATTGCATCATGCTGTGCATCTACTGCGCAGTCTAAAAAAATATGATATCCTATTGGGCTCGGTCTAACAATATTATTCAAGTAATGGCCATTTTCCATTTGGTTTTCTCCTGTTAGACATATCGAACGCACACCATGGACTCTTGAATAATAAATTGTTATTCAATCGATAAGCTGTATCACGTTGTGTCATAATCATCAGCTGATAAATGTGCCATTTTTAGGATTTTTAGTACATGAAAGAAACCGATTTATCAATATTGTATGTTGACCACCGCTAAATATTGAGCGTATCCAAGCTAGCCTTCGTGCTGCTTTACTCGTCGTTCGCTCCATGTTCAACTCATACAAATCGATTTGCCTTGCTTATAGCCCCACACCCCCCCCCCCTTCCCTCCACGGACAAAAGCCTGTAATCATCGTCCAGCTGTCGGTTATTCCTGTACGCGTACACTTACTGCGGCACTGCGGTGGAGTGTTTACAGAATACTCCTTCAGAAACGTGCTGATTGGTTGCGATTGATATCGTTTCCGTGTGCAAGCTTCCATACTATTGGAACTTCAATAAAAATTCGCCATCCAACTAATAACAGTATTAGTGGCTGCAGGTTATAAGAGCTCTTTCGACACCAGCAGCACTCATCATATTGGGCGATATGCGCCTTACTATCGGCATATTCCTGAACCTATTAGCCAGTCCACCTACCTCTTTACGCCAGCTGGCTTGATCAAATGCAGCAAACGAATTCGAAGTGAATGTAATACTGGAATAGTATGGTGGAGTGCTACCTCTTGATTGAGGGAGACAGTGTATCTATAATCTAAGTAAAAATGCGTCTACTTCAGTTCAAATATGACTGTTACTGCTACACGTGGCCTGCTGAGACCACAGAATACGTGAATCGCTGCCTAGATGGCGTGTAAGCTCTGAGGATTTCAGTAGGGTGGTGGCGGAGGTGGGTGTCTTTGCAATATGCCTGGCTGTCCAGGTAATAGGTTTGAGTTATATTCACGCGGTATGGAATTTGAAATCTTTAGTTATTTTGGCATAAGCCACTTTACAATTATTTTTTCAATTAATGGAGGCAAGTCAGTGATACATCGATGGTGGACCCTAGGTTTGGTTATTTCAAAAATCGTTCTCATTCATCGATCGAATTGTTGCGCACTACTCAATGAAAATGAAACTCAATGTAATCACCTTATGCGCTGTTTCATCGTTTTTGGCAATACATACCGAGAACATTCTACTGTGGGTCGATTGGTTCGAGTTTCTTTCACTTTTTGGTGTTGAAAGTGATATTCGCCACGCAACTTAGATCCCTGGAGTATGACGTGTATCGAGTTCTGGTTTCCATCGCATTCTGCCGACCATACATGTAAATTGTGTGGACGAGTCACGATTCAAAGGATGAGTTGTGCAACAATGGCGTTAATCATGCCTAAGGCAACCATTAAAGCAGAACTGTTGGAGCTAATTATTATTCACCGAACGGAAATACATAAGACAGTATCGTGCTTCGTAGGGTTACTGGGCCTATCCGTGTCCTCATTAACCCAATCAGGTGCTATTTAGGCAATACAATAGTTCTTCTGTCTCATGTTTGCCAGCCGTGATGCAGTGCTTAATGCGTGTTTATATTCGTATTTGAATCGAGGCCAATTAGTACTAAATTCGAAAATTGTATCCATAACCCACAGACACATATATTTATTAGCTTTGAAATATAACACATAATGATATAATGCCATTGTGTTCTCATTAAGATAATTTATAGCATTTAATGGCCAAAGTGCTGTGCAGCTTAAGAAATAGGAGAGATGATATTATTACTGCATATATAAGCAAATAAAGTTTTCGAAAATGGGAGGTTCGCTAAGTGTCCCAATAAACATGCTTATAACCTAGTCCAATAGCTGCGTAATTGTCAACGTTTTTATGCACAGTCACCCGAAACAAATCAATACACACATTCACAGTCTACAAACACGCTAACTCACCGTGCTCTAACATGTGGCTCAGCATCTCGGAGAGAGCGTACTAAGTGCTCGATATTGAGTTAATCATTCTATAATATAATGTTGTGTGGCACAGATAAAAGCAATACTAACCTGTACCAACTTCTTATCATTTAAATCTACAGTCTATATAGGGTCGACATAGCTGCTGGCTGTGATTTTAAAGCGGTTAATATAAGCAAAATAACCAGGCGAGCGACTCCTAGCTTACATGTCTTGATCAGTTGATCATTAATGGGTCCTGTCAGTCGACAGATCATCGCATTACTGCTCATAGACTCTCGACAAATGACAATACATTCTTACGTGGCAATTTTTTTCTACACCTGCCAAGCAGCATATAGGCTGAGTTGTAGTTCATTAAAATTAATTGCAGAGATAATCTTGCACTATCAATTGTGGCGACTAATACATAGACAGGCTCGTTTAATGTGGTAGATGCGAGGGTTGATTGTTTTGATTACGATTATGATTCTTGATAGCGCGATTATTTGATGGCACATGAAGAGCTCAATACTTTTAAGGTTAATATGCGGTACGGCTTGGTGATATAATCGTTCATAAATAAGCATCAATCGAAGTTTAAAAAGCATCTTTACATCACATCCTGCATAAGGATCCTCATTATGGTATCAGAACTCTCATTAGAACTACGCTGCGCTGAGTGGCCAGTCAGGTACGCGGTACGTGCATAAGAGAGGCCACCTTTTAACTGCGCTCCTAACAATGATACAATGAGGAAACGACGGTATACCGAGAGTCGGCGATCATTATAGTGACATCCATTGCATCTTCATTCGACGAGATTTAAATACATTTGTCTTTTGATTGATTTGGCTTGGTGATTACCTAGATATTTAAAGAATGTTCAGAGGTATGTACTACTTGCGCTTGGACACGAGTTTATTTATGGTTTTGTGCAATATTTCAGGAATTCTGATATAATCATTTGACTGATGCTATATTGAGAACAAATTGCCTGGTAACCGAGAGTAATGCAAACATTCACTGCTTCGGATGTCGTATTCAAAGTATATATAGCAGCACATTAACTATTATAGGTCCCATCTCCGAGGTTCACAACATTGGGTTAGGGACATGGGCAAGCTATGCGCTTTTTGCCTTTATCTTGGTAGTCGACCTAAGAGAGACCTGCAAGGCAATAAATGTAACCAGACACTACATAACCGTAGTGGCTATTACAGCTACAGAAGGGTACGCGATGGGAGCATAAAGAAACATTTTGAGGTATCTGTCGCACGGTAATGGCCAACGTCCATGTGTAGGGAAGATATCAAGTACCAGCAACATGGATATCATTTTAGTCACTAGAAACAGCAATAGGTCGGCTATTTCGGGGTATTTTACGCGTAGGAGTATATTAATGTCCGTGGGGACGATTATCTGGTGTAGATCACCGTAATTGTGCATTTATATGTGGCCCAGGCTGTAGTCCAGATCAATCCAATATGCACAATCTTGCAATCTCGTAAATCTTACCTACACGTTGTCCGGTCGCATCTTACTTGTGAACGTCGTGTGTTCCACATTTGCCTCGCACCAACGAATGGTCCTCATCGTCGGTTAGATAATTTACTCCAGTAGCACGAATAATTCGTAACATATCACTTACTGGCACCTTCCGAACAGAATTATTGACAGTAAATAACACAGGATTGGACATATTTCAGCGTGGTCATCGGACAGCCATGTTCGTGAACCTGCTACGCACACAGTCGCTGCTATATATTTCCGCCTCTTGGCCATGCTTAGCTCATTCCTACTTCAGTTATTTATATCTTTGTGCCCCATGGTAGCAATATACATGCGCATCGCCCGATGAGATGAAGAAAAGGCAGTTTTATATGTAGATAAACATGGGGCGGTGTAGCTCCGGTTGAACGGTAATATGAATATATACCGTTCTGCTTTAACATTTTCGGCGCGTCCACGAAAGCGCGTTTGGCTAAAGTGCTGTAAAACGCATCTAGAAAATAACATATATCAAGAGCCTGTACAAACAAAAGTCCTAACGCACCAACAAACTTACCCCCCCACCTGACACTATTCTTCAAGAAATGCCATCGATATATCATTTCCGAAAAATCGCGACAGATGTCCGCCATTTTGGAAAATATTGCGTCGAGTGATTTCCCGAGATTTCCCGGCGCCTCATCCGCATTGCTTAGCATTAGTCGTCAATGGGTCACATCATTCTGAGCATGCGCGATGCACGTGGTTTTGAACTTGAAAAAACAGCTTGGGTGCTGTGTTTCGGACTTTTTACGGCTTCCAAATTAATCGAACTATAACTGATTTTATTTGTATGCTAGTAGTTGTTTGAATTTAATAGAACAATGCAAAATTGTTGCAGATTGTTTTGCTCCCAATTACATTTGGATGGCAATAATTGCAAATGCGGTCTGTCTGGTGCCCTCCGTGTTACTCACGCGGCATGATTTATCGCGGGTTTTTGTTATCATTCGATCAAAAGCTTGAATCACTGAGCTGTCACGAAAGCAAAATGTAAAGTTCGTGAATCACC